>JALAZF010000579.1:3000000-3542245 GCA_022829125.1 Lathyrus tuberosus
GCCAATGTGCTCGCCTAGCGAACTTTGTGTCTGTTTTTAGCTAACAGTTGGTTCGCTGGAACATTCGCCTAGCGAAGGAGCTAGCGAATGCTCGCGAGGGATGTTCGCCTAGCGAAGGAGCTAGCGAAGGCTCGCGAAGGAGGTTCGCCCAGCGAACAGTGCTGTTCGTGTAATTTTGTTTTCTGCATAACTTTTGATCTGTGGTTCGGTTTGAGGCGTGGTTTGATGCGTTAGAAAGCTTATGGAATATTCTTTCTTAATATGATGAATTGGAAATTATTAGCCGATTAAATAAGTCGGAAAAGTCAGAAATAGTGCTATTTAGCGACTTTTACCGTTTTGACGGTGTGTTTGAATGTGAATCGTACAATAGTGCATTGACGTGAATGTATGTAGATTGTATGTGATTGTAAGAGATGAATGCATGACAATGTTTGTATACATGTATGCATTTCAAGAATGCCTTGTGTCATTATCATGTGTAGCATAATGATGTGCATTCTTGTGCTGAGGGATTCTAATGAGAATCCGCTATAACATCGTGAGCCTCTCTCGGTGGAGGTGTGAGCGACGGTTATAGGCGATTGTGAGCCTCTCTTGGTGGAGGTGTGAGCAATCGGGTTGTGAGCCTCTCTTGGTGGAGGTGTGAGCAATCGGGTCGTGAGCCTCTCTCGGTGGAGGTGTGAGTGATCCATAAACACTGTGAGCCTCTCTTGGTGGAGGTGTGAGCAGTGGGTGAACATCGTAGGCCCGACGGGGAGTTACTTTGGTAACGAGCGATGGTTCCAGCAGAAGTTCCTGAGTGAACTTGAGATGATTGAGTCGGTACCGCATTGCATTTGCATAGAGTCGTGAGTCGGTCTCTATGATTTGCATTTATCATCTTTAAATGATGCATTGGTGAATAAACAGTTGTGTATGTTTATGTGGAATGATAAGAATTGTGAAAGTATGCCTGATGTGTATGCTTGGTTTTATATATATATGGATACATTGCGATGTATATGAGTGACTTGTGATGGATTGTGGTGAGAAGGTGAATTATGTGTAATTTTATGCTATTATATATAATTATATGCATTGTTATTATGATAATATTTCTCACCCTTCTGCTGTTTATGATGCTCTATGAGGCATTGCAGAGTAGGTATGCTGGTGGTCTTTTTGTGAAGCGTGTCTTCATTCTTTTGGTCGGTTGGCTCTGATATGTAGCACCGGGTAGCTAGGAGGGCTATGATTCTTTTGTGATACATTATATATGTATCTTGTTGATAAATGTTTATGTAAACATGAATTATGTTGGTGGATAATACTTGGCGATGTATATATATGTATATATATATATATATATATATATGAATTGGTTGTTATTCAATGTTTAGATCTTCCGCTTTTATTCTAAATATTGACATGTGGGTGTAAGGACTAAGTTCCACTGTTACAAGTTACCCCACTGTTGCATATCAATTGTTGAGCAGGTGTTGTATGTTTAAATTTCGTAATTGATGTGACATGCCTCTTTTATACCATGTTTGTAATTATACTCTGACGAAATCTTTATTTGCCTAAATGATTATTTGGGGGTATAGAAAGGGGGTGTTACATTAAGTGGTATCAGAGCCAGAGTTGAGTCAGTTGTGTCTGTCTTGTTGTTGTGTTGGTTGAACTGTTGTTTAACCTTGTTGTAATTTTTGAGAATGATCAGAATATGGCTGGTAGAAATGATAATGCGATGGCTGCTGCTTTGGAGGCAATGGCTAGGGCGGTGCAAGGTGCGCCGAATGTGAATGCTAATGATGAGTTCAGGAAGAATCAACCACCGGTTTTCAAAGGAAGATTTGATCCCGATGGTGCTCAACTTTGGTTAAAAGAGATTGAACGGATCTTCAGGGTCATGGACTGTGCTGAAGAGAATAAGGTGAGGCTTGGGTCTCACATGTTGAAGGAAGAAGCCGACGATTGGTGGGTCGGTATGCGTGAAGTTCTTGAGGTGGATGAGGAAGAAGTAACTTGGGATTTATTCCGTACTGAATTCTTGAGGAAGTATTACCCTGAGAGTGTGAAGGGAAAGAAGGAGATGGAGTTTCTTGAACTAAAACAAGGTAGTATGTCGGTGGTGGACTATACTGCTAAGTTTGCGGAGTTGGTTCAATTCCATCCTCATTATGCTGCGATTACTGCTGAGTTCTCAAAGTGTATTAAATATGAGAATGGTTTACGTCCTGAGATTAAACAAGCTGTGGGGTATCAAAGGATAAGAAGATTTTCGGATTTGATGGAATGTTGTAGAATCTTCGAGGAAGATAGCAAGGCTCGTTCTACACATTATAAAAGTTTGAATGAGAGGAAGGGAAAGCAACAAGCTAGAAGTGGACCTTATGTGACACCCGCTGATAAGGGAAAGCATAGGGGAAACTTCGAGAGGAGATCTGGAGGAGGAGGTTCTGGTCCCATTAAGTGCTACAAGTGTGGTGAAATGGGTCATAAATCATTTGAGTGTGGGAAGACAGTGGCGAAATGTTCTAACTGTGGAGGCCTTGGGCATGCTACTACAGATTGTAGAAGGAATGTGGTGAAGTGCTATAACTGTGGGGAAATTGGTCACATTAGCCCAAAGTGTCCGAATCCGAAGAAAGCTCCATCCGGTGGGAAGGTATTTTCTCTGGCAGGAACTCAGACTTCGAGTGCAGATCGTCTGATTCAAGGTACTTGCTTTATTAATAGTACACCTTTAGTTGCCATTATTGATACTGGAGCGACTCATTCGTTTATTTCGTCTGAGTGCGCGAAGCGTTTAAATCTTGTGTTGTCTCTGATGGATGGTAAGATGGTTATTGATACTCCAGCAATGGGGTCAGTAACTACGTCTTTGGTTTGTTTGATGTGTCCTTTGACCATTTATGGTAAAGACTTCGAGATGGATCTAGTGTGTTTGCCGTTGGAAGGGTTGGACGTGATCTTGGGTATGAACTGGTTGCAATATAATCGAGTTCATATAGATTGCTATCACAAGTTAGTAAGGTTTCCTTCCTTGGAAGATGATGAATTTGAGAGTTTCCTATCCACTAAAGAGTTGAAGAAACTTTTAGCGGACGAAGCTCAATTGTTTGGTTTGTTTGCATCATTGTCGGTGGAGAGTCAAGTTGAGCTTGATGTGTTCCCAGTGGTGTGTGAATTTCCAGAAGTGTTTCCGGAAGATATTAGGGATGTACCGCCGGAAAGAGAAGTCGAGTTTTCTATTGATCTAGTTCCAGGAACTAGACCGATTTCGATGGCACCGTATCGTATGTCGGCATCGGAGTTGGTAGAATTGAAAAAGCAATTGAATGACTTGTTGGGCAAGAAATTTGTAAGACCAAGTGTTTCTCCTTGGGGTGCTCCGGTATTGTTGGTTAAAAAGAAGGATGGGAGTATGCGGTTATGCATAGATTATCGACAACTGAACAAGGTGACAATTAAGAACAAGTATCCGCTTCCAAGGATCGATGATTTGATGGACCAATTGGTTGGTGCGAATGTTTTTAGCAAGATTGATTTGAGATCAGGATACCACCAGATTCGTGTGAAAGGAGAAGATATTCAGAAGACGGCATTTAGGACACGGTATGGTCATTACGAATACTCCGTGATGCCATTCGGGGTTTCTAACGCGCCGGGTGTGTTTATGGAATACATGAATCGTATATTTCATGAACAGTTGGATCGTTTTGTGGTTGTGTTCATAGATGATATTTTGATTTACTCTAAGTCTCAAGAGGAGCATGAAGAGCATTTGAGAATTGTGTTGCAAATTTTGAAAGAGAAACAATTGTATGCTAAGCTGTCAAAATGTGAATTTTGGTTGTCGGAAGTAAGCTTCCTTGGACATGTTATTTCCGGTAGTGGTATTAGTGTTGATCCATCCAAGATAGATGCGGTGATACATTGGGAGGTTCCTAGGTCGGTTACGGAGATTCGAAGCTTTTTAGGCTTGGCGGGTTATTATCGGAGGTTTATTGAGGGATTTTCGAAGTTGGCACTTCCTTTAACGCAATTGACTTGTAAAGGAAAGGCTTTCATTTGGGATATTCATTGTGAAGAGAGTTTCAATGAGCTAAAAAGAAGGCTGACAACGACTCCGATCTTGATTTTGCCTAATCCTAATGAACCATTTGTAGTGTATTGTGATGCTTCATTGGTGGGTTTAGGTGGTGTTTTGATGCAAGATGGAAAAGTGGTGGCATATGCTTCTAGACAATTGAGAGTGCATGAAAAGAATTATCCTACGCATGACTTGGAGTTTGCGGCCGTGGTGTTTGTTTTGAAAATATGGAGGCATTACCTTTATGGTGCGAGATTTGAAGTTTTTAGTGATCACAAAAGCTTAAGATATTTATTTGATCAAAAAGAGTTGAACATGAGACAAAGAAGGTGGTTAGAGCTTCTAAAGGATTATGATTTTGGTTTGAATTACCATCCGGGTAAGGCAAACGTGGTGGCCGATGCTTTGAGTCGGAAATCGTTACATATGTCCGCATTGATGATGAGAGAATGGGAACTTTTGGAGGATTTTAGAGACTTGAGTTTGGTTTGCGAAATGACACCGCGAAGTGTGCGACTTGGTATGCTACATGTTACGAATGATTTTCTTGCAACGGTTAGTGAAAAGCAAAAGTTGGATTTGAAGTTCGTTGATTTGATGATGAATGAGAACGAGGATTTTAAGGTTAATAATTTTGGAGTTTTGAGATTCCGTGGTCGTATTTGTATTCCAGACGATGTGGAGTTGAAAAAGATGATTTTGGAGGAAGGACACCGAAGTAATTTAAGTATTCATCCGGGTGCGAATAAGATGTATCAAGATTTGAAGAAGATCTTTTGGTGGTCCGGTTTAAAGAGAGATATTGCTCAATTTGTGTATGCGTGCTTAACTTGTCAAAAGTCTAAGGTGGAACATCAAAAGCCTAGTGGATTGATGCAACCGTTGGATATTCCGGAATGGAAATGGGATAGTATATCGACGGATTTCGTTACGGGATTGCCGAATACGCAAAGAGGTCATAATGCTATTTGGGTAATTGTTGATAGGCTTACTAAATCTGCTCACTTTATTCCAATTGATATTAGTTATCCTTTGGAGAAGTTAGCCGAGATTTATGTTCTTGCGGTTGTGAAGTTACATGGAGTTCCTAAGAGTATTGTATCGGATCGAGATCCGAGATTTTGGGTGAGTTTACAAGAGGCTTTGGGTTCTAAGCTAAGATTAAGTTAGGCTTATCATCCGCAAATGGACGGTCAAACCGAAAGGACGATTCAATCGTTGGAGGATTTATTGCGTGCTTGTGTACTCGAGCAAGGTGGTGCTTGGGATGGTTATTTGGCGTTGATTGAATTCACTTACAATAACAGTTTTCATTCGAGTATAAGTATGGCACCATTTGAGGCTTTGTATGGTCGGAGATGTCGAACACCTTTGTGTTGGCATGAAACCGGCGAGAGGACGATAGTTGGACCGGAAATGGTACAACAAACGACGGAGAAAGTGAAGTTTATTCGGAAGAAGATGAAAGCTTCTCAAAGTAGACAAAAGAGCTATCATGACAGGAGAAGGAAAGATCTTGAATTTCAAGAAGGCGACCATGTGTTTTTGAGAGTTACACCGGTTACGGGTGTGGGTCGTGCTTTGAAGTCGAAGAAGTTGACTTCTCGTTTTATTGGTCCGTATCAGATTACTTCACGAGTTGGTGTTGTGGCTTACCATGTGGCGTTGCCTTCGAACCTTTCGAATTTGCATGACGTATTCCATGTTTCGCAACTTCGGAAATATGTTCCGGATCCGTCACATGTTATTCCTATGGACGAGGTAGAAGTGAGAGATAACCTTACGTTGGAAGCTTTACCGGTTAGGATTTTGGACCGTGAAGTTAAGAAACTAAGAGGCAAGGATATTGCGCTTGTGAAAGTAGCGTGGAGAGGCGCTGCGGAAGGCAATATGACTTGGGAACTAGAGAGTGGGATGCGAGAGTCGTATCCGGAGTTTTTTGAATCAGGTATTATTTTCGAGGACGAAAATTTCTAAAGTGGGGGAGAGTTGTAACGCCCCGATTTTGATTATTCCATTATTCTTGAGTCTTTTGTTTCAATTGGGTGATAAATTATTTTATTTGTTAAATTGGTATGTTAAATGTTATTTTACCGTTTTTGAGAGTTTTTCGGGGAAATTAGAATGGAGGGTATTTTAGACTTTTCTCAATTAATCATAAGTTAGAAATTTTGTGGAGTTAGAATTTTGTGAGGAAAAAATGAATTAATTGATTTAGTGGAAAATGAGAGAAAATAAATAGAAAAGAAAGAAAATAGATAGAAAAGAGAAAGAAAAGGGAAATAGAGAGGAAAAAGGAGAGAAAGAAAGAAGAGGAAGAGAAAAGAAGAGGAAAAAAGGGAAAACCAAGAAAATCAACCTCTAGGAATCGATTTAATCGGGTAAGCGTGTGAAACATTGTTATCTTATCAATGTATAGTATTATGTATGATTGTGTATGTGTGTATTGGAATGGTTGTGGTGTTTTCATAGTTTTCCATTTTAGGTCGATAATGAGAAATCGATGTTTTCGCGGTTGGAAATCGACGAAAATGTGGTAGAATGCTTGTTGCCATGATTAGATTGAGTTCTGATGGATGTATGTTGTTTTGAAAATGTTTTGGGTTGAAAAATAGGGTTTTTAGGTTTTCAACAGCGCTGTAGGATTCTGAGTTTTCGCAGGTTCGCCTAGCGAACCAATCAGCGAAGGGTAGCGAATGTTCGCTACGGGTATTCGCCTAGCGAAGGCATCAGCGAAGGTTCGCTAGAGTGTTCGCCTAGCGAACTTTGGGTGTTTTTGGCTCTGTTTGGTTCTGACTTGGTTCGCCAATGTGCTCGCCTAGCGAACTTTGTGTCTGTTTTTAGCTAACAGTTGGTTCGCTGGAAAATTCGCCTAGCGAAGGAGCTAGCGAATGCTCGCGAGGGATGTTCGCCTAGCGAAGGAGCTAGCGAAGGCTCGCGAAGGAGGTTCGCCCAGCGAACAGTGCTGTTCTTGTAATTTTGTTTTCTGCATAACTTTTGATCTGTGGTTCGGTTTGAGGCGTGGTTTGATGCGTTAGAAAGCTTATGGAATGTTCTTTCTTAATATGATGAATTGGAAATTATTAGCCGATTAAATAAGTCGAAAAAGTCAGAAATAGTGCTATTTAGCGACTTTTACCGTTTTGACGGTGTGTTTGAATGTGAATCGTACAATAGTGCATTGACGTGAATGTATGTAGATTGTATGTGATTGTAAGAGATGAATGCATGACAATGTTTGTATACATGTATGCATTTCAAGAATGCCCTGTGTCATTATCATGTGTATCATAATGATGTGCATTCTTGTGCTGAGGGATTCAAATGAGAATCCGCTATAACATCGTGAGCCTCTCTCGGTGGAGGTGTGAGCGACGGTTATAGGCGATTGTGAGCCTCTCTTGGTGGAGGTGTGAGCAATCGGGTTGTGAGCCTCTCTTGGTGGAGGTGTGAGCAATCGGGTTGTGAGCCTCTCTTGGTGGAGGTGTGAGCAATCGGGTCGTGAGCCTCTCTCGGTGGAGGTGTGAGCGATCCATAAACACTGTGAGCCTCTCTTGGTGGAGGTGTGAGCGGTGGGTGAACATCGTAGGCCCGACGGGGAGTTACTTTGGTAACGAGCGATGGTTCCAGCAGAAGTTCCTGAGTGAACTTGAGATGATTGAGTCGGTACCGCATTGCATTTGCATAGAGTCGTGAGTCGGTCTCTATGATTTGCATTTATCATCTTTAAATGATGCATTGGTGAATAAACAGTTGTGTATGTTTATGTGGAATGATAAGAATTGTGAAAGTATGCCTGATGTGTATGCTTGGTTTTATATATATATGGATACATTGCGATGTATATGAGTGACTTGTGATGGATTGTGGTGAGAAGGTGAATTATGTGTAATTTTATGCTATTATATATAATTATATGCATTGTTATTATGATAATATTTCTCACCCTTCTGCTGTTTTATGATGCTCTATGAGGCATTGCAGAGTAGGTATGCTGGTGGTCTTTTTGTGAAGCGTGTCTTCATTCTTTTGGTCGGTTGGCTCTGATATGTAGCACCGGGTAGCTAGGAGGGCTATGATTCTTTTGTGATACATTATATATGTATCTTGTTGATAAATGTTTATGTAAACATGAATTATGTTGGTGGATAATACTTGGCGATGTATATATATGTATATATATATATATATATATGAATTGGTTGTTATTCAATGTTTAGATCTTCCGCTTTTATTCTAAATATTGACATGTGGGTGTAAGGACTAAGTTCCACTGTTGCAAGTTACCCCACTGTTGCATATCAATTGTTGAGCAGGTGTTGTATGTTTAAATTTCGTAATTGATGTGACATGCCTTTTTTATACCATGTTTGTAATTATACTCTGACGAAATCTTTATTATGTGCCTAAATGATTATTTGGGGGTATAGAAAGGGGGTGTTACAGGTGTCCTTCCTCCAAAATCATTCTTTTCAACTCCGCATCATCAGGAATACAAATACGACCACGAAACCTCAAAACACCAAAATTATCAACCTTGAAATCCACATTCTCATTCATCAAATCAACGAATTTCA
Source organism: Lathyrus tuberosus (assembly GCA_022829125.1). Classification (NCBI taxonomy): domain Eukaryota; kingdom Viridiplantae; phylum Streptophyta; class Magnoliopsida; order Fabales; family Fabaceae; genus Lathyrus; species Lathyrus tuberosus. Next base: position 3,008,659 of record JALAZF010000579.1, read on the forward strand.
AATCCAACTTCTGTTTCTCACTTACCGACAACAAAAATTCATTAGTAACTTTCAACATTCCAAGCCTTACACTAACCGATGGCACTTCACAAACCAAACTCAAATCTCTAAACGATTCCAAAAGTTCCAACTCTTTCACCATCAATGCGGACATATGCAACGATTTCCGGCTCAATGCATCGGCTACCACATTAGCTTTACCAGGATGGTAATTCAAGCCAAAGTCGTAATCTTTCAAGAATTCCAACCATCTCCGCTACCTCATGTTCAACTCTTTCTGATCAAATAAATATTTCAAGCTTTTATGATCACTAAAGACCTCGAACCTTGCACCATAGAGATAGTGCCTCCATATCTTCAACACAAAAACCACAGCCGCTAATTCAAGATCATGAGTAGGATAGTTTTTCTCATGAACTCTTAATTGCCTTGAAGCATAAGCTACAACTTTACCTTCCTGCATCAGAACACCACCCAAACCAATTAAAGAAGCATCGCAATACACAACAAATGATTCATTAGGATTAGGTAAAATAAGAATCGGAGCTGTCGTCAATCTTCTCTTCAGCTCACAAAAACTCTCTTCACATTGAATATCCCAAGTGAATGCTTTGCCCTTACAAGTCAACTGCGTCAAAGGAAGAGCTAGCTTAGAAAAACCTTCAATGAACCTCCGGTAATAACCAGCCAAACCCAAAAAGCTTTGAATTTCAGTAACGGATCTAGGAGCCTCCCATTGTAGAACTGCTTCTACTTTAGATGGATCCACAGCAATACCATTACCTGAAATTACGTGCCCAAGAAAACTCACCTCAGACAACCAGAATTCACACTTGGACAATTTGGCAAAAAGCTTCCTTTCCTTCAAAACCTGCAAAACAATACGCAAATGCTCTGCATGTTCTTCCCGAGACTTAGAATAGATTAAAATATCATCAATAAACACCACCACAAAACGATCCAAATGCTCGTGGAAAATCCGATTCATGTATTCCATAAACACACCAGGCGCATTAGAAACCCCGAACGGCATCACCGAATATTCATAATGACCGTACCGTGTTCTAAAGGTCGTCTTCTGAATATCCTCTTCTTTCACTCTTATTTGATGATAACCCGATCTCAAATCAATCTTACTAAATACACAAGCACCAACCAACTGATCCATCAGATCATCAATCCTTGGAAGCGGATATTTGTTCTTAATCGTCACTTTGTTTAACTGGCGATAATCAATACATAATCGCATACTCCCATCTTTCTTTTTCACTAACAAAACTGGAGCACCCCAAGGAGAAACACTTGGCCTCACGAACCTCTTTTCCAACAACTCATTTAACTGCCTTTTCAACTCCACCAATTCAGATGCCGACATTCTATAAGGTGCCATAGAAACAGGTCTAGTACCAGGAACTAGATCTATCGAAAATTCAACTTCTCTCTCTGGCGGTACATCTGAAATATCAACAGGAAACACCTCAGGAAATTCGCACACAACAGGAAACACCTCAAGAGAAACTTGACTATCCACAGTCAATGAAGCAAACAACCCAAACAACTGAGCTTCATCCGCCAAAAGTCTCTTCAACTCTTTGGTAGATAAGAAACTCGAGTCTTCATCTTCCTCAAGAGAAGGAAACCTTACAAGCTTATGATAACAATCAATGTGCACCCGGTTAAATTGCAACCAATTCATTCCCAACACCACATCTAAACCTTCCAACGGTAAACACGCCAAATCCATCACAAAGTCTTTACCATAAATGGTCAAAGGACAACTCAAACACACTAAAGAAGTAGTTACTGACCCCATCGCTGGAGTATCAATAACCATCTCACCATCCATCAAAGACAACCCAAGATTCAAACGTTCCGCGCACTCAGACGAAATAAATGAATGAGTCGCTCCAGTATCAATAATAGCAATTAAAGGCGTGTTATTAATAAAGCAAGTACCTCTTATCAGACGATCAGCACTTGAAGTCTGAGTTCCCGCCAATGAAAACACTTTCCCACTAGTCAGAGCTTTCTTCTGATTCGGACACTTCGAGATAATGTGACCAGGTTCCCCACAGTTATAACACTTCACCACATTCTTCCTTTTACAATCAGCTAAAACATGTCTGATACCACCACAATTAGAACACTTATCCACTTTCTTCCTACATTCCATCTGGCGATGACCCAATTCACCACATTTAAAACACCTAGGAGCATTAGACATACCTCCTCCACTTGACCTTCGATCAAAATTACCCCTTTGTTTACCTTTATCAGCCGGTGACACATACGGACCACCACGGAACTATTGTTTCCCTTTCCTGTCACTTACACTCTTATAGTGAGCAGAACGAGCCTTACTGTCTTCATCATAAATCCTACAGCATTCCACCAAATCAACAAACCTTCGAATCCTCTGATAACCAATAGCCTGCTTTATCTCAGGACGCAAACCACTCTCATACTTCACACACTTTGAAAATTCAGCAGTCGCTTCCACATAATGAGGATAAAACTGCACAAGTTCCACAAACTTAGCAGTATATTCAACAACAGACAAATTACCTTGTTTAAGTTCCAAAAACTCAATCTCTTTCTTTCCTCGGACATCCTCCGGAAAATACTTCCTTAGAAACTCTCGGCTAAACACTTCCCAAGTAATCTCTTCTTCCTCCTCCTCAGCTTCCAACACCTGACGAGTACTGATCCACCAGTCGTCAGCCTCTTCATGTAACATATGAGTGCCTAACCTCACCTTATCATCATCGTCACAATCCATTACCCTGAAAATCCTCTCAATCTCTTTCAACCACAACTGTGCACCATCCGGATCATGTTTCCCTTTAAAAACCGGCGGCTTATTCTTTCTAAACTCATCATTTCCGAAAGCATTCGGTGCACCCTGTACAGCTCGTGCCATCGCTTCCATCGCAGCAGCCAAAGCAGCATCATTACGACCAGCCATATTCTGTTCATCCAAATGCATAAAATATGGTTAAACAACAACTTGCTCAACACAACTCGCCCAATATGCCAGACACAACAGACACAAACGACACAACTGACACGGACTGGCTCTGATACCACTTAATGCGACGCCCCCCCCATTCTACACCCCCAATTAACACGCAATTAAAGCGGTAAAAAGAAAATTCGAAAATTGATCAGAGTATATTTGAAACATCATGGCATAGAAAGGGGGAATCACATCAAAGTAACCAAACATACACATAACATGCAACACCTGTTCATTTAGATATGCAACGTGGGGTAGCAATCATACAGAGGAAACTTTGTTCCTTACACCCACTTTTCAGAAATTAGATTTAAAGCGGAAAATCTAAAATCTGATTGACATATATACATGTACACATATAAACAGTTTGTCATACATCAGGTAGCATATGTACAACCAAAATATATCATCAGATATACAAAATAATAGCACGCGGCCACCCTAACTACCCGGAGTCACATATCAGAGCCGACCGACCAAAATAATGAAGACGCAACGCTTCACAAAAAGGAATACCTCCAGCAGCTCTAATCTGCAACGCCTCATAGAGCGTTATAAAACGGCAGAAGGGTGAGAAAAATAACCATAATATAATTGTATAAAATTATATATTAACACAAACATTCACAAGTAACGTATTCTCACCACCAAAGCACACAGATAAATTATAACAACACACAGTACAATTCACACGTATCAATTACCACTGCACATCAATCATTCACAATACAATCACACATATTCCATTTCATTAATCACATTCACAATTCCATGCACAAATGACTCATGATGAATGCAAATGCACATAGATCGACACAACGACTCTATGCACATGCCATGCGGTACCGACTTCCATTGTCTCATGTCTCATCATCAGTTCACTCAGGAACTATTGGAACCATCGCTCGTTACTGAGACTCTCAAGTAACTCTCCGTCGGGCCTACGATGTTCACCCGTCGCTTTAGGTCCTCAGGCAACGCCTCATATTTTCGAGGCACACGACGTTAAGGATTGCTTTAAGTCTCCAAAGGAGCCCACAATCGTCTATAACCACCACTTTAGGTCCTCAGGCAGCGCCTCATATTTTCGAGGCACACGATGTTATAGCAGATTCCATCAAGAACCAAACCGCCACTCAGGACGTTTCAACAATGCACATCATGATGCTTGGCATACAATGACTCATTACATTCACATTGCATGCACACACACATCCACAATCATGCATATATCATCAAATACCACACTTAGCATTTTCTTGCCTTTCGGCCACAAATCATCATCACAACATTTCATCAAAAACAACTATTCACGATTAATCGGTAAAGTCGGCCAAAAGTCGGCTAAAAATAATATTTTTCTTCACCAAATCATAGAACATATTTTTAGCTTCACATCCATATAAAGAACACTTAAATCGGATAAACAACGAAGAAGATATGAATATTTCAAAATAACGCAAAAACATAAACCGGACGCCCGACACTACGAAACGGTTCGAAAAAACTGTACCGATTGGACTAGGTTCAGACCTCAAAGCTATTTTTTCTAGAAAGAACATCTCGTTAGCTTCCCAACGCTTCGAACGGGGATCAAAACCGACTTACGGTTCAAGAGATATGAATTTCCGAAGTTTTTCCAAAACAGAATTTTCCACCTACAGCACGCGTCCGTACGACTGCGCACAAAACCAGAAATTCTGCTACATTCTGGTACAGCTGCGTAATCGCCCGAAACCCGACCGATTCAATTACTTTCTTCCGAATAAATACATGGTAATATCACATAAATACATACCAACATATTAGGATCAAGAAAAACCCGATTCCACGACTTTTATTTTTCACCAAAATCTCACATTCTCAAAACCCAAAAATGTCAAAAATCACAATATCAACCGATTTCAACCAAACGAGTTTCTATAATCTCGGCCTAACCTCATACGACTAATCTACGCAATTTATTTCGAAATTCATCCGTGAAAACATCGGTTTCTACTCGTTTATCTCATTTCGACCTATATTTGAAAAACCAACAAAACTTCCACACAAACATACATAATCATACACAATCATAGTATAATCGAGTTTCGCACCCTTATCCGATTTAATCGTGTTCTAGAAAGTCGGGAGATTGATTTCTTCCTCCACAAGTTTTTCCTCTCTTTTCTTCTTTCTCTTCTCTTTTCTTCTTCTCTACTTTTCTTTTCTCTCTTTTTCTTTCTATTCTTTCTATTTCTATTTTTCTTTTCTTTTCTTACTAACTTAGTGAAATTAAATGTGAAATGTCCAAAATACCCTCACACTCAAATATCTCGCAAACGTTCCCAAAACGCGATAAAATATAATCACGACGAAAAATAACACATTTTCACATAAAAGTCGGAAATAAAATAAAATAATAATAAAATAATCAAAACGACTCCATAAAATAAAATTGGCAAAACGGGGCGTTACACAAAACACCATCAAACTGACATGCCAGAATTTTCCAGCATGGAAGGTGCAATTCAATGCCCTTCTCATTGGTTATGATCTACTCAGTTTTGTAGATGGCACCAAACTCTGTCCAGCCCAAACACACGGTGACTATGAGTATTGGAAAAGGCAAGATCAACTCATACTTCTTGCCATTCTCTCCTCCATGGATCAGAATGTTGTTACTATGCTTGGTAGTGTAAAAATTTACAAACAAGCATGAGACATATTGAACAAAACATTCGCTAGCAAAACACGAACACACATCATACAACTCAAGGAACGCCTCACGCGCTACAGCAAAGGCTCAAAATCTGTCACTGAATACCTACACGGTATTAAGTCTCTTTCGGATGAACTCGCCGTCATCAATTCACCACTAGATGATATTGATCTAGTCATCCACACTCTTAACGGACTTGGTCCGGAGTTCAAAGAAATATCTGCTGATCTTCGTGCTCGCGAAAATCCCATTGGATTTGAAGAACTTCATGATCTCCTTTAAGATTTTGAAACACACCTCAACCGTGATGATGTCACTGCTTCTGTTACCTCAGCTCATGCGGCATACAAAGGAAAACAAAATTTGGTCAAGCGTGGCTATCCACCAAATAGATCTAATTATTACTCAAACACCAACAAACCTCCACAATCACCAGAGATTGTAACTTTTCAATACTATGGCAAGTCTGGACACATAGCTAAGGTGTGTTATAAGCTGCACGGTTATCCTGCTGATTACCGTAATCGTCGCACTGCTGCCCATCATACTCGTTATGCACAGTCTCACAGTGATCCAAATTGGATTCTTGACTCCGGGGCCACTCACCACCTCACAAATTCTCTTGATGATCTCCACCTTAGCAACCCTTATCAAGGTTCGGACAAAATCACCATAGGTGATGGCACCACTCTTCCTATTGCTCACACAGGTAAGGCAATTCTCCCCACCAATACCAAAACAATTCACCACAAAGTTCTTCATGTTCCTAATATTACATGCAAATTATTCTCTGTATCAACTTTGTGTAAAACTAATTCCATTTCCATTGAATTCTTTTCTGACCGCTTCTTGAAAAACTATTTGAAGACAAGGGAGCCTCTTCTTCAGGGATTGCATAGGGATGGCCTCTACCATCTACCACCACCATCCAACAACCACAAGGCCCTTCTCACCACCACCTCAAGTCATCCACCTTGGCATCATATTTTTGGACACCCAAATAATAATGTCATGAGACATTTGTTTTCATTTCATCAAATAAAATATAATATCAATACACCATGTATCTCTTGTAGTGTCTCTAAAAGTCATAAGTTGCCATTTACTGTTTCTAGTATTAAGAGCACTAGGCCACTTGAGATCATTTACTCCGACGTATCGGGACCAACTCCCATCATGTCAGCAGATGGTTACTTGTACTACCTAATTTTTGTTGATCACTTATCTAAATATATTTGGTTATATCCATTGAAAAATAAATCAGATGTCTCTCTTATCTTTCCTAAATTCCAAAATATTGTTGAAAAATATTTTAGCTTGCCTATCATCTCTTTATACTCTGACAATGGAGGAGAATACATCAAATTACAATCATATCTTGCCTCCAAAGGCATCTCTCACTACACCACACCACCTCACACCCCCTAATTAAATTCCTCAGCTGAAAGAAGACATCGACACATAGACGAAACAGCCCGAGCCTTATTAAACTATGCTAAACTACCACCTGAAATATGGTCATTTGCATTCCTTATGGCAGTCTACTTAATCAACCGACTACCAACACCAACCCTCAATATGCATACCCCCTATCAAACACTCCATCATCAAACACATAACATTCATCACCTTCACTCCTTTGGATGCCTATGCTTCCCCTGGTTGAAACCATACACCAATAATAAACTTCAACCCAAATTCATACCCTGTGTCTTTGTTGGTTACTCACCTTCCCAATACGTTTACCGATGCCTAGACCCCACAACCAATAAAATCTACACATCTCGCCATGTAGTCTTCCATGATAACCACTTCCCTTACCTCTCCTTAATACAACCAAAACCACCTACCAGCCCATATTCCCAACTTATATCTCCATCACCACATACTATCATATCCATTAATCCTTCTCACACAAATGCTACACCACCACGTGAGCTGCCCTTTTCATCCACATCCAATGCAATCCCTCAAGAGGCACTCTTGCTTTCAGACTCTGCATCAGGTAATGGTTCGACCACTCTACCTTCACCCTCCATCACTTCTGCTGTCACAACTAACCAAGCTGTAGGAACTGATGGCAATTACCATGTTGTTACAAGATCTAAAAACAACATTGTTAAACCAAACAAAAAATACTTTCAGGCGTCACTTCATCCACTTCCTGAAAATTTGGAGCCCTCTAATATAAGGCAAGCAATGCAACATACTCATTGGAGACAAGCCATATCGGACAAGTTCAATGCCTTAATACGAAATGGTACATGGTCACTTGTGCCACCACCACCGAACCACAACATTGTTGACTGCAAATGGTTATTTCGTATCAAACGAAATCCTGATGGCACTATAGCTAGACACAAAGTTCGACTAGTAGCCAAAGAATTCACTTAAAGTTCTGGTGTAGACTTTAAAGAAACCTTTGCACCGGTTGTCAGGCCTCGAACCATCAAGCTTATCCTCACTATTGCATTGGGAAAAGGATGGCCTATGCATCAACTAGACGTCAACAATGCATTTCTCCACGGCTCACTCAAAGAAGATGTATACATGGCTCAACCTCTTGGTCTCAAAGACAAGCAATACCCAAATCATGTGTGAAAACTTCATAAAGCAATTTATGGCCTCCGTCAAGCTCCACGTACATGGCATGATGCACTCAAAGCCTTCATCGCCTCTCATGGTTTCACCACAAGCAAGAGTGATCCTTCCTTGTTCATTTATGACTCAGGTCAAACACTTGCATATTTCTTGGTCTATGTAGATGATCTATTGTTGACTGGTAATAATGCTCAATTCTTAAAAGACTTCATTCAGTCGATCTCCAACAGATTATATATAAAAAAACATGGGTAACCCTCACTACTTTCTTGGTATTGAACTAATTCCCACAAACAAGGGGTTGTTCTTGTCCCAACATAAATTTATTCGTGACATACTTGAGAAGTTTGATATGGCTGGTGCAAAACCTGCACCAACACCTTTGTCTACTACAGCGACACTAACTCTGAATGATGGAACACCTGCTACAGATTCTACTCATTACAGGAAAATAATAGGAGCACTACAATATCTTAATCTCACAAGACTTGACCTCTCCTTTGCAATCAACAAGCTCTCTCAATTCATGCACAAACCAACGTCACTTCACTTGCAACATCTCAAGAGACTTCTCCGTTACCTCAAGGCTACGATTAACTTCGGCATTTTCCTGAGACACCCATCATCCCTGCAACTCCATGCTTTCACGGATGCTGACTGGAGTGGAAATGTTGACGATCGCATTTCCATATCTGCATACCTTATTATCTTTGGAGGTAACCCCATCTCAGTTTGATGGAGTTTTGGGTGTGTAGGACAATGATATTGGTAGTTCCATTGATGGCTATAGTGTGGGAAGGCATGATGAGAAAAAAAAATTTGGATCGGTGCTGTTAAGCTAACGCTCTGATACCATATAGAGAATAAGAATTGATAGTGATTTTTTATTATTTTATAGTGTTGATCATCATCTCTATTTATAGTGAGAGAGGAGATCAATTTACATAAATGTGCATGATATGCACCAGCTATACAGTAAATGAAATAATGAATACATTCAATCAAATAATTATCTGCATATAATTATGTGCCAATTATAAGGAGAGGATAAAGATGACTTGGTGCTTGCTCATGATGATGATTGTCCAATACATTAAACATCGGGTAAAAAGAATTTACCGAATATGTCAACATCGACCCCTGTTGCCACTCAACCGCATCCTGCTCCGAAAAATTCAGATTAATTTCGTCCAGCCTTTTGCGCAACGCACGAAGATCCTGCTCGTCTGAAGAAAGCGTTCCATAGGATTAAATAAGAAGAGAGTCGTTGCCATCTTATTTAAATGCTCTTGAATATCTAAGGTTGTTTTCTTTATTATTATAATAAATAATAATAATATCATATACATTGTAAATTATTTTCATCTTAAGATTGAGATTATTTAAGAGAAGACCATAGTTAACTAAGATAAGCGTAAAAGGAAAATATTTCTTGGACATTAATATTTTCTTACACTAAGCCCGATATCTGATTAATTATATCAAAAATGTAGTTAATTCGATTGAGTAAATAATAAATTCAATTTATAATTAAAATTATTGTTAATTTAATTATAAAAATTAACTACATTTTATTATTTGAATTAGATTCACCACTTATCCAACTAAAGACTAGATAGATATGTATGTTATATTTGAAAAATTAAAATAAATTAATATATGAGCCATATCAAATCAAGGCGTGGTTGTCAACTTTTTTCTAAAAATAAAAAATCCTTAAGCAACATTTTGGTTCCAATTTTGTGGTTGGAAAAATATAGTAGTTGGAAGAGAAGACTATTAAAGATGTCGATTCAAACCTTAAATAAATAATAGGATTAAATATATTTTGATCCCTATAAAATTATTAAATTTTATTTTTGATCCATATACAAAAACTAGTTTGTTTTGATCCTTACAAAATAATTATGCATGTAATTTTAGTCTCTACTGTTAAATCAATGTGTATTTTTAAATGATTATTTTAAGATACGTTTAAAACGTTATAAAAAGTTCCTCGAAAAAAAAGAACTCAAAATTTAATTTATAAGTCAAGATTTTCATTACTTTTATCATTATCTTTTGAAATTTAAAAAATTCATATTTAATTCTTCTCATTTTAAAAAATTATATAATTTGGTAAAAAAATATTTTATACTGATCTGAACACGTATCAAAAAAATTTATTTAAAAATTTAAAAGTTTAAGGCTAATTAAATAGTTTTTAAAATTTTAAAAAATAAGAAGGGCTAAAATTGTAAGCATCAAATTTTTGTAGGACCAAAATATGTCATTTTTTTTATAGGGACTAAAAATAAAATGTGAGATATTTATATGGACCAAAAACAAATTTAATCCTAAATAATAATCATAAATATAAATAGGTTTAAATAGTCTTTTGGTCTCTGTAAATTACCAAGTTTTTAAATTTAATCTCTGTATATTTTTTTTGTCTGAGTCCTTATATCTCACTTTTGTGCTGTCTTTAATCACTGACATTAAAATTTTGTTAAAAAAAAAAAAGCTAAAAGGAGTTGAACTCATGACCATTACATCAACAATATAGTTTTAACCACTAGATTATTCAACTCATTTGTTTAATATATTGTAGCAAATTTATATATTACATAAATTAATATTTACTAAGCTGATTTCCATTTATACAAGCACTATTAATGATGGAACAATAGTACTATTATGGAACCAACAAATTCAATACTAATTAATGATTAAATATTTTAACTATTTTCTATTTCAATTATTAATATTTAATAAACTATTTAGTATTTCAATTATTAATATTTAATATATTATTTTATTATTAATTGATAGTTGAAATGTTAATAGTTAAAATATTAATTATTAATTGATATATTTAAAACATTAAATAGTATTTCAAGTATTTAGTAAGTATTTCAATTATTTAAATAAGTATTTAATGAATATTTCAACCATATTAAATAATTATTTTATAATATTATGAGAAATATTATTTATTAATATTCTGAAATAGTTGAAAGAATATGAAATAATATTATGAGAAATACTATGAAATAATACTACATACTGCAACTATTATATTTTAATTATTTTTTTATTGATTTTATGAAATAATATTAATATTATTAAATAATTTATTAAATATTTCAATTATTTAGTTATTTAATAATATTAAATAGTTTTATACAATTAAAAAAAAAAACTTTTTTAACAGTTTATTAAATAGTATTTTAAAAAACTTGATAAATAGTTTTTTAAAAACTAAATAGATTATTAAGTAATTTATATTTCAACTATTAAAATTTTAAATAGGTTATTAAATACTAAATATTTTATTAATTAAGTAATACTTTAAATAGATAAAATAGTTTATATTAAATAGATAAATTAGTTTATTTAAAATATTTTTTTAACTAATTTATATTTTAATTTTTATTAAACAGATAAAATATTTAATTTAATATTTATATTTTAATTATTTTATTAAATATTAATAAAATATTAATATCATCAAATAACCATTTACATAACTATTTCAACTATTATGTCAAATAGTTTAAACTAACTTATTTAATTTATTCAATATTTTAACTATTTAAATAAGTTAGTGGCAGCAATATTATTAAATATTAATTAAATATTTAATAAACTAATTATTATTTAAATTATTTAATAGGTAAAATATTTATTAAACTAATTATTAGTTGAAATATTAAATAGTTGAAATATTATATAGTTTAAATATTAATAATTAAAATATTAAATAGTTGAAATACTAAGTAAATTATTTAATGATATGAAATAATTAAACTATTTAGATAATTCTAAAATTATTTATATAATATATATATTTGTTGCAATGAATTAAACAAATATATTTGTTGGTTTAGTGGTTATGACTAGCATGTGGACCCAATGGTCATGGGTTCAACTTATCTTGGTCTTTGGGGATTTCAAGGTTGTGTACACACACGGGGTGTCACGAATTTGAGAAAGGTACTTGGTAATTTTATGGTAGTAATAGTGTTGCTGCTGCATAATGATAACAACAATATAAAATATTCAATCTTCAATTCATTGATCAAACCAAAATGCATGTTGATTTATGAAAACATGTTAGTAAGAGTTTTTGTAACACAAACTAATTTTGGCCTTAAAGGCAAGTTTGTTTAATTACTGCAAAAATAGAATATCATTGGCTTTATTTACTGCAAAGGAGAAGAGAGAATGGGTTTTCAGAAATGCAAGGTTTGCTCTTGAGTTCTTACATGTTAACAAAGGCAACACTATGCACCATTGTTTGTTGAAAGTGTCAAGAGTCTGAGAAACTGTGCATTACATTTTGGGTTCCTATTGAAATAATACCTACAGCATGTCGCAACAAAAACATAAAACAATTAATTTAACTATTACAAACTCATAACATGGAGAAAGTAAAAAAAAAAAAAAAGATATTGTACATTTTGTAAATAATATTATACAATAACTAGACAAAATGCACTTTATTCCATTTGAAGTAGTGAACTCTTCCAGATAGTTGATGGGTCAACCCTCTCTAACATCCAACAAAATTAGTATGTTTTAAAAATGTTTAAAGCAAACAACTCAAGAAAGATTATTATTGAAGTAATAAGTAATCACAAGCTCATTAAAGAAACAAGTTAATGTACCTAAAGAAGAAATTATTGATATACAATAATATTGACAAAACATTATTCCCTTTAAATCTAACAATCATTACAAGAAATTATTAAATTTGCGACACAAAGATCGCGACAGTTTTATAATAACTGCCCTTAATTATAGATTGCGACACTTTTTGCGACTCTTTTTATAACTGTCGCAATATTATAATAAAGAAAAGAAAGAAGTGTCAAATTGTATATAGAAAACATAGAATAATTTATATTATTTATTTATTTATTACTTTTATTTATATCCTTTGTCTCACTTCTCTCACTTTTTCCATGAAATTCTCTCGCATCTAAAACATTTCTCTCACTTTTTCCATGAAATTCTCTCGCATCTAAATTTTCTTGTATGAATTCATTACCTCCTATCAATATCAATTTGTGTATTACCATGTGAATTCATTCTCTCACATCTTCATTTACGGAACCATCGATTCTTATTCCTAAACCTAACCCTAATTATTCATCTTCGTTTACGGCTGCATCGATTCATCAATCTGTGTATCTCCTACAATGATTCAACTTTGGTGTATCCCCTGCAACGACTCATCTCATGTCTATCATCTACAACAATTTCTCACAGTACCTTTGATGTCCTAGAAATTTCATAAAAACCAACATTTCTGTCTTCTCTCATAATTCACTCAAACCTCATCTTTCACGACCACAAAACCACTATCACTCACACTCACCCCTTGTTGTTTTTCCCCTCCACCCACCATCTCCATTTTTGTTCTTTTTGAATGTAAGTTTATCAATCTCTCTATCTTATTCTTCATATATTGTCTTCCATAGTAATTATTTTTTATTTTTGGTTTGATATTCTTGTGAGTTTTTCTCATTGTCTATTTCAGACTAAAACATGTCTTCAGTGTCTCAAGAACTACCACTCCCATCAGAAGCGCAAAGTAAAAAGGCCGCTAAGAAGGAAGCCGCAAAGTAGGAGAAGCTTCGATGCAAACAAGAACTTGCCGCTGCCACTGCTGCATCGAATCTCTCGGTCAAAGATGACCCCCATTGCCATTAATTATGGCTTTGTCCCGCTCACTGAGATATTGTCAAAGACCTAGGTTGATGTTAATGAATGCACCCGAGTCGAGGCTCTTGATGATTCAGTAGCGAACAAACCGGTCAAAATTCCGGGGAGGGAACAAACTATTCTACCAGTGCGGAATAAGATACCGTTCTTGGTCATCAGAGAAAATGGTTTCACTCTACAGTGTTTGGATCAGGCACAACCTGAATCAGGGAGTCAAAAAATGGTGAAATTTGCGGTCGCGCTCGACCGTGATCCGTGAGTCTATTATCGACGTTGAAAGTGTGGTTTCAATTCCAGCCACGCTTATTAAAGGTGGCACAACAGGTTGGTTTTGTTCTCTTGTTGCTTAGGTTTTGTGATTTTGTGGTGTTTTAAATTTAGAGTTTGTGAAATTGGATTTTTTATTTTTTTATTATGATTATGTATCATGTAATCAACCAATTCAGCTGCATATTCTTATTTTGTTAAACTTCTTATAGATAAATGTGACTAAGTTAATGGTTATGTTAGTTTTAAGAGTTTGAACTTTGGGACGTTCGCATAAAACTCATCTGGTTTCTCTTAGGTTGTCAATAAAGTGTTTTAGTACATAAATCACTCTCACTTATACTTTCATCATTATTGCTCAGAATTATTAGAGATGAAGCTCTTTGAATGTTTTTATTGAAGATCTCATGAATTAATCTTGATGGTTTTTCAGCACTTGTGGTTCCATTATTATTTAGTAATGAGAGAGAAATTTGATTATGATCCTGAGAAATGAGATCTCTAATCAATTATTTATCATATAAAAAAAGAGGAATGATATATACATGCCACTTTAAACTCTATAGGTAATCCATTATCTTCAACATTTAGTAGTTTGTAGCAGCAATGTCTCATTTATAATTGTTACAAAATACAATATTTCCTTGAAGCTAGTGAAGAATCAAAAGTTATTAAATTGTATCTTTCTTCCATGAAAGGTATAGTTAAAATTCAATTTATGTATTATTTTTATTTGAAAACAAAACAAATTGAGAAATAGCTTATCAGTTTTGTTTATACGGTGTTGTCATGTATAGGGGTGGCAAACAGGCATGCCCGCCCCGTTTAGGCCCGCCCCGCAAATACCCGCAAAAAAATATGGCGGGACGAGGCGGTCATAGTTGAGGATGCGGGCCTAAAACCTAGGCCCACCCCGCAAAAAGTGATGGTGGGGCGGGGAAAGCCCGCGGGCACTGCACCTTTTAAGCTTAAAAACGCAAAATTTTATGTAAATGATCATGCCCGCAAAAGCCCGAGAAGAAAATGGGGTGGGGCGGGGCAGGCACATTAGAGAGTGATGGCATAAACCCTTGGCCCAACCCGCACTAAAGTGCGGGTAAAACGGGCTTGCCCAACGGGCCGGGCCCGTTTTTCCATCCCTAGTCATGTAGTTATAATTGTAAAAATATTAGTAAGTTTGTGAATATATTTGTTTCAAGAGTTCGAACCTTTGAAGCTCGTAGTTAAAACTCTTTCGATATCTCTTAAGTTACCGACCATAGTTCCTATTTGGAACATATTTTGTTAAACTTAGCATAAAATTATTTGTTAAAGAAATAGATGCCCTTTTGATCAAAATGTGTAAGTATTTGATGGTTAATGTTTAACATTGTATTGATTGGTTTTTAGCATGTTCTGTTTAGAATGACGACAGTAACTTAAAATATTGTTTGTGAGTTATAGACATTCCCATAATGTCCAGTGGTTACTGATTTTCTATATAATTGTGCAGATAAAATATAGGCATTAAGAATTTGTTATGTAAGTGTATGATAGAATTACCTCAAGTAAGAAATGTTAGAAAAAAAATATAGGTGAAAAGGTGATTATTATGCATATCATTTTATTTATAATGTTTTTATTACAGGTGTATAATTTGATTGTGACAAAGCTAATTTAGTTGTTGTTTTGTTAGAGCAGAAACACTTCAAGCACCAAACAGTTTGCTGGATATTATTGCTGCAACGAATTTTAATCTGTATTGAAACACGACATACAATGTTTCTCCTATTTTTTCATTAATTGTGTACTTATCTAAAATACAATGAACTAAATGGCCAAGCTACATTAGTATATTATTGATTCAAGCTTTTTATGAATTGGAGTAGTGGTACTTCTAATTCAGACTCTAACAAAATCAAAGTTTGAGGTGCAATTAACCGAGATAATCCATATATTGTCTAATTCAATTCATTTTATTGTAACTTTATTCTATTATCAATAAAAAAATTGTCTTCTTGTAGGAATGAATACATGATCGAAGATCGCGAAGTTTTGCATCTACACTAGCATCTTTAAAGTAATCCACACAAAAAGTTTGTTGTTATGACCGACGATTTTGATTATGTCACATAAAAGTTTTCTCAAATAGGATTTCAATCAATAATTGGGAAGGATTCTGAAATTCTACTTGAAAGTATTCATTAACTCTGACTACGGTGTCTTTGTGCATATGTAGATTTACTGTGTTTGTAACACTCATATTTAATATAATACATCAAAGCATCCATATCATACATGAATTCACGTTTTGGTACTGAAATACCATAAGTCCCTAGTTAACACATTATACATATACATGCCCAAAATACCTAATAAAAAAAACTACGGCATTATATATACAAGATGTTCCAACACTAAGAACTAGATGAAATAATGATCTCAAAATCTCCACAATGGAAGCCTTGCCACACAAAAGCTACGATCCGTAAGTAAAAGTCAAACAAATTTGTCCTTACCCTTCGTCGAACCTGTAGTACCTGTGATGCAAACAACAACATGGGGTGAGATGCATCAATCTCAGTGAGCTCCCTATCTTATAGGTCCTCTCGGCTGTACAAGGTTCTAACATACCTAACTCAAGTCAAAAGGGAAGGGAATTGACCTTGAGTACTCACACACACCATATAGATCCATGTTCGTGAGTCTTGTTAACTCACTATTCATCACTACTTGATAACCGTACCAAGGCATCCCCTTTTCTCGTCCTCTTTTACGTCTAGAAGTCGACCCGAGTCATGGATCCTTGTAATTACTTGGCATACGAATGGATTTGGAATTAAGGGACACATTATCACCTTAATTCGTCACTTCTCATGGCCTCTCATGCCATCACAAGTCTCTACCCGTAGGTTCCATCATACTATAACATTGAGAATCAAACCTGCCAAGTAGTAATGCCTGCATTCAAAGGAGCTCGAGACTCATGAATTCCTCTCAAGGGCGATGGTTACGATTATGTGATCATATACACCAAATGAGATTGTATTCAACAATCACCTGACCATATTAGCCTTAAGACCTCTTTTGTCTTTCTCAAATAAACCCAATAAAACATGATCCATACTAGTGTAATTATTTTCATACCATTCGGTAATAGACGCACGCCTCGGCCTCTCTTGCACGAGTGTCGTCGTTATGTTATTCCACAATTTCCTAGCCGTTACTAGGTTCTAACATAGTTCATGGTAATATTCCTCACTCTACCTATTTCATATTTTAACATGCATATACTCTCAAACATGCTTAACAACAAGGGAATAGGTAAACACAAGTCAAATATATAATAAAACCACACAATTCAACATCTCACCAAGTTACACCAATTTCGGTTTCCTCCGATTTATTTAATCGGGCATCAAAACTAGTATTTTTCACTTCCATTAGATATAGTATTTTCATAGCTCTCTATCGGTACCAAGAACACTTAAATCGGATAGACAAAACAAAAGTTATGAATTTTGGAAGAAAAGGAAATTATTGAGAAACAGCCAAATTCGCCTGGCGAATCCCCCTTCGCAGCACTTCGCCTGGCAAGGAAGTGGCGAGACCCAATATTTTGAATATCCAAAAGTTCCAGTAGCTAAGACATTTATGTCTCTTCAATTTCGCCTGGCGAATCTTGATTTCTCCTGGAAAATCCCTTCCGCCAGTCCTTCGCCTGACGGGCCAGTGGCGAGACCTAATTCGCCTGGCGAATTTTGATTCACCTGGCGAATCGCACCAGAACCAGAATTCTTCCCTTACGGGTTCCATGGTTCCAAAGCTCTAAATTCACAATTTCTCATCCCAAATCAATTCCAAACAGCACAAACAAGCATCAACAATGTTCATATGCATAATGTGATCATACTGCACAATTTATATCGATTTTTAAACGTTGGATTATCGATTCCAATAATTCTAACCTAACTCAAACATTTCCAAAAGCTCTAAAACTAATGTCCTAACTAGAACCCACCTCTAGCAAGATGAGATGAAGATGATTGATGAAGAATGGATGATTATCTTTGCTCTTGTTCTTCTCCTTCTAGGTTTTCTTCTTTTTCTTTTCTCCTTTCTCCTCTTGCTCTTCTTCTCTCCACTCTTACTATCTTTTTCCACTTCTCTTGCTATTTTTCACAAGTGAGAGAAAAGAAAACATATAGTAACTATTATTAGTTAATAATACTACTAAATGTCCAAAAAGTCTCTAAAGCTCCAAATAATAAAACCTCAGGGTCAGATAATATTAATTGGATTTACTCTAAGTTCAACAGTTACTCTAATTATCTTTGCACATAATTTCTCAGAGTACACTGGGACTTAGTTGGTCACAACTAATATTATCCAGAGTAATTAAAATACGGGGTATTACATCCTCCCCCCCTTAAATAGAAATTCACCCACGAATTTAAAACAATTACCTGAAAAGATGAGGATAAACTTCTCGCATCTCAGATTCTAGCTCCCAAGTTGCATCACCCGGATGCGTCTCATCCCACTGAACCTTAACAAGAGGAATCTCTTTATTCCTTAACACCTTGGTTTATCTTCCTGTGATACGACTCGGCTGAGGCTCAAACGTTAAATCTGCTTCTATCTCAATCGTATCTGGTAGAATTGGCTGAAGAGGATCTAGAACAAACTTTCGAAGCTGAGATACATGAAAAATGTAACGCCCCAGTTTTTGTTAATTTTATTTAATCGAGTCGATTTAATTATTTTTATTATTATATTATTTTATTTTTGACTTTTATTGGATAATATATTATTTTTCAATGTTGTTATGTTTTATCGCGTTTTGAGAGCGTTTGCGAGATATTTGAGTGTGGGGGTAATTTGGTCATTTCACTTTAATTTTTCTTAACTTAGTAGAAAATAGAAATAGAAAGGAAAGAAAAAGAGAAGAAGAAAAAGAGGAAAAAAGAATAGAAGAGAAGAAAAAGAGAGAAAAACTTGGAAATCTAGAAATCGATAAACCGACTTTTCTAAACACGATTAAATCGGGTAAGGGTGGGAAACTCGGTTATACAATGCTTGTGTATGATTATGTATGTGTGTATTGGAATGTTTGTTGTGTTTCATAGCTTTTCAATTCTAGGTCAGAACGATAGAAATCGATGTTTTCGCGGTTGAAATGTGATATAAATGTTGTAGAATACTTGTTACCATGATTGGGTTATGTTCTGATTGTTATGTTTTGGTTTGGAAGTGTTTTGGGGGTGGAAATGTTGGTTAGGAGTGATCTATAGCGCTACTGGGATTTTCTGGTTTCGCAGGTTCGCATTACGAATGGCCAGCGAAGGGGAAAGCGAACGTTCGCGTGAGGTTCGCACTGCGAACATTGGGTTGTTTTCTTTCTGCCACGGTTCGCTGGGAGATTCGCACTGCGAAGGGGAAAGCGAAGGTTCGCTGGGAGTTTGCACTGCGAACTTTAGGCTGTTTTCTTTCTGCCATGGTTCGCTGGGAGATTTGCACTGCGAATGAGGAAAGCGAAGGACTCGCTAGGAGCTTCGCCTTGCGAACATGACAGCTTTTCCAATTTGTTTTCTTCATAACTTTTGGGTCGTAAGTCGGTTTGAGGCGCGATTTGATGCGTTGGAGAGCTATTGAGATGTTTTTTCTTATAAAAATGGTTTTGAGATTATTGGCCGATTTAATTATGTCGGGAATTTGGAAGTGTGTCGTTTTGTCGACTTCTACCGTTGTAATTGTGTGTAATTGATGTTTATCATCCAATGTGCTGTTGATATGAATATTGTATGACTTGTGTGCTGTTGTGCGAGGAAAATGCATGTGTTCAAATGTTGTGATGATGAATTGTGGCCTAAGGGCAAGAAAATGCATTGTGTTGTGTTTGATTATATATATGCATGATTATCGATGTATATATGTGTGCATTAGAATGTCATGAGTCATTGTATGCCAAGCATCATGATATGCATTCTTGTGATGTCGTGTGCCCTAGTGGGTGTGAGCGACGAATCGATTCTAGAGGGAATCTGCTATAACATCGTGTGCCTTATGCAAAGAGGACCTAAAGCGATGATTATAGACGATCGTGTGCCTTATGCAAAGAGGACCTAAAGCGATCGGATCGTGTGCCTTATACAAAGAGGACCTAAAGCGATCCATAAACGTCGTGTGCCTTATACAAAGAGGACCTAAAGCGATGGGGAACATCGTTTTCCCGACGGGGAGTTACACTAAGTAACAAGCGATGATTCCAATAGTTCCTGAGTGAACTAGTGTTGAGATGACAGATGGATGGTACCACATTGCATTACATAGAGTCGTTGTGTCGGTTTCTATGTATATGCATAAATCATGAACGAATTGATTTTGTGTGGAATTTTGGATGAATTGTTGAGTTGAGATATATATATATATATATATATATATATATATATGTTGTTGATAAATGTACTGTGCATGGTTGATATACCTTGGTGATGGATATATGAAATATGCATTATGTTGTTTTGTGTTGGAATTCTGGTATAAGTTGTGGTGAGAATATTTTATACATGTATTTTTGTGTTATTATATAATTGTATGCAATTATATTATGATTGTGTTTCTCACCCTTCTGCTGTTTTTAATGCTCTATGAGGCATTGCAGATTAGATGCTGGAGGTCTTTTTGTGAAGCTTAGGACTTCATTCTTTTGTCGGTCGGCTGTGATATGTAGCACCGGGTAGTCTGGGGGATCGGTTGTGATATTATGTGTGTGTATATATATATATATATATATATATATTTCTTTTGGATTGTACATGTATGAATTGATGTATGACAGACAGACTTTTATGTGATATATATATATATATATATATATATATGAGATTCGGTTGCAGATTTTCCGCTTTTATTCTGTATCTGAATTGTGGGTGGTAGGAACTAAGTTCCTCTGTTATTTGCTACCTGAGAATGTTGCATATCTTTATGAGCAGGTTTATTGTGTTTTTTTCAATTGATGTGACTCCTCAGTCTATGCCGTGAATGTTTTAAATATACTCTGATGAAATTTTGAATTTTGTTACTACTTTATTTTGTTGGGGTATAGATTGGGGGTGTTACATTAAGTGGTGTCAGAGCCAGTCCGTGTCAGTTGTGTCAGTCCTTGTTGGTCTTTGTGGTTGGGTGAGCTGTTTGTTTAACAATAGTTGCTGTTATTGGAAATGAACATAATATGGCTGGTAGGAATGACGTTGCTTTGGCTGTTGCTATACAAGACTTGAACACCTTTATGCCACAATTGGACAAAGGCCTGCTGTAGTTGCCATTCACTATTGCTGGCAAAAAAACTTGCTCTACTATAAATAGAGCTCATTTTTTATCATTTCAAGTACACCAAAGCACTACTACACTTGCATTCCTCAAAATTCTCTCTTTCACTCACATTTGCCTTCTTTTGCAAGTGACAACTGAACATTTGAGTTAGAGAGCAATTTCATCATAGCTTATGATCCAAACACATTCAATATGTCATATCTAAGTTGTTCAAACACTCACTTGTGATCTGAAATGCTAAAATCAGAAAGTCAACCTCCAAAACCTCAAACCATGACTTTTCTGCATTTTTCAAGCCATGTCTTGATTCAGTCACTTTCAAAACCAAACAAAGGTTCAAATACACTCCAAATATCATCCTTGAACTGTCCTAAATGGTCCCCCTATCTGGAACACCATTTGAGAGAGTTGCCATATTTGTCACTTTTGCCCCTTTTGCAAGAAAGAGCTAAAACTTGTCCCTTAGGATTCCAACTGGTTTTGATCATCCTAAAAGCTTCTAAGGGATCAATCAAGAGTGTTCAAAGAACTGGATTACTTCTGGCACAAGGCTCTTGACAGATAGCACAAGAAGCTCCAAGAGGTATGTTGTGAATCAGATACCTTGAAACAAAGTATTTACGGTTTCTTTATGATCAAGAAACACACAAGGGTTAGGGTTAACAAAGAAAACAAGAGTAAAAACAACAAGGATTGGTTATAAAACTGTTATTCTTTCCTTTCTCCTTAAAACCAGGATTACAAGTATACAAGAATAACAAACTAACCACTCTCACTCTTTCTAGGTTTTTTCACG
Source organism: Lathyrus tuberosus (assembly GCA_022829125.1). NCBI lineage: Eukaryota > Viridiplantae > Streptophyta > Magnoliopsida > Fabales > Fabaceae > Lathyrus > Lathyrus tuberosus. The sequence goes on from JALAZF010000579.1 coordinate 3,031,063, forward strand.
CTTAGAATGAGAGACTAGTATGCTATTTATAATAAAACCTAGCACACTAAACTAATGGGCTTTTAACAAAATACCCATTACAAGCTAACTTAGGGTACAAGCTAACTTAAACAATTGGATCCTTAACACAAGGCCCAATTCAATATGCTAACAAACCTAGCAATATTAACTAATACATGTTAGAACAATCTTCGACTACAAACATGCATTATTTTCGACAGCAGCATGTGATCCAACTTCGACGGCATGCTTCTTCTAGAGTTCGATCCAAATTCTACAAGGTAAGAGCATGATGTAACACCCCCTTTTTATACCCCCAAATAATCAAATAAATCATTTAGGCACGTATTGGAAATTTCATCAGAGTATAATTGTAAACACGGCATAAAAAGGCATGTCACATTATGCTTAAAATTAAAACATACAACACCTGCTCAACAAATGATATGCAACAGTGGGGTAACTTTCAACGTAGGAACTCAGTCCTTACACCCACATCTCAATATTTAGAATAAAAGCGGAAAATCTAAACATTGATAACATCAAACATATATACATTATACATACATATATATATATATATATATATATATATATATACATCAATAAGTATGATACAACAACATCATTCATGTTTATATACACAAATTCATCAGCAAGATACATACACGAATGTATCACAAAAAGGAATCAAACATAAGCATCCTAGCTACCCGGTGCTACATATTAGAGCCAACCGACCAAAAAGGTATGAAGACAAGCTTCACAAAAGACCACCAGATACCTAATCTGCAATGCCTCGTAGAGCATCATAAAACAACAGAAGGGTGAGAAATATTATCATAATAACAATGCATATAATCATATATCTCAACACAAAAGTATACACATAACACAATCTCACCATTCTACCATTCCACATAAACATACATATTATATTCATTCTTCAATGCATCATTACAACGATACAATTCTTATCACAATTCATCACATCTCATTCAATATACATCGCAAGGCATATATATATATATATATATACAAAACCAAGCATATTCATCAGAATGCTTATCATTCAACATAAACACATATATTCATGTTCATTCATCCATGCACAAATACAAGGATGACCAATGCAAATCATGGAGACCGACTCACGACTCTATGCAAATGCAATGCGGTACCGACTCATTTCATCTCAAGTTCAATTGAAGAACTTATTGGAACCATCGCTCGTTACTTAGTGTAACTCCCCGTCGGGCATACGATGTTCACCCATTGCTACCACCTCTCAAAAGGCTTACAATGTTTATGGATTGCCCCCACCTCTCAAAAGGCTTACAATCCGATTGCTCCCACCTCTCAAAAGACTTACAATCGTTTGTAATCATCGCCCCCACCTCTCAAAAGGCTTACGACGTTACAACAGATTCATCTTAGAACCCCACAATGCAAGAATGCACATCATGATGCTTCACATACAACATGACTCATGACACTCTTGACATGCATACATCACACACAATCCACATACATTCACATCAATTGTGCCAAACGGCAACCGAACGTTTTCACAAATAACAAAACAATTCGATTTACGGTTTACCAGAAAAGTCGGTTAAAAGTCGGCTAAAAATAATATTTTTCTTCACCAAATCATAGAACATATTTTTAGCTTCTCATCCATATAAAGAACACCTCAATCGGATAAACAACGCAAAAGATATGGATATTTCAAAATAACGCAAAAACATAAACCGGAGGCCTGACACTACGATACGGTTTGAAAATACTGCTCTAATTGAACCAGGTTCAGATCTCAAAACCATTTTTCCTAGAAAGAACATCTCATTAGCTTTCCAACGCTTCGAACGGGGATCAAAACCGACTTACGGATCAACAGATATGAATTTCCGAAGTTTCCCCGAAAAACCAGAATTTTCTGCTACAGCACTGCGGATTTTTACGTTTTCGCCCGAAAACCCGACTAAATCGAACATTTTCACCGAAACAAACATATACGCGCAACCACCAAATACATAAGAACAATTTAGAACACATAAACGAAATTTCTACGACGTTCGATTTTTCGATTAAATTTCAACCTTTCAAAAACCAGAATTTTCAAACATCACCAAATCGAATAAAAAGCACGCTATACGATGACCTAACCTTACTCGATACAACTACGTAATTTATTTCGAATTCTAACCGTGAAAACATCGGTTTTTATCGACTTTGTCCAATTCGACCTAACCACATATATCTCTAAAACAATCTAAACAATTCAAACACACACATACATAATCATACACATGGATAAGATAATAATATTTCACACCCTTACCCGATTAAATTCGATTCCTAGAGTTGTCTTGACGATTTCCTAGCTTTTCCAATCTTTTCTTCTCTTTTTCTTCTCTTGTTCTTCTTTCTCTCTATTTTTCTCTCTAACTCTCCTTTTCTCTCTTTTCTAACTCTTATACTTTTCTTTCTATTTCTTTTCTTACTACTTTCTTTTCTTTACTTTAAATATCTCACAAATACCCTTAAATCATTCCTCACTTAAATTCTAACTTAATAATAATTATGAAATGTCTAAAATACCCTCCAATCTAATTTCCCCCCAAAACTCTAAAAAACGGTAAAATAATATAACACGCCAACATATCAGATTAAAACACCAATTTCACAATAACATTATTATCACCCAAATTAAATAAAAGACTCAACAAAATAATACAAATTAGCACAAAATGGAGATAATCATAATCGGGCTGTTACAACTCTCCCCCACTTTTGAAAATTTCGTCCTCGAAAATATTACCTGATTCAAACAACTCCGGATACGACTCTCGCACCCCACTCTCTAATTCCCAAGTCATATTGCCCTCCGAAGCGCCTCCCCACGCTACTTTCACAAGCGCAATATCCTTGCCTCTTAGCTTCTTAACTTCACGATCCAAAATCTTAATCGGTAAAACTTCAACCGTAAGATTATCTCTCACTTCTACCTCGTCCATAGGAATAATATGTGACGGATCCGGAACATACTTCCGAAGTTGCGAAACATGGTAAACGTCATGCAAATTCGAAAGATTCGGAGGCAACGCCACACGATAAGCCACAGCGCCAACACGTGCAGTAATCTGATACGGACCAATAAAACGAGAAGTCAACTTCTTCGACTTCAAAGCACGACCCACACCCGTAACCGGTGTAACTCTCAAAAACACATGTTCGCCTTCTTTAAACTCAAGATCTTTCCTTCTCTTGTCATGATAGCTCTTTTGTCTACTTTGAGAAGCTTTCATCTTTTCCCGAATAAACTTCACTTTCTCCGTCGTTTCTTGTACCAATTCCGGTCCAACAATCGCCCTCTCACCAGTTTCATGCCAACACAAAGGTGTTCGACATCTCCGACCATACAAAGCCTCAAATGGTGTCATACCAATACTCAAACGAAAACTGTTATTATAGGTGAACTCAATCAACGCTAAATAACTATCCCAAGCACCACCTGTAACGCCCCGATTTTGATTATTTTCCAATTATGTGGAGTCTTTTATTTTAATTGGGTGATAAATTATTTCAATTGTGAATTTGGTGTGTTAAATGTTATTTTACCGTTTTGAGAGTTTTCGGGGAAATTAGAATGGAGAGTATTTTAGACTTTTCTCAATTAATGATAAATTAGAAATTAAGTGGAATTAGAATTTGTGAGAAAAATGAATTAAATTGAATTTGGGTAAAAAGAAAAGAAAAGAGATAAGAAGAGGAAATAGAAGAGAAAGAAAAAGAAATAGGAAAGAAAGAAAGAGGAAGAGGAGAAAAGAGAAGGAAAAGAGGAAAACCAAGAAAATCAACCTCTAGGAATCGATTTAATCGGGTAAGGGTGTGAAACATTGTTATCTTATTAATGTATATTATTATGTATGATTGTGTATGTGTGTATTGGATTGGTTGTGGTGTTTTCATAGTTTTCCATTTTAGGTCGATGTTGAGAAATCGATGTTTTCACGGTTGAAAATCGACGTAAATGTGGTAGAATATTCGTTGCCATGATTGTTTTGGGTTCTGATTGATATATGGTGTCTTGGAAAGATTTTGATTGGAGAAATATGGATTTTTGGGGTTTTGACAGCGCAGGAAAATTCTGGGTTTCCCTTGGTTCGCCTAGCGAACCTGGGGCAAAGCGCTAGCGAGGGAGGTTTTTGCGGGTTCGCCTAGCGAACCAGTTGGCGAAGGTCAGCGAAGGTTCGCTGAGTTGTTCGCCTATCGAAGTTTGGGTGTTTTGAATGTGGGTAGTTGCTGCCTTGGTTCGCCATGGGGTTCGCCTAGCGAACTTTGTGTCTGTTTTTATCTAACAGTTGGTTCGCTGGAACATTCGCCTAGCAAAGGAGCCAGCGAATGCTCGCGAGGGATGTTCGCCTAGCGAAGGAGCTAGCGAATGCTCGCGAGGGAGGTTCGCCCAGCGAACAGTGCTGTTCGTGTAATTTTGTTTTCTGCTTAACTTTTGATTTGTGGTTCGGTTTGAGGCGTGGTTTGATGCGTTAGAAAGCTTATGGAATGTTCTTTCTTAGTATGATGAATTGGAAATTGTTAGCCGATTAAATAAGTTGGAAAAGTAAAAAATAGTGTTATTTAGCGACTTTTGCCGTTTTGCATGTGTGTTTGACTGTGAATCATACAATAGTGCATTGATGTAAATGTATAAGGATTGTATGTGATTGTATGAGATGAATGCATGTATCTATTGTGAATATGTATGCATTTCAAGAATGTCTTGAGTCATTATCATGTGTGGCATAATGATGTGCATTCTTGTGTTGAGGGATTTTAATGAGAATCCGCTACAACGTCGTGAGCCTCTCTTGGTGGAGGTGTGAGCGATCGGGTCGTGAGCCTCTCTCGGTGGAGGTGTGAGCGATGGTTGTAGACGATCGTGAGCCTATCTTGGTGGAGGTGTGAGCGATCGGGCCGTGAGCCTCTCTCGGTGGAGGTGTGAGCGATGGTTGTAGACGATCGTGAGCCTCTCTTGGTGGAGGTGTGAGCGATCGGGTCGTGAGCCTTTCTCGGTGGAGGTGTGAGCGATCCAGAAACGCCGTGAGCCTCCCTTGGTGGAGGTGTGAGCGGTGGGTGAACATCGTAGGCCCGACGGGGAGTTACTTTGGTAACGAGCGATGGTTCCAGCAGAAGTTCCTGAGTGAACTTGAGATGATTGAGTCGGTACCGCATTGCATTTGCATAGAGTCGTGAGTCGGTCTCTATGATTTGCATTTCTCATCTTTAAATGATGCATTGTTGAATAAACATTTGTGTATGTTTATGTGGAATGATAAGAATTGTGAAAGTATGCATGATGTGTATGCTTGGTTTTATATATATACTGATACATTGCGATGTATACGAGGGAGTTGTGATGAATTGTGGTGAGAATGTGAAATATGTGTAATTTTATGCTATTATATATAATTATATGCATTGTTATTATGATGATATTTCTCACCCTTCTGCCGTTTTATGATGCTCTATGAGGCATTGCAGAGTAGGTATGCTAGAGGTCTTTTTGTGAAGCGTGTCTTCATTCTTTTGGTCGGTTGGCTCTGATATGTGGCACCGGGTAGCTAGGAGGGCTATGATTCTTTTGTGATACATTGTATATGTATCTTGTTGATAAATGTTTATGTAAACATGAATTATGTTGATGGATAATACTTGGCGATGTATATATGTGTATGTATATATGTTGGTTGTTATTCAATGTTTAGATCTTCCGCTTTTATTCTAAATATTGACATGTGGGTGTACGGACTAAGTTCCTCTGTTGCAAGTTACCCCACTGTTGCATATCAATTGTTGAGCAGGTGTTGTATGTTTTAATTTCGTAATTGATGTGACATACCTCTTTTATACCATGTTTGTAATTATACTCTGACGAAATTTTTATTATGTGTCTATATGATTATTTGGGGGTATAGAAAGGGGGTGTTACACCACCTTGCTCTAGCACACAAGCACGCAACAAATCCTCCAACGATTGGATCGTCCTCTCGGTTTGACCATCTGTTTGCGGATGGTAAGGCGAACTCAATCTTAGCTTAGAACCCAAAGCCTCTTATAAACTCACCCAAAATCTCGATGTAAATCTCGGATCTCGATTCGATACAATACTCTTAGGAACACCATGTAACTTCACAATCACACGAACATAAATCTCGGCTAACTTCTCCAAAGGATAACTAATGTCAATTGGAATAAAGTGAGCAGATTTAGTAAGCCTATCAACAATCACCCAAATAGCATTATGACCTCTTTGCGTATTCGGCAATCCCGTAACAAAATCCATCGATATACTATCCCATTTCCATTCCGGAATATCCAACGGTTGCAACAAACCACTAGGCTTCTGATGTTCCACCTTCGACTTTTGACAAGTCAAACACGCATACACAAATCGAGCCACATCCCTCTTTAAACCGGACCACCAAAAGATCTTCTTCAAATCTTGATACATCTTATTCGCACCCGGATGAATACTTAAATTACTTCGGTGTCCTTCCTCTAAAATCATCTTTTTCAACTCCGCGTCGTCGGGAATACAAATACGACCACAGAATCTCAAAACTCCAAAGTTATCAACCTTGAAATCCTCATTCTCATTCATCATTAAATCAACGAACTTCAAATCCAACTTTTGCTTTTCACTAACCGTTGCAAGAAAATCATTCGTAACATGTAACATACCAAGTCTCACACTTCGCGGCGTCATTTCACAAACCAAACTCAAATCTCTGAAATCCTCCAAAAGTTCCCATTCTTTCATCATTAATGCGGACATATGTAACAACTTTCGACTTAAGGCATCGACTACCACATTCGCCTTACCCGGATGGTAATTCAAACTAAAATCAAAATCCTTCAAAAGCTCTAACCATCTTCGTTGTCTCATGTTCAATTCTTTCTGATCAAATAAATATCTTAAGCTTTTGTGATCACTAAAAACTTCAAATCTTGCACCATAAAGGTAATGCCTCCAAATTTTCAAAACAAACACCACGGCCGCTAACTCCAAGTCATGCGTAGGATAATTCTTTTCATGCACTCTCAATTGTCGTGAAGCATAAGCCACAACTTTTCCATCTTGCATCAGAACACCACCTAACCCAATCAAAGAAGCATCACAATACACCACAAATGGATCTATAGGATTCGGTAAAATCAAGATCGGAGCCGTTGTCAACCTTCTTTTTAGCTCAATGAAACTCGTTTCACAATTTATATCCCAAATGAAAGCCTTTCCTTTACAAGTCAATTGCGTTAACGGAAGTGCCAACTTCGAAAATCCCTCAATAAACCTCCGATAATAACCCGCCAAGCCTAAAAAGCTTCGAATTTCCGTAACCGATCTAGGAGTCTCCCACTGCATCACCGCATCAATCTTAGATGGATCAACACTAATACCACTCCCGGAGATAACATGTCCAAGAAAACTTACTTCCGATAACCAAAAGTCACATTTTGACAACTTAGCATATAATTGTTTCTCTCTCAAAATTTGCAACACAATTCTCAAATGCTCTTCATGCTCTTCTTGAGACTTAGAATAAATCAAAATATCATCGATGAACACAACCACAAAACGATCCAACTGTTCATGAAAAATACGATTCATGTATTCCATAAACACCCCCGGCGCATTAAAAACCTCGAATGGCATCACGGAATATTCGTAATGACCATACCGTGTCCTAAATGCCGTCTTCTGAATATCCTCGCTTTTCACACGAATTTGGTGATATCCCGATCTCAAATCAATCTTGCTAAAGACACGCGCACCAACCAATTGGTCCATCAAATCATCAATCCTTGGAAGCGGATACTTGTTCTTAATTGTCACCTTGTTCAACTGTCGATAATCAATACATAACCGCATACTTCCATCCTTTTTCTTTACCAACAATACTGGAGCACCCCAAGGAGAAACACTTGGCCTTATAAATCTCTTGTCCAACAAGTCATTCAACTGCTTCTTCAATTCTATCAACTCCGATGCCGACATACGATACGGTGCCATCGAAATCCGTCTAGTGCCAGAAACTAGATCAATAGAGAACTCAACTTCTCTTTCCGGCGGTACATCCGTAATATCCTCCGGAAACACTTCTGGAAAATCACACACCACTGGAAACACATCACTACCAATCTTACTCTCCACTGACAATGATGCAAACAAACCAAACAATTGAGCTTCATCCTCTAAAAGTTTCTTCAACTCTTTAGTAGATAGAAAACTATCATCTTCATCATCTTCAAAAGAAGGAAACCTTACCAACTTATAATAGAAATATATATGAACTCGATTAAATTGCAACCAGTTCATACCCAAGATTACATCCAATCCCTCCAACGGCAAACACACTAAATCCATAATGAAGTCTTTACCATAAATGGTCAAAGGACAACTTACACACACCAAAGACGTAGTTACCGACCCTGAAGTAGGAGTCTCAATAACCATCTCAATACCCATCAAAGACAACGCAAGATTCAAACGCTTCGCGCACTCAGACGAAATAAACGAATGAGTCGCTCCCGTATCAATAACAGCAACTAAAGGTGTACTATTAATAAAGCATGTACCTTTAATCAAACGGTCTGCACTAGTGTTCTGAGTTCCCGCCAATGCAAACACCTTTCCGCCCGCTTGAGCTTGTTTCGGCTTAGTACACTTAGTACTAATGTGACCTACTTCTCCACAGTTAAAACACTTCACCATATTCCTCCTACACTCAGCAGTAGAATGCCCAATACCTCCACAGTTAGAACATCTCCCAACGGCCTTCCTACACTCAGTTGCTTTATGACCCATTCCACCACAATTGAAACACTTAATGAACCCAGAACTTCCTCCTCCAGATCTCTTATCAAAGTTTCCCTTATATTTACCCTTATCAGCGGGGGTCACATAAGGTCCACTTCTAGCTTGCTGTTTCCCTCTCCTCTCATTCACACTCTTGTAATGTGTAGAACGAGCTTTGCTATCTTCCTCGAAGATTCTACAACATTCAGTCAAATCCGAAAACCTCCTAATCCTTTGATATCCCACAGCTTGCTTAATCTCAGGATGTAAACCATTCTCATATTTAATACACTTTGAGAACTCAGCAGTAATCGCACTTAGCAGTAATGAGAATGAAATTGAACCAATTCCACAAACTTAGCAGTATAGTCCACCACTGACATACCACCTTGTTTCAATTCCAGGAATTCCACATCTATTCAACATAAACACATATATTCATGTTCATTCATCCATGCACAAATACAAGGATGACCAATGCAAATCATGGAGACCGACTCACGACTCTATGCAAATGCAATGCGGTACCGACTCATTTCATCTCAAGTTCAATTGAAGAACTTATTGGAACCATCGCTCGTTACTTAGTGTAACTCCCCGTCGGGCATACGATGTTCACCCATTGCTACCACCTCTCAAAAGGCTTACAATGTTTATGGATTGCCCCCACCTCTCAAAAGGCTTACAATCTGATTGCTCCCACCTCTCAAAAGGCTTACAATCGTTTGTAATCATCGCCCCCACCTCTCAAAAGGCTTACGACGTTATAACGGATTCATCTTAGAACCCCACAATGCAAGAATGCACATCATGATGCTTCACATACAACATGACTCATGACACTCTTGACATGCATACATCACACACAATCCACATACATTCACATCAATTGTGCCAAACGGCAACCGAACGTTTTCACAAATAACAAAACAATTCGATTTACGGTTTACCAGAAAAGTCAGTTAAAAGTCGGCTAAAAATAATATTTTTCTTCACCAAATCATAGAACATATTTTTAGCTTCCCATCCATATAAAGAACACCTCAATCGGATAAACAACGCAAAAGATATGGATATTTCAAAATAACGCAAAAACATAAACCGGATGTCTGACACTACGATACGGTTTGAAAATACTGCTCTAATTGAACCAGGTTCAGATCTCAAAACCATTTTTCCTAGAAAGAACATCTCATTAGCTTTCCAACGCTTCGAACGGGGATCAAAACCGACTTACGGATCAACAGATATGAATTTCCGAAGTTTCCCCGAAAAACCAGAATTTTCTGCTACAGCACTGCGAATTTTTACGTTTTCGCTCGAAAACCCGACTAAATCGAACATTTTCACCGAAACAAACATATACGCGCAACCACCAAATACATAAGAACAATTTAGAACACATAAACGAAATTTCTACGACGTTCAATTTTTCGATTAAATTTCAACCTTTCAAAAACCAGATTTTTCAAACATCACCAAATCGAATAAAAAGCACGCTATACGACGACCTAACCTTACTCGATACAACTACGTAATTTATTTCGAATTCTAACCGTGAAAACATCGATTTTTATCGACTTTGTCCAATTCGACCTAACCACATATATCTCTAAAACAATCTAAACAATTCAAACACACACATACATAATCATACACATGGATAAGATAATAATATTTCACACCCTTACCCGATTAAATTCGATTCCTAGAGTTGTCTTGACGATTTCCTAGCTTTTCCAATCTTTTCTTCTCTTTTTCTTCTCTTGTTCTTCTTTCTCTCTATTTTTCTCTCTAACTCTCCTTTTCTCTCTTTTCTAACTCTTATACTTTTCTTTCTATTTCTTTTCTTACTACTTTCTTTTCTTTACTTTAAATATCTCACAAATACCCTTATATCATTCCTCACTTAAAGTCTAACTTAACAATAATTATGAAATGTCTAAAATACCCTCCAATCTAATTTCCCCCGAAAACTCTCAAAAACGGTAAAATAATATAACACGCCAACATATCAGATTAAAACACCAATTTTACAATAACATTATTATCACCCAAATTAAATAAAAGACTCAACAAAATAATACAAATTAGCACAAAATGGAGATAATCATAATCAGGCTGTTACACATGACAACTTGAACTCTTTGAATTATGCACTGCTTTGAAGTCCACTGATCATAAACATCTCATCCATGTTATATATGTTGTGTTTGAACCAATTGGCTATGCTATTAGTGTTTATATGATGTGTTAGTATAGTAAATGCAAATCTTAGGATTTTTCAAAACCACTATCGGGTTTTAAAATAGAAACCTCAACTAAAAAAGCCAAGGGCACCATTGAATTCCTCATGAAATTCTAGGTCAGATGCAGCTAAATTTTGTCCCAATTCATGGAGAATTGAGCAAGTTACAGCCTTCATGCAAATCCACCATGACTTGGTTTCTTGCCTTGGCCACGCCTAGAAACCAAGCCACCCTTATGTATTAATGGGGTGGTTTATATACACGGATGTATCACCACCCCAGTGGTAGCGCGCATGTGTGTTAGTGTATGAGATCGTGGGTTCAAACCCCACCCATACCTTTTTTACCTTTCCTCATTTTTTTTTGCTATTTTTCATATTTTCATGTTTTTTGTTAATTAATTCAAAAATTAATTTCTCTCTAAATTTTAATTATTTTTTATTTATTCTTTTTTTGAAAATTTACAAAAATATGAAAATATTTATTCCATGAAAATTTCACAAAAATATTATTTATTTCACATATTTGATATTTTTGTGAAGAGTTACATTTTTATTTGTTAAAAATATTTCTTTCTCTTGGTTTTACAAAATTCAAATGATTTTTAAATCATCCTATGAATGAAACATGATTTTCCAAATGTAAATCCAAGATCATACCCCTTTTCACATGTTTGATTATTTTAATTGAATTTTTTATTCAATTAAAATACATTTTAAACCAAAAATTAGGGTTTCAATCATTCTTACCCTAACCAATCTTTTTAAAATACTTTTGGGCCTCGAATAGAGTGTAAGACCCAATCCCTTTTCTAAGCAAAACCTTTTTGGGCCCCAGTCATTGTATAAGACACGCTGCGATTTCAAAAATCTCGGCGCGATCGCCAGTTTAAAACAAAATTCATTGTGCCTCTCCTTGAGCAATAAGTCCCATTTCTTTTTCTTAAAACACCTTTGGGCCTCTAATAGAGTGTAAGACCCAACCCCTCTTTTGTACATAAATAAATTTGGGCCTCAGTCATTTGTATAAGTCCCGATACAGTTTTCAAAACAACAGTGCAATCATTGTTTTCATATGGGCCTCTCCTTGAGTTGTAAGCCTCATATCTTGTACAAAAATAACCTTTGGGCCTCCAATGGAGTGTAAGACCTAATCCTCATTGTAAATACAATAACCTTGGGCCCCTACTATGGTATAAGTCCCACAACATCTATTAATTTTACAGTCTTATCAATGTTACCAAATAAGTCATCTGGGCATCTCTTGTTGAATAAGCCCAAAGCTTCTGTTTAAAATAATTGTTTTGGTTAATTCAATTTCAAATGTGGAGTTGTTATCAAAACTTTCTTCAATTTCTTTGAACAACTAACAATACAGCTATGGAAGCTTGCTCACCTGTATATTTTTATCAGATTTCTTTACATGCTTTTATATATATAACTGTATTGCTGGAAGCTTGCACACCTGTAAGTCCTTCTTTCATTCTTTTAAATACATGTCAAATATATATAACTGTATTACTGGAAGCTTGCTCACCTATAAGTCCTTCTTTCATATCCTTTTAAATACTTGTCATATATATATATATATATATATATATATATATATATATATATATATATATATATATATATATATATATATATATATATATATATATATATATATATATACTTGTATATCTGCTTAGAGTTTTCCCCGACAACAAATTCTAGAATTACGTAAAGCCAGTTGGTCACTCTTTCAATACAGTCAAAAATAGTTCCCTATAAGACTTTCCAGATACAGTCTTGCCTTCTCTTGGGCTTAAACAATATGAAACAAAGAGAAAGGCATTATTCCCGGTGAAATTTTTCTCAGACTGTCACTATTAGAAACTGTCAAAGAAATTCAATTCCCCCAGGGAGGATTAATTCCCAGTGAAACTTCTCTTGAATTTCTTCAAACTCTAGAATTTTTCACACAAGAAAGGATTAATTCCCGGTGAAACCTTTCTTGAACATTCTTAAGTTTGGACCCACAGGCTTCCTAAAAGCATCCCCAGACTCCTCTTGGGCTTTGTACAAGGACCCTCAGGCTTCTTAGAAGTTTTCATGCCTCCTCTTGGGCTTAGTGCAAGGACCCAGAGACCTCTTAAAGGTATAGGACAGAACCTAGTCATCCTTTGTTAGAGCAGTCTTCCTGAGTCAAAATATCAAACTAGTTTAGGGTTGATTCTCATCCCTTAACATATCAGCCTTCTCTTGGGCATTATACAAAGATCATTTACCAGCTGAGAGCCAATCTCCATACTTGTAAACTTGGACAGTCTCACCCTCTTCATTTCACTACAACATTTTTTACTTTAGACCACGCCAAAATTATCAACTGCTAAAAATCCGTGGCCTAAACGAGTTATAGGGGCGGTTTATAAGTGTTGCCAAATTTTTATAATTTATTATATTTTTTGTCTGAAGCCGCAGACTATTTGTTTTGAACCACGGTTAAATCAGGTTGATAAAATACAACCGCCCCATATTCTTCACACGCTACGGTTTTAAAATTGGGTATGTTAACCACCCATGAGAACCGCACTTTATGATTAGACTAAAAGTCCACGTATTTTATAATACAAACCACGGTTATTTATAAATTCTAATTATTGAATTAGTCACGAGTTAAATGACTATCAAATATTTTAAAACTTGTAAAGGAATTTACACTTTCTTTTTCAATCATCTTATATTTAAAATAAATAAATAAATAAATAAAGTAATTATAATTGGACAGTTTGTATACTCTATTAACTCCACACACAAAAATCACTCGTCAAAACAAAAACTTCAGTGTGTGCCCTAGCATCAATTCGCCCCCCTTAAAGGTTCTTACTCAATCAGTAATCTTTTTCAATATCAGTTGATCATTCCCCTTAATCAATTTCAATCGATAATCTCTTAAAAATTTCGATAGTTTCTCTTTATGGATCTTAGTGTTGTTGCGCCGCCGCCACCGCCAACCTCTCTTGCTTTGTCTCCGTTATTTCACCAAAAGGTATGTTATGAGGTGTTTTTCTTGTTTTCCAGAAGATTTGATTATTAATGATATTTTTATTTCTTAAAAAAATTAGAGTACAACCTTCACTTATGTTATTGTTTTGTTACTAAGAGCTCATCCTACTTTAAAAGGTGCAGACTCACCCATATTATTTGGGTTTTTGCTTTGATGTTGTGAATATGTGATTGTAGAGTTTTTGAATCACTGATTTTTGTTGGATTTGATTTTTGGGTTTATTTGTTCAGGTCTTCCTCAAGAATCAAATTTGAATTAATTTTTTTAGAGTTTACTGAGGTAAGTTTAGTTTCATTATTCATCAACACAAATTTTAGTTAAAGGGATAATCTAAATCTGAAAGAACTTAGTAGCAAGTATGTGATTTGATTTGTGTGAGGAATTTTTCTTTTGAATTACTGCTATATTTTCAGATTATGTTGAATAAAATTACTTCTCCCACTGTTGTAATTTGAGCTTAGATATATAATTGTGTTTGAGGAAGGAACATAACATATAACATAAACTAAGATGTGATATAAATTTTAAATTATACTTGTAGTTATTATGATTGGTTCACAAGGCCTTGTGAATTCTTGTAATAGGTGTGGGTTTTAGGAGTTGTGATCTTGTCTTTTTTGTTGATTTTGTTGCAGCTTCCTTAGACCATTGTATTTTGTGTTGGTTTTGGGACCTCCTTAGTTCCTTTATTGAATATATTGATTATAAAAAAAAACTTTAAATGGTGTGTTTGTGAGTCCTTGCATCTGCTTTTGGATATATAAATCATCTCTTGAGGAAGTAGTTGCATCTTGTGATCTCACATTTGCCATGCTCCTTGGTCCTTAAAGTGTATTGTGTATACTTTTGTAGTTTTTAATGTTTTAATATAAGTTATGGCTGCTAGTTATGTTGATTATATTTCAAATTAGATTGATTTTGCTTGTGACAAACATGGCATTGCAAATGGATTAAGTCCAGAAAAAAATGTACTAAATTTATAAATGCAAATTATTTATAACGAATCTTGAAGTTAATACTGACACTCTTCACCTAATACATCAATTCTCCCCTCTTACTTTTTGCATGATACTTTTTGACTCTCAAATGCATTATCATCTTACTATTCCAACTTTTATCTCTAGTTTTATAATAGTTTATGTCTATCCATAGTCTATTCTCATTGGAACAGTGGTATTGAGTTTAATTTGGATATACAGTATTTCTTACATGCTTTAGTTGGATGGCTAGTATTTAGATGTATGTGAAAAATTTCTATGACCCTCTTTTTTTTTTTAATAAAATTTTATCTCAGTTTAATATATATATATATATATATATATATATATATATATATAGAAATCTTCGCTCACACAATATTTATTCCTATCATTCAACAACTCAATGACATAAATGTAATTATGGTTTATACTTTGGTTTTGTAAAACTATTGGTTTTAGAGGCACTGTGCGTCTCTCATGTCATCATTGATTATTTGCGGATGTAGTATGTTCGCCACTCATTTTAATTGCTACCATTTGTAAGTTTGGAACATTAGTAAGTTTGGAAGAAGAATTCTATTATTAGAAGATGGTATTGGGATGTTCATTTGCTAGTGGAAATATTCAATTATTAACTAGTCCAAAACATAATGTTTGTTTCTTTCTTTGTAGTCATACGAAAGAATTATCTAATTTTGTTCTTGCATATTATAACTAAAAGCCATTTTTGTGTTTGTTTAATTTTTCAGACATATGATTTTATTCAAGGAGCACAACTACAACTACGTTGGAGCTATTGATACATTGTTTTATGTTGTTACTATGAATACTGAATGATTTGAGCTCCACTGAAGATTAGAACTTAACAAGCCATGCATACAACAAATTACAAGCAACAGATGAACACAACACTCACAACACAA
Organism: Lathyrus tuberosus; assembly: GCA_022829125.1. Lineage (NCBI taxonomy): Eukaryota > Viridiplantae > Streptophyta > Magnoliopsida > Fabales > Fabaceae > Lathyrus > Lathyrus tuberosus. Next base: position 3,047,123 of record JALAZF010000579.1, read on the forward strand.
TTATAATCACTCACACAACAATGAAGCACAAAGCAAAGAATATAAGTTGTTTTAAATAGAGATGTTGTTCAAGGTGTTTATAGTTGTATATATATACATTATAATAGTTATACTTTATGTACTATTGTTTATTGGAGATGTCTTTGTATATTTAATTTTAAATAGAATTTAACTTTATGAACTATTGTTTAAAGGAGAATTTTGTACAATTGTGGTCTATAATTATAAGAAAATATTTGCAAATGTTTGGAAAATTGTGACCTTAAGAATATATGACACTTCAAAACAGTGCCTTTAAAATTTGGTATAATAGGCAACGGTTTATTTCTGTGGCCTGAATAAAACCGCGGTCTAAAATAAACATAAAAAACCGTCCCTTATTCGATATTTTAAACTGCGGATTTTGTTTTTTGTTGCCGAAAGTCAAAAAAACCGTCGCCTGAGTGAATAGGCAACGGGCGCATATTCCACGCCTTGAAAACCGTCTCTTAAAATCTTAGGCCGCGGTTTTTATACGTTTGGCCGCAGTTTTTGATTGTTGGCTAAACTCATTTTTGTTGTAGTGTTTGGATTTCAAAGAAATATTTTCCTAAAAGAACAGGAAATAACTCTGATCATCTGATCAAATCTCCAAACAGAGTTAAAACCTCAACAGGTTTCACAACTCAATCTTAAAACCCTCGCTCTAATTTTCCCAATCAGGGTCAATTACTGTCAATTCACCATTAACAAAAACCCTTTATAAGGAAAAAAACTCCAACTGTGATACCTTCAGTTCATAATCCCTAACCAGGGTCATTTTACTGTCAAAACAGAATCAGAACCTCAAGGTATCTGATATTTCAACTCTTTTGTAATCCCCAACAAGAGTTGTATTCCCTAATTTGGACCTGTATCTGGATCTCAATAATCCTCAGCAGAAGTTAGCCTCCTCTTAGGCTTCATTTAACGAATTCCACCAACCAACCTCCTCATAGGCTTTGTATAATGATTTTTCCCTCAGTAGTGTCAGCCTCAATCTTGGGCTTTATACAAGACACCCCCTAAATACCTCTCTAGTAGAGTCAGTTAATTTTATCCTCATTCTTGGGCTTTGTACAAGGCACCATATAAATATCCTATAGTCATGATCTTTCAGCCTCAATCTTGGGCTTTGTACAAGACACCTATAAAAGAGTCCTCCACAGTGGAGCCAACCCTTTAGCCTTAATCGTGGGAGTTGTACAAGACATATATTAAACACTCCCTAAACCGAGTCATAACTTTTCAGCCTCAATCTTGGACTTTGTACAAGATACTCAAATATTCTCCAACTGAGTCAGACAACACTTTTAGCCTCAATCTTGGGCTTTATACAAGACACACATAAGTATTCTCCCCAGTGGAGTCAAATCCTTTTTAGCCTCAATCTTGGGCTTTATACAAGATAGATAAAAGCTTTCCCCAAAGAGTCAACTCTCTTTCAGCCTCAATCTTGGGCTTTGTACAAGACATAAATAAACACTCTCTTATTGAGTCAGTCTTTCCCAGCCTCCTCTTAGGCTTTGTATAATAATTTCCCCAGTGGAATCCAATCAACCTCTTAGCTTCAACCTTGGGGTTTGATCAAGGCACACAAAAATCAACATCCCCTCAGAGGAAATCAAACTCTCTGCAGGAAGATACTTCTCTGTATATCACATCAAAATAGTCAATCAAAACAAAACCCTAATCCTAGATAACTGCTGTAAGTGGCACACTTGTTGATATAAACATCCAAGCTGTAGTCCCTCATTATCCTAGTTATAACCTCATCTAATTGCAGTAAGTGGCAGGCCTTTGGATACAAACATCCAAGCCAATGTCCCTCTTTTAGCATGAATTCCTAAGGAAAAATGGCATTGCTCACACATGAGTTAAAGTTTTCTCCTTCAGGACAAATCACCCTGTAAAGGCAATTATGGCATTGTTGGTCTCCATTCATTCCAGTTAAAGTAATTCCCCTTTAAACCAGTTACCTAAACAATTATGATTAACAGATGGGATATCTCCCTTTAGAGATGACAAATTCTCTCTCAGTCAAACCCTTTAGCTTCAATCTTGGGCTTTGAACAAGACACAAACAAACAACCTTTAGCTTCAATCTTGGGCTTTGAACAAGACACCAGACATCTTTTCCTCCCATAGAATATGAGGAACTACGATTGCTCTGATTTCTCTATACTTCATAACAGGGAATACGTAGGCATAAGATTGCGAAATTTTAGCGAGCATAATTATCAAAAACCTTAGGTCCCTGACCTTACCAAAAACATCGGAAAACCCGAAAAACAACAAATACTCTCTCTCTCTCTCTCTCTCTCTCTCTCTCTCTCAGACATCCACAAAGAAGAAACTTTCCCATTAACAAACAAACACAATCAAGTATCAAAGCAGAACCTGAAACTATCATCTCATGGATAACCATGTATAGGATGGGTAATTGACAAATCCCCATTGTATAACCTGACCCCGGACTCCCCAATCTTTGTCAAGCGTTTGTTCAGTTAAACAATCGCGTGCAAGGTTAGTTTTAGATAGCTTTCCCTTTCCCTTCCAGTTTCACGGGATAAATAAGAAATCTGAAAGTAGCACCCAACGTTCCTCACACTGAGGTGAGGAAATCCCCTGCGATAAGGTGGTTGCGTCACCGAAAAATATTGTACGCTACAACTATGTTGACGCAATTGGACAGAATATTTGTCAAAGACAATACAAAGCACTGACGATAATAGATATTGTCCTAACAAATCTATTTTTTTATAAATTTCTTACCTTAAGTATCAAATTCGTGTAATTGTATGAGGTTGATTTAGATATAAGTCAAGTAACATGTGTTATGTTTTTAATCCTAATATTTTATTTTAAAAATTAGTTCTAAAAATCTATTTCAATCACTTTAGCTAAACAAAGAAAAGATAGAAAACAATACTTAGAAATTTTGTCTATATTTTGTCACCATCTACACTAAAGTACTTTTATGCATTTTTGTTACTTTTCTGATTTTTTTTCATTCTCGGGTTTTTGCAAAGAACTCAAAATTTGGGGAAACTCATTGAACAGATAAGCAAAATTGAACGGATAAGCAATATGCAATTCCTTTGAATGAAGAACCACATTATACCATTTTTTGTCATACGATTGGAGCTAACAATTTCTAGCTCAAATTCTCCCTGCTGTCCATAGTACATGAGTACTAGTCTTTTAATCCTCCAATGGAAAGCCCAAATTTGCACTTGTGAATTTTTATCAAATTTTGCGACAATCTGAAATGCAACAGAGGGGACCTAGTCACAATTCAAATTTGTTGCGGCGGGAGGGGTCTTTATGAATAAGCCTTACGAGGAGGCTTATGCCCGTATAGAGGACTATACAAATTCAATGTACTCGATCACATTAATGCAAAGGTTAACGCCTTATATAAATAGTTTGATACTTTGAGTATCACACCTGCTGCTAATGTAGCTTCTCTTACCCTAAATTGTAAAATTTGCAGAGTGGCAGGGCACATTAGTACTACATTCCAAATGATGGTTGTGACAAAGCCCATTCCAAACCATATGAATTATGTTCAACAAGGGAATCCCTATTCTAATAAATATAACACATGGAGGATGAAACACTCAAACTTTTCAAACAAGAACAATAACCCTCAATTTGCAGCAAATCAAGTACAACATGCTACACCACTGGGATTTCAAGGACAGAAGGGTGCTATTGTTGCCCCACGAAAATCTAATCTTGAGATCTTGATGGAGAACTTCGTGATGACCCAAACTAAGAAAAATGAGGAATTGAAGAACCATAACCTTCACAGTAATGAAGTCTTAAGGCAGCTCGGTTCAAAAGATGATACTATGGCTACTCATAATAAAATGCTTGAAACACAAATTTATCATAAAGCCAAACAACAAACTAGTTCATGTCCCCCTGCCAAAAATTTTCTATTTCAACCTAAACAAAACCCAAAGGGACAACTACACGTTGTTAAGTTGTGAAGCAGAAAAACGGTAGTAACCAATACCAGCAATAGTGATCAAGGGAAGGTAAAAAAGAGAAATCCAATACCACATGTGAAGGAGATTGTTGATGAAGGAGAGAAAGAAGACCCTTACATATCTCTTTCTCATTACAAATTTTAAATCCCATTTCCACAAAAATTCGTGAATGTGTAGACTGAGGAGCAATGTAAGAAGTTTGTCAAGATTATTAAAAGCTTCACTTCAACATTGCATCCACTAAGGCTCTATCTTGGTTTCCCTCATATTCCAAGTTCTTGAAAGATATCTTGTCAAACAAAAGGAAGATCAAAGTCACTGTTATAATGGCACTCACAAAAACATCCATATTATCCAAAGAAAACTAGCCCTAAGGCTAAAAGACCAGTGAAGTTTCTCAATTCCTTATGTTATTGGAAACTCTGTCATTGACAAATACCTATGAAAATAGAATATGTCTTATCCAAATTAATGAAAAACCCCTCCATTGACGATTCTTTTTGCCAAATTGATGTAATAGATGGGTGTATTAAGGAGAGTTTATTAGAACCACTTCCAAAAGACAGCTTGGAAGTGTACCTAATTGGAAGTGCCATCCATAAGAATGATGAGGTAAAGTCGTACGTAAACCTAATGGATAAAATCCTGGGGATCAAGACCAATGCTTTGAACTACTCGAAACACCTATCAAAAGTTTAAAAAGGCCAAAGCTAGAGCTGAAACCACTCCGACAAACCCTTAGATATGAATTCTTAGACGAGGAGTTGAGTCACCCTATCGTTCTCAATGCTGAATTAGGAAAAACTAAAGTTGAGTAACTCTTAGTTGTCTTAAAAAGATACCTTGCATCCATAGGGTACACCATCGACAATCTGAAAGGAATACGCCCATTTGTGTGTATGCATGAAATTTGGTTAGAAGAAGACTACAAGCACTCGAGAGAGCATCAGAAGAGGCTAAATCCTAACATGAGATGGGTGGCCAATAAGTAGGTGTTGAAACTCCTTGAAGCATGTGTGATTTATCCCACCTCTAACAGTAAGTGGATGAGTCAAGACTAAGTTGTACCCAAGAAAGGGAAGGGATGGGTAATCATAGTAAAAAATGACAAGGGTGAATTAATCTCTACTAGGTCAGTCACAAGGTGGAGAATGTTCATTGAATATAGGAAGCTTAAGAAAGCTACTAGTAAAGATCACTTCATACTCTCATTCATTAATAAGATGACGGAGCATCCGACGAATCACCTTCACTTTTGTTACCTAGATGGATATTATGGTCTCTTTCAGATTCCCATCCATCTGAATGATCAAGAGAAAACGACTTTCGCCTGTCCCTGTGGTACTTTTACCTACATGAGAATGTCGTCCGGAATGTGCAATGTGCAAGCTACTTTTCAGTGCTGCATGATGTCGATTCTCTCTGATTTTCTGGAAGCTATTATGGAAATTTTCATGGATGACTTTTTTGTCTACATATATAGTTTTGAAAATTGTTTAGATAATCTGGAGAGAGTTCTTGAGAGATGTTTAAAACTCAGTCTTGTGTCGAATTAGGAAAAATTCCACTTCATGATGAATGAAGGCATAATGCTCACACTCCTAATGTCTGAGAGAGGAATAAAGGTTTACAAGGCTAACATAGATGTCATGTAGAAGCTAGCCCCTCCTACCTTTATTAGAGAAGTCCATATTTTCATAGGTCATTCCAATTTTTACTACCAGTTTATAAAGTATTTTTAAAAGATATTAAAGCCCCTAACAGGGCTTCTGATGAAAGATGTAGACGTTAAATTTTATGAAAAATGTCTAGATGCTTTCTTAAACTTAAAGCAATCACTGATGTCCGTTCCCATAATGCAACCTTCTAACTAGAGTTTACCATTTGAGATCATGTGCGATGCCAGCGACTATGCAGTAGGCGCGATGTTATTTTAAAGATGAATAGGAAGATGCATGCAACCTACTATGCTAGTAGAAACCTAGACGAGGCGCAAAATAATTATGCCACCATTGAGAAAGAACTTCTAGTTGTGGTATTCACAATTGAGAAATTTCATTTCCTATCTAGTAGGTTTCAAAATCATTGTATACATAGACCATTTTGCTATTAGGTACCTTATAAATATAGTAAACAGGACCTAGTTTGATCAGCTGGAGTTTTCTTCTGCAAGAATTTGACCTAAAATAAGGGATAAAAATTGGATCAAAATGTGGTCGTGGATCACCTAGATATGTTGAGAGATACAGGTAAGGAATATATACCTCTTGATGACTCTTTACTTGATGATAAGTTGTTTGTGTTGGTGTGAAATGAACGACCTTGAATCCTGACTTTGTCAAGTGCCTAGCTATCAGAGTCTTACCTCTGGACATGAATTACCAACAAAAAAGTAAGTTCTTTATTGATCTAAAGCAGAATTATTGGGAAGAGTCATTATTTTTTAAGATAGGCATCGACAAAATATTCCAGAGGTGTATCCTTGAGGATGATATAGAGAGTGTGATGACTCATTTCCATGCCTCCACCTATGGTGGACATGCGAGTACAGATAATATAGTAGGAAAGATTCTCTAAGTCGGCCTTTATTGGACTAACCTCTTCAAAGATGTGCAGTTGTTCATAAAAAGTGTAACCGATTACAACGTACTAAAAACATCTCTAAGAGAAATGAGATGCCTCTCAACAACATCTTGGAGGTGGAAATATTCGAGGTGTGGGGGATAAATTTTATGGGACCCTCCCTTTCATCCACGGGAAATCAATTTATACTTGTCGCTTTTGACTATATACCAAATTGGATTGAGATGATAAAATCTCTTACAAGTTATGCACGAGTAATGATTGAAATGTTTAAAAATAACAATTTCCCAATGTTCGATGTCCTGGGATTAGTTATAAAAGATGGGGGCCACACTTCATTATTAGACAATTCGAAAGCCTTTTGAAGAATTATGGAGTAAAGCATAAGGTGGCGACACCCTATCATCCGCAAACGAGTGGCAAAGTAGAAATCTCGAATAAGGAGATCAAAAATATCTTAGGAAAGAATGAGTCTCCAAACTCGAAGATATGTTTTCGGCATATCTGATTGCATATAAGACACTCATTAGAACCACCTCTTTCCAGCTTATTTATGGAAAGTCTTTCCATTTACTTGTAGAGCGAGAGCATAAGGCTAATTGGGCTATAAAAGCCCTGAATATGGATTATAAGGCTGCAATCGAAAAGAGAAAGTTACAACAGAGTGAATTAAAAGAGTTACGGCTAGATGCATATGAGAACGTAATGTTTAGATTCATAGACAAGGAGGCAACAAAAGGGATACGAGTGTGGGTATTATGTCATGGAACACGTTCTAAACATTATCTCTGCCGGCATTGTTGATTCTTGGGAACAAGTATATATTTTATATGTCAGGAACTATTTAGAATAACATATTGATGTTAAAGTTTGATATTATTTCAAATCATGTGATATTCAATTTTCCGTACTTTTTATGTAGATGTTTACCTACACTACACCATTCTTCGTCGACGAATATAAAGACCTCCATAAGCGTTGGACGTTTTGCTTCAATTCTCTTAAGGAAAAGGGTGATTAAACATGATTTTGTAATATATGTTTGATATATATTTGAGATTGATGTAAATATTTTTTTTTTTTTGGTTTGATGTAAATGATTTTTTTAGCTTTTGATTTAAATGATATTATTGGCTTTTGATTTAAAAAATATTTATGTTTGTAGTATATGTATAACACACAAGTACAAAAAAAAGGGTATATATAGAATAATATATATATAATTTTTTAAAAATAATTCACCACAGTTGATTCAAAGGACCAAGAAGATTTGTAACGCGCCAAATATAATATACCATACAAATGATGTGAATCGAACGCGTGAGCTTTAATTATTTAACAACAGTTAATTAGAATAACTGTTGTGATAAATAGTGTGCTACCTAGTATATCACAGTGATCACACACTCGTGGTGATAAATAGAAAACTTATAACCACACTTTACTTTACCACGTCTGGTCACGCGTGATGGCATACCTTTTACAATCGTTATTAAAGTGGGTTTTTGTAGTATTGGTTTTAGAAATAAAGAACTAAGAAATTGTGTGACAAGATAATAACAAAAAGAGTGTTTAAAGAAGGAGAACATATATTGTTATTTATATCTATGTTGAGGTTGTTCAATGGAAAGCTCTAGTTTAAGTGGTTTGGTCCCTTCCAAATAAAAAGGATACTGCCATTTGGAACGGTAGAGGTATGGAATGATTCTAGCAGATCATTCATAGTGAATAGGAAAACGCTCAAACACTCTGTAACCAGTGATGTGGTAGAGAAAAATAGGGGGTTCCTAACTCTTAAATAACCTCAATGACTGTAGCACTCAAAGATAGTCAAGCTAAACGACATTAAACCAAGTGTTGCAAGGGAGGCGACCCACGAGTTTATGAACTAATGCTTTTGTTTTACTTTGTTTTGTGTGTTTTATAGGCAAATAAGAAATTTTTTTGCATCGAAGGTAAGCGAGTTTTGAAAAGATATTCATAAGAAAGATGGAAAATATGAGTAAGAATTTGACCCTCTAGAAAAATCCCAAAACCAAAAGTCCAAAAACCAATTTTTTCAAAAACTTCCTGAAGGAATTACATATGGGCTGTAATACATATTACTCCCGTGAATCCACATATTACGACTGTCACCTTAGGCATGCTTCTGTAATAGCCAACCAGAATAAGATAAACAAAAACTTGGAAAATTATGGGTCATCCATAAGCCTAACTTACGACCATAAAAATTCTAGGGTAAAAAATAAAACATTTAGCTAGAAAAAATTACAGGTGGGCCATAATACACATTACACCCATAACTTCACATGAATATGGATGTAGTTGTTGAAAGATTAAACTTGATTTGGGCCTAAACATATTATTTGACTTTTTGGGTTTAGTTATTTTGGACTTAGGTAATTTTGAGTAATGTTTCTAGAAAACTCTTGTAATGTTTGGAGTGTCTAGATGTTTCTTTAGTGTATACTATTTTCTAGAATTTTCTTGGAATTCCTAGAGTTCAGAACTCTCTACAATTAGTGTGTCTAGAGTTCTCCTTAGAGTAATATAAATAGAGATGTAATTCTACACTTTTGCATCAAGCAAAAATACAAAGTTCTCTCTTCCCTAAAAATTCTCATATCTATCAAGTTTCTAATCAAGCCTCTAATATTCCCACACACTTTTCCTAAACACAAAAGGCTTTATTTCCAACAAAGTGGCATCAGAGCTTCAATGTCCTCAAAAGATGGTGAATGGAGGTTTCCCTTTCCAAATGTTGATGCTCACAAAGAACAACCATGACAATTAGAGCATCAAGATGAATGCGCTACTAGGAGCTCAAGATGTGTGGGATATTATTGAGAAAGGCTTCAAGGAGCAAGATAAATCCTCGCTAAGCCAAGGAGTAAAGGAGACATTGAAGGAGTTAAGAAAGACAGACAAGAAAGCTCTCTTTCTCATTTATCAATCGGTGGATGAAGATACATTTTAGAAGATCTCCAATGCAATGACGGCCAAAGAAGTATGTGACAAGCTTCTAACTTGCAACAAGGGAGTGAATCAGGTGAAAAATATTCGTCTGCAAACTCTTAGAGGTGACTTTGAATGGTTATTTATGGAAGAGTCTGAGTCAATTTCTGATTATTTTTCTCGGGTATTGTCTGTAGTCAATCAACTTAAAATAAATGATAAAGATGTTGATGAGGTGAAAGTCATGGAGAAAATACTTTGCACTTTAAATCCAAGTTTTGACTTCATTGTTACCAACATTGAAGAAAACAAGGATTTAAAGACCATGACTATTGAGCAACTCATGAGTTCCTTACAAGCATATGAAGAAAAACAAAAAGAGGCTATGGAGCAACTACTACAACTCAACGCAAAGGAAGCAAACTATGTGAATTATAAGAGCCAAAGAGGAAGAGGTCGTGGCCAAGATCGTGGACGTGGACGAGGACATGGAGGAGAAGGAAGAGGCAGTTACAAAAACTACTCCAACAACTTCAACAATGGAGAAAAAAGTTGGAACCCACAAGCAACAAGAGGTCGTGGAAGAGGAAATTCATGGTCAAGGTGCGACAAGTCACAAATCAAGTGCTTCAACTGCAACAAGATCGATCACTACGCATCTGAGTGTAGATTCTCAAAGAAGGTAGTGGAGAAAACTAACTTTGCAGAAGAAAAAGGTGGAGAAGAAGAAACTTTGTTGCTCGTGTTCCAAAACCAATTTGAAGAGAAAAGAAACAAGTGGTACCTCAACATCGGCGCAAGCAACCACATGTGTAGCGATCGAAGCACGTTCGTAGAGATCAATGAAGCGACAACTGGAAATGTATCATTTGGAGATGACTCAAAGATATCGGTCAAAGGCAAAGGTAAGATTCTCATACGTTTGAAGAATGGGAGTCATCAATTCATATTCAATGTCTACTATGTTCCTAACATGAAAAATAATATTTTGAGCTTGGGATAATTATTAGAGAAAGGATATGACATCCACTTGAAAGAATATAATCTTTTCTTAAGAGATTGTGGGCATAACTTTATTGGTAAGGTGCCAATGTCAAAGAATAAAATGTTCCTCTTGAACATTCAAAATGATGTGGCAAAGTGTCTCAAGGCTTGCTATACTGACTCTTTGTGGCTATGGCATCTGCGATTTGGACACCTTAACTTCGGCAGTCTAGAATGTTTGTCAAAGAAGGAGATGGTAAGAGGCTTTCATAGTAAAAACCACCCAGACCAACTATATGAAAGATGTCTAATTGGGAATCAATTCCGAAAAAGTTTTCCAAAGGAATCAACGTCAAGAGCGACAAAACCACTAGAGCTCATACACACCAATGTCTGTGGACCAATCAATCCAAACTCTTTTGGTAAGAATAAATACTTTCTCCTCTTTATTGATGATTATTCTATAAAATTGTGGGTTTATTTTTTAAAGGATAAGTCAAAAGTGTTCGAAAACTTTAAGAAGTTCAAAGCCCTTGTGGAGAAAGAAAGTGGTCTTTCAATTAAGATCGCCAAATATTGTGAAGAACGTGGAATCCGTCGCCCACTAACAGTACCAAGATCGCCACAACAAAATGGAGTAGCGGAGAGAAAGAATCGGACCATACTTAATATGGTGTGAAGCATGCTTCAGAGTAAGAAGATACCGAAAGAGTTTTGGGTCGAAGCAGTGGCATGTGCGGTTTACCTGACAAATTGTTCCCCAACAAGAAGCATGCAAGAGAAGACACCGCTGGATGCATGGAGTAGAAGGACGCCCGGGATTTATCACCTCAAAGTATTTGGAAGCATTGCATATACCCACGTTCCAGATGAAAAGAGAATAAAGCTCGATGATAAAAGTGATGTTACTTATGTGCTTTTGTGGTTGGCATTTATTTTGCTAAACCTATTATAGCAGCAAGATGTTGAATCTTAATGTTCTAAGTGGCTGCTTTCAACATGTCGAATGAAGATGTTCCATGCCTGCTCATAGGACATCGCGATGTGGATTCAGTTTTAATGCAGATTCTGTTACTATGAATTGTTACTGAATATTCTGTGAATATTTGGTTATCCTATGTGGCATCCAAAGCATTTTTGGATTATGGTTATTTGTTGGTTTTCGGATTTGCTGTTGTTTCTAATTATGGAGACATAATAGGAAACTTTGGATTGAAGTCCTATTTTGTTGGAGTTAATTTTGCAGATTTGTGAGCAGTCTATTTGCTGCGTTTTTGAAGCCCAATTCAGTCCAGATTATTTGCTATATATTGACTGATGTAAACCTAGTTTTAGGTGTGGAACTTACTTGTGGTTTTAGGGTTTTTGAGTGTATTTTGTGAGCCTAACTGGTATCATTCTGATAACAGTATAAGGACTGATTTTTGTGTTGTAAGTTCTGTCAAGTTACTCATAAGCTTTTAAGCATTGAGTTTCTTGTGTGTCAATTCTCATAAGCTGTGAAGTATTGAGAATTGTGTGTCTTGAAAGAGTGTCTTTCAGTTTGTTTCTTGTGTGGAAAGGTACCAATCACGGGTTGTGGTTGTAGAGGGATTTGAGGAGGGCCTCATACCTAGGTGAGTCTTAGGTAGAAGTCATAGGAAGGGTAGTGATTAAGTGAGCAGATTATTCGGTGTTTGTATGATCTGTGAATTGATACTATTGTATATTGATTTCGTCCCTGGCTTGGTAGCCCCCAGAGTAGGTGTGTTAGACCAAACTGGGTAAACATATCGCTGTGTTATTTACTTTCTGCACTGTTATTTTTAATTGTTATCTTGTTCATTGTGTTGGATATCAGTGTCTCAACATCTGTATAGGACATCTGATATCTGTGCCAGAATTTCAATTGGCATCAAGAGCTTGCACCCTTATTTGGTTCTGGGTGAGATTCAGGGAAGGTACTTTCTGGTACAATGGACAAGGATGGAGGATTTCTGAACAAACCACCTCTGCTTGATGGTTCCAACTATGACTACTGGAAACTAAGGATGATAGCTTTCATCAAATCCATGGATGATCAAGCATGGAAAGCTATTATAAAAGGATGGGAGCCCCCTAAGGTTAAAGATGAAAAAGGTACCCCTACTGATGTGGTGAAGGAAGAGGAAGACTAGGATGATGCAGATTACAAAGGGTCCGTAGGGAATTCCAAAGCCATGAATGCATTGTTCAATGGTGTTAACAAGAATATCTTCAGGTTGATTGAACACTGCACCATTGCTAAAGAGGCATGTGAGGTCTTAAAGGTTGCTCATGAAGGGACTTCAAAGGTGAAGATGTCAAAACTTCAGCTTCTCACTAGCAAGTTTGAGAGTTTGAAGATGAAAGAGGATGAGAGCATTCATGATTTTCATATGAACATCATCGAGATAGCTAATGCCTCTAGTGCCCTAGGTGAAAAGATGTCTGACAACAATCTGGTCAGAAAGATCCTCAGATCTCTACCTAAGAGGTTTGACATGAAAGTGACTGCTATTGAGGAAGCTCAGGACATAGATAAAATGAAAGTGGATGAACTTGTGGGATCACTTCAAACATTTGAATTGGGGATCAGTGAAAAGACTGAAAAGAAGAAGAGTATAGCTTTTATGTCAAAGGCAAGTCATTCAGAAAGGGAAAGTAATCTGGACAGAGATGAAGGCCTCTCAGAAGATCTGGTGTTACTAGGCAAACAATTTAACAAAGTACTCAGAAAGGTGGATTGGAAGTCAAGATCAAATGTTAAGGACAAGCCATCCGACATCAGTAAAAATCAGAATGCTGGGAGAAATACCAGTACTGAAGGTAATTCTAACCAAGAGAGAGGAGCCCAGTGTCATGAGTGTGAAGGTTTTGGGCATGTAAAGTCTGAGTGCCCCACATATCTCAAGAGGCAAAAGAAGGGGCTATCAGTCTCATGGTCAGAAGACGATTCTGAAACTGAAACTGATGAGAAGTCTGGAAAGAGGGTCACAACATTAACAGGTGTGTGTGAGTCTGGTGAAGAATCAGTCAGTGATGATCTTACTTTTGAAGAGCTAGCTGCCTCCTATAAAAACTTACGCATTAAAAGTGAAGAAGTGTGTCAGCAGAAAGAAGAACAAAAGAAAATCATTGCTCATCTAAAAGCTGAACAAGTAGAGCATCTGGCTACCATCTCTAATCTAAAAAGTGAAGTAGTTATTCTAAACTCCAAACTGGATAATGTCATCAAAACAGATGTGCTGGATGAGATTCTGAAGTCAGGGAGAGATGTTGGAGATGTTAGGGGTCTTGGGTTTGAAAGTTCCAGCGAGATGGACAAGGGAAAATGGCCTGAAGTGACACCTGCTCAACCTGAAAAGGAATCAGAGATGTCGCATAACATGTTGCAACATCCTCACAGACATCAGAAGAATGTCACAAGAAACAAGAATCAAAGGTGGAAATGCCACTATTGTGGAAGGCTTGGACATATAAAACCATTATGCTACAGATTATATGGCTACCCCTAGAATGGCTTACAGTCTAGTATGAAACAAGAGTGGGTTGGGGCAACAAAAGTGTGGACTCCCAAGAGTACTGCAGAGGAACACATAGCTCATAAGTCCTTCAGTGTCTTTACAAAGGAAAAGTGGTACTTCGATAGTGGATATTCCAGGCACATGACTGGTATCATGGGATGTCTGTTAGATGTTAAGTCTCATCCTGTTAAGTACGTGACCTTTGGTAATGGATCAAAAGGGAGAGTAATAGGTGTTGGAAAACTGGACTGTGCAGGACAACCAAATCTGGAGGAGGTATTACTTGTAGAAGGTTTAGATGCAAACTTGATCAGCATAAGTCAATTATGTGATCAAGGTCTCAAGGTCAACTTTACCAATTCTGAATGTCAGATAACAAATAAGAAGGGTAAGGTTATCATGAGAGGTAATAGAGCGTCGAATAATTGTTATCTATGGAGTTCTGAGAACACTAAAATAAGCTTGGAGACTAAGAAAGATATTGGGAAGACTATCAAGTTAGAACAGGTGTTGATAAATTGTAAAACAACTCATGATGTTTGCTTGGTGAAATGTAATAATGAGCTTAAACTTAGTAAGTATGCCAGCAAGGTAAGTTTAGAAGGAGAATTTGATAAATGTGCAATTGAAGCGAGTCGGGTAATCAAATTCTGTGAATACCGCTCTACTCTGGGCCCAGTCCTCAAAAGTATAAATAGGCGGGTAAACACACCTTATTTTTAACAAACTTACTCTACACAAATTCCTCTTGCACCTTCTCTTCAAAGCTCACACGTCTTAGGGTTTTCTCCTAACATTCTCAAGACTGTACCGTGTGATAAATTAAACATGTCTCAACATCCTAACTCTGAATCCATGCACGGCTCCCCTGATAACACTGGTTCTTCACGAATCAATGCTGGAGATGAAGAGTCACTGCGGATGATAAATCTCTCTGACCTAGTGCTCGACATTGCTCTGTTGAATGTCATGTCGGCTGACCCAAAAGGCAACCAACAGGCTTCTCACACAACGAATGTCAAAATTTCAGGTAAGAAGTCTAAACCTTTCTCACCTAGGAAGAAAGTCCACTCCATGACCAGTTTGTATGCTGACCAAGTAAGCCCTAAGAAAAACGTGGCTGAAAAGGGGTCTAAATCTGGCTTAGTTGAAAAGAAGAAGGATTCTAAATCACGAGATGTAAACAAGAATTCCACTGATAATGATGCTGTTAAAAAGGATAAGGAACTTAGGAGGGTTGTTGCCACGATTCTGAGTGCAATTAAGGCAGATTCGGGTCTGGTGTCCCAACATCCGTGACAGAAGATATCAATAGCAGTCCTACTGATAGGACTGATGGTGGTATTCCCATGCATGTGGACCGTGAAAGAAGAAGTAAGAAGAAAGCGGATGTAAGAAGGACTGATGATGTTATTAATGTTGATGACCTCACATCTGATGAGGAACCTATTGCTGGAATGCTGAGAAAAATTAAGAGAAGAAGAGAAAAAATGATGATAAGTGAAGGCTCCAAGTCTTCGAAACTGCATGGAAAATCTGATGGAGGGGAAAGAAAAGTTCAAGCAGGACCCCCTAAACAATGGAGCAAGGTTGTAGTGCCCACTAAGAAGAGAAAAATTACTGATCAAAGTGATTCTGACTATGAAGTTGAAACAGATGTCCAGGACATCATTGGTATGAAAACCTCCACCTACAAGAAGGCTTCTACTGAAAGTTCTATGAGAAATATAGATAGATGGAAAATTATTGATCAAAGAAGGATTGCTCTGGAGAGAGAGTTGGGGAAGGACTTCGAAAAGTACAAAGAAATCTTGGAGCTCATTACTGCGGCTGGATTGATGAGAATAATGTCCAAGTTAGGACCCTGCTATGGAAATCTAGTCAAAGAATTTGTGGTGAATATATCTGAAGAGTGTGATGAGAACAGGGGCAACAATCTCAGAAAAGTATCTGTGAGAGGAGAAGCTGTCACCTTTTCACCATAAATTATCAACAACTATCTGGGCAGGAGCAAGGAACCTCAACCTGAGTTGGAGGTTACTGACAATACTGTTTGCAAGGAGATTACAGGTGGCTGTATGAGACATTGGCCAAATGCAGAGAAGTTGTCATCTGGAAAACTAAGTGTCAAATATGCCATCCTTCACAGGATTGCTGTGGTAAATTGGGTTCCTACAAATCACACATTTACGATTTCCTCTACACTTGGCAGATTCATATATGATATAGGGAAGAAGATTGCCTTTGACTTTGGATCATACATCTTTAAGCAGATTTTGAAACAAGCTAGCTCACCTGCTGTCAAGATGCCTATCTGTTTCCCTTCCTTGATCTGTGGTATTATTCTAGAACAGTGTCCTAATCTTGTGTTGAGGGGTGACACTGCACTCAAAAGGAAACCTCCTCTGTCCCTTCACTACAAGCTACTGGGTGGAGCACATGTCTCAGACATTGTTGGGACATCTACACAGACTTCCAGTCATGCTAATCTTGATGATGAAGTCGTTTCTCAACTGTAAGAAACTTGCAAGGAACTAGAAGAATCCATTAAAAGAGACACTGATCGGAAGGCCAAAGTGGAACAGTTGATCAAAACCCTCATGGAGAAAAGGAATGCTTCTGCTGGGACAACTGGTAAGGACCAAGGAACTGCTGAAGATGCTGCTTCTGTAGAATCCAATAGAGAATGTGAGCAGAGTTCAGATGACTCTGGATCTAGGAGTGGTGATACTGATACTAATGTTGTTGCTGATGGAGAGAGTGAAGACATTGCTGAATCTGAAGATGATGCTGCAGAATAATGGCTTAATTTCTGCAGAAGTTTTATTTTGCTTTTGTTGTTTTTGTCTGAAACACCTGAATAGTTTTTATTTGTATCTCCTCTGTACTGTACTCTGGTTTATTTTTACTTTGACTTGTTCTACTTGCCTTTGTCATATTTATGGCTAAAAAGGGGGAGTAGTATGTTTGTGTGGGGAGTGCTTGTGTGCTTGTGCTGCTGCAGTAGTTGAGGGGAGAATGTGGAATGTTGCTGCTGTTGAGGGGGAGTTTTGCCAGCCTGCTATGATGATATGATTGTTGTGCTGTACTGAGTGTTTGTATGCAGCTGAAAGGGAGTGCTGCTATGCTAATTTTTGGTGTTTTCGCTGCTGTCTGATATATGGATATTTTTTTGCTATTTGTACTTCCTTGAAAGTTTTTTTTGTGTGTGTAGTTTTAGCCAAAATAAGCCAAAGGGGGAGATTGTTATTTCTGTGCTTTTGTGGTTGACATTTATTTTGCTAAAACTATTATAGCAGCAAGATGTTGAATCTTAATGTTCTAAGTGGCTGCTTTCAACATGTCGAATGAAGATGTTCCATGCCTGCTCATAGGACATCGCGATGTGGATTCAGTTTTAATGCAGATTCTGTTACTATGAATTGTTACTGAATATTCTGTGAATATTTGGTTATCCTATGTGGCATCCAAAGCATTTTTGGATTGTGGTTATTTGTTGGTTTTCGGATTTGCTGCTGTTTCTAATTATGGAGACATAATAGGAAACTTTGGATTGAAGACCTATTTTGTTGGAGTTAATTTTGCAGATTTGTGAGCAGTCTATTTGCTGCGTTTTTAAAGCCCAATTCAGTCCAGATTATTTGCTATATATTGACTGATGTAAACCTAGTTTTAGGTGTGGAACTTACTTGTGGTTTTAGGGTTTTCGAGTGTATTTTATGAGCCTAACTGGTATCATTCTGATAACAGTATAAGGACTAATTTTTGTGTTGTAAGTTCTGTCAAGTTACTCATAAGCTTTTAAGCATTGAGTTTCTTGTGTGTCAATTCTCTTAAGCTGTGAAGTATTGAGAATTGTGTGTCTTGAAAGAGTGTCTTTCATTTTGTTTCTTGTGTGGAAAGGTACCAATCACGGGTTGTGGTTGTAGAGGGATTTGAGGAGGGCCTCATACCTAGGTGAGTCTTAGGTATAAGTCATAGGAAGGGTAGTGATTAAGTGAGCAGATTATTCGGTGTTTGTATGATCTGTGAATTGATACTATCGTATATTGATTTCGTCCCTGGCTTGGTAGCCCCCAGAGTAGGTGTGTTAGACCGAACTGATTAAACATATCGCTGTGTTATTTACTTTCTGCACTGTTATTTTTAATTGTTATCTTGTTCATTGTGTTGGATATTAGTGTCTCAACATCTGTATAGGACATCTGATATCTGTGCCAGAATTTCAAGTGAGAAGTACATATTGTAACACCCTAAATTCCCCCATAATATTTAATCGAAAAATCAGAGTAAAATCATCCAATTTAATTTAAGGCATTACTTTCGACAACATACTTGCTCTTTATTAGACATGTAACATATTGTATAATTCAATAAACCAACTTTTATTATGCAGAGGAAAAATCAATCATAATAATGATAAGGAAACATAACAGTTTTAACCGACAACTTTTAATTCGAAACTATAAAGACAACGAAATCCTTTTAACAAAATAACTCGTGCAATAAGCGTTCCCGACTCCCCATGTTACATATCAGAGAAGACGCCACAAGGTGAAGTACCTCGTCTTCACCGACCACGACTCTAACTACTCCTGAGTATCTGCAGGATGCTGTATAAAGCATCACCAAACACAGAAGGGGTGAGATTCTTAAATCAATGAAAGAGAGAGATGATATAAATAGAAAAGCATACATCATCAAGTTATTCACCATAACGTAACATCCAACAAGAATCACACACCTCAACTTATGCACAGACAATCACCAATAATTATACCAACTATCATGCGACACAACCAACAAGAGAATGCAAAGGAGACTCGACTAGACGCAATGCATGTGGTACCAAAATCAATCCATGTTTCATGATCACAGTTCCCGTCGGAACTCTCGACCCCTGTTTCATGGTCAAGTATGACCCCTATTTCATGATCACACCAACGACCTCTGTTTCATGGTCAAGTACGACCCCTATTTCATGATCGCACCAACAACTGTGATTGCTTACACCCCATCTGGGCACACAATCACACCACCAACAACAATTCCATCAAGGAATTCGGATAGACGATAACACCCCACCTGGGCACGCCATCCCACAACTATGCACATGCCATGCACCATCAATGACAACATGCAACAACGACTCATGCATACACATAGCATACTCATCTTCATACCAACATCATTTAACAGTCAACATACATTCATCTAAACATACATCATTGCACCAATACAACAACTACACATCTTTGCATCATTCAATCATGCATTTCACATTATCACATCAACATCAACAAAACAAACACATAACATCTCAATACATGCTCACCATACAACAGCAACAACACAGCATTAATATAATATAAAACAGTTATTTTTCCTGAATTTTAAGTCAATAAAAATAATATTTTTAGTCCCAGGTCGCGCTAAGCGAGCCCCACCCGCGCTAAGCGCGCAACTCTCTGCCTCAAAGAGGCGAAATTTCCCCAGACCGCGCTAAGCGCGCTAGACCGCGCTAAGTGGGCCCTGCGATTCTACAGCCCAAAACCCTGCGATGACAGCAACAAACCACCTGCATTTGCAATTCAACCAAACATATCAAACAAGACTAATTCATCAATTCCAAGCATATTATCACAAAATCTTCTTAAAACCCTCATTCAAGCCCATGGATTCCAACTTAGTGATTTCTACTTCAATACTTACATCATTTAACCCTTGAGAGATGAAAGAAATCCCACCCTTACCTTAAAGTGATGAGCTTTCCTAACTTCAATGGATTCTCCCTTTCTTCCTCTTACCCTAGCTCTTCGCCCTCTTTCTTTTTTTCACGTGGAATGAGAATAATGAACTCCCACTCTCTAATTCTCTCATATACCCCAATTAATGAATCGCCTTATTTGTCCTCACTTAACCCTCGCCTAATTACCATAAAGCCCTTCCACTCACTACACCTCTTAATTATTTTAATTATCTTATTATATTAACATTATCACTCAACTAATGAAATAAATTAGTCAACAAATGATAAATTAAAATAATCCAATCAACATTACTCAACGCACCGCTAATCTCTATGTTATTAGCCATACACCCCTACTACGCCCAAGACCTACTACTTAAGGCCACTACCCTTCACCACGGGTACACAAAACACAATGAAAGTACAACAACACATAATCGATCACAACAACATACAATTATTCGCAAATAACAATAAAAGGAAAATGGGGCGTTACAACTCTCCCCCACTTAGAATATTTTCGTCCTCGAAAATTCACCTGACGCAAACAAACTCGGATACGACTCTCGCATCTTACTCTCCAATTCCCAAGTCATGTTCCCACAGGCAGCACCTCCCCATACTACCTTCACGAGAACAATCTCCTTACCCCTCAACTGCTTCACCTCACGATCATCAATATGCTCTGGAAAGGCCTCGACTGTGAGATTATCTCTCACTTCCACATCATCCATCAGAATCACATGCGACGGATTCGGAACATACTTCCAAAGCTGCGAAACATGGAACACGTCATGCAAATTCGAAAAACCCGGCGGCAACGCCACTCTATATGCAGCAGGTCCAACTCTTGCCAAAATTTGATACGGACCAATAAATCTAGGAGTAAGCTTCCTCGACTTCAAAGCACGTCCAACACCGGTCACCGGAGTGACTCTCAAAAACACATGGTCTCCTTCTTGAAACTTGAGATCTTTCTTTCTCTTATCATGCTAACTCTTCTGCCTTCTCTGCGAAGCTTTCATCTTCTCCCAGATTAGCTTCACTGTTTCGGTAGTTTGCTGAACAATCTCCGGTCCGAGCACTACACTCTCACTAGATTCGTGCCAACACAAAGGCGTTCGACACCTACGACCATACAACGCTTCAAAAGGCGCCATTCCAATACTGGAATGATAACTATTATTATAAGTGAACTCAATTAACGGCAAATGACTATCCCAAGCACCTCCTTGTTCAAGTACACAAGCCCTCAACAGATCTTCCAAGGACTGGATAGTTCTTTCTGTCTGACCATCCGTCTGCGAATGATAAGCCGAACTCAATCTCAGCTTTGATCCCAAAGCTTCCTGCAAACTCTCCCAAAATCTGGAAGTGAACCTTAGATCTCGATCCGACATAATACTCAACGGGATTCCATGCAAATTCACAATCACCTGAATATAAATCTCAGCCAACTTTTGCAAAGGAAAACTGATATTAATCGGAATGAAATGTGCCAACTTCGTCAGTCTATCCACTACTACCCAAATAGAGTCATGTCCTCTCGACGTATTAGGAAACCCTATCACAAAATCCATAGAAATAGTGTCCCACTTCCACTCTGGAATATCTAATGGTTGCATCTTACCAGCAGGTTTCTGATGTTCCACTTTCGACTTCTGACAAGTCAAACAAGCATACACAAACTGAGCCACATCGCGTTTCAATCCAGGCCACCAAAATATTTTCTTCAAGTCTTGATACATCTTCGTAGCTCCTGGATGGATACTCAAACTACTCCGATGACCCTCTTCTAAAATCATTCTCTTCAACTCCGTATTATCAGGAATGCAAATCTTGTCACAGAATCGCAACACACCTTGTTCGTCCACCCTGTACTCATTACCTTCTGCTTGGTTATCTCCAATCATCAAATCCACTAGCTTCACATCCAACTTTTGACAGTCTCTGATATTATTAAGAAATTCATTATTAATCGTCAGCATACCCAATGTAACGCCCCGATTCCGATTATTCCCATTTTGTTGAGTCTTTTATTTAAATTGAGTGATAAATTATTTTATTTGTTAAATTGGTGTGTTAATATGCTATGTTGACATGTTATGATATTTTACCGTTTTTTAGAGTTTTCGGGGAAATTAGAATGGAGGGTATTTTGGACATTTTTCAATTAATGTTAAGTTAGAAATTTAGTGGAAATAGAACTATGTGAGAAAATGAATTAATTGAATTTGAGTAGAAAATAAGAAATAGAAAAGAAAAAGAGATAAGAAGAGGAAATAGGAGAGAAAGAGAAAGAAAAGAAAAATAGAGAGAAAAATGAGAGAAAGAAAGAGGAAGAGGAGAAAAGAGAAGAAAAGGGGAAAAGAGAGAAAAAGAGGAAAAGCTTGGAAATCTTCAAAACAACTTCTAGGAATCGATTTAACCGGGTAAGGGTGTGAAATCTTATTATCTCATCAATGTATATCATTATGTATGTGTTTGCTTGGATGTTTTCTTGTTTTCCATAGCTTGAGTTCTAGGTTGAAATTGAGATTTTTGTGAGGAATCAATGGTTTTACGGTTGAAAATCGGTGTAAACGTAATAGAATACTTGTCATCATGATTGAATTATGTTTTGATGGTTATATGACAGTTTGGAAATGTTTTGGGTGGTGAAAACATGATTTTTGGATGAACTGGTGCGCTGCTGGGTTTTTCTGAAAACGCAGGTTCGCACTGCGAATGGCTAGCGAGTGGGTAGCGAGCGTTCGCTGAGTGTTTGCACTGCAAATGGAGTAGCGAAGGATTCGCTAGTTTCTGACTTGATTCGCTGGGTGCTTCGCATTGCGAATGGGGTAGCGAGCATTCGCTGGGATGTTCGCACTGCGAACGATGAGAATTTTCTAGGCTATTTTGCTTCTGACTTGGTTCGCTGGTACACTCGCACTGCGAATGGAGTAGCGAAGGACTCACTAGGAGCTTCGCACTGCGAATGTAGCAGTTTTTCCCAATTTGTTTTCTCTGTAACTTTTGATATGTGTTTCAGTTTGAGGTGTGGTTTGATGCGTTAGGGAGCTTATGAAATGTACTTTATTATGATGATGTTTTGGAAATTGTTAGCCGATTTAATTATGTCGGAAAGTCAGGAATAGTGTTATTTAGCGACTTTTACCATTTTGAATGAGTGTTTTGGATGTGAATCATACAATAGTGCATTGATGTGAATGTATATAGATTGTATGTGATAGTATGAGATGAATGCATGAATATATTATGAATATGTATGCATTTCAAGAGTGTCTTGAGTCATTTTTTATGTGAAGCATAATGATGTACATTCTTGTGTTGTGTGATTCTAATGAGAATCCGCTGTAACGTCGTGTGCCTATGTGAGGTGTGAGCGATGATTACAAACGATTGTGTGCCTAGGTGAGGTGTGAGCAATCGGATTGTGTGCCTATGTGAGGTGTGACCAATCCATAAACATTGTGTGCCTATGTGAGGTGTGAGCAATGGGTGAACATCGTAGGCCCGACGGGGAGTTACATTGGTAACGAGCGATGGTTCCAATAAGTTCCTGAGTGAACTTGAGATGATTGAGTCGGTACCGTATTGCATTTGCATAGAGTCGTGAGTCGGTCTCTATGATTTGCATTTATCATCTTTATAACTGTGCATTGATGAATAAACATGAATATGTATGTTTATGTGGGATGATAAGAATTGTGAAAGTATGCATGATGAATATGCTTGGTTTTGTATATATATACATTGTGATGTATATGAGTGAGTTGTGATGAATTGTGGTGAGAATGTAGAATATGTGTATTTTTATGCTAAGATATATAATTATATGCATTGTTATTATGATAATATTTCTCACCCTTCTGCTGTTTTATGATGCTATATGAGGCATTGCAGAGTAGGTCTGCTGGTGGTCTTTTTGTGAAGCGTGTCTTCATTCTTTTGGTCGGTCGGCTTTGATATGTAGCACCGGGTAGCTAGGAGGATTATGATTCTTTTGCGATACATTTGTACATGTATCTTGTTGATGAATGTTTATGTAAACATGAATTATGTTGGTGGATAATACTTGATGATATATATATATATATATATATATATATATATATATATATATATATATATATATATATATATATATATATATATATATATATATATGTTTGATGTTATTCAATGTTTAGATTTTCCGCTTTTATTCTAAATATTGAGATGTGGGTGTAAGGACTAAGTTCCTCTGTTGCAAAGTTACCCCACTGTTGCATATCAATTGTTGAGCAGGTGTTGAATGTTTTAATTTCATGTATAATATGACATACCTCTTTTATACTATGTTTATAATTATACTCTGACGGAATTTTTAATATGTGCCTAAATGATTATGTGATTATTTGGGGGTATAGAAAGGGGGTGTTACATTAAGTGGCATCAGAGCCAGTGTTGAGTCAGTTGTGTCTGTCTTGTTGTTGTGAGGGTTGAACTGTTGTTTAACCTTGTTGTCATTTTTGGGAATGATCAGAATATGGCTGGTAGAAACGACAATGCGATGGCTCCTGCTTTGGAAGCAATGGCTAGGCCGGTGCAAGGTGCGCCGAACGTGAATGCTAATGACGAGTTCAGGAAGAATCAACCACCGGTCTTCAAAGGAAGATTTGATCCCGATGGTGCTCAAATTTGGTTGAAAGAGATTGAAAGGATCTTCAGAGTCATGGGCTGTGTGGAGGAGAATAAGGTGAGGCTTGGGTCTCACATGCTGAAGGAAGAAGCCGACGATTAGTGGGTCGGTATGCGTCAAGTTCTTGAGGTGGATAATGAAGAGATAACTTGGGATTTATTTCGTACCGAGTTCTTGAGGAAGTATTACCCTGAAAGTGTGAAAGGGAAGAATGAGATGGAGTTCCTTGAACTGAAACATGGTAGTATGTCCGTGGTGGACTATACTGCTAAGTTTGTGGAGTTGGTTCAATTCCATCCTCACTATGCTGCAATTACTGCTGAGTTCTCAAAGTGTATTAAGTATGAGAACGGTTTGCGTCCCGAGATTAAGCAAGCTGTGGGATATCAAAGGATAAGAAGGTTTACGGATTTGACAGAATGTTGTAGAATCTTCGAGGAAGATAGCAAGGCTCGTTCTACACATTACAAAAGTTTGAATGAGAGGAAGGGAAAACAACAAGCTAGAAGTGGACCTTATGTGACACCCATTGATAAGGGCAAGCATAGGGGAAACTTTGATAAGAGATCTTGAGTTTCAAGAAGGCGACCATGTGTTTTTGAGAGTTACGCCGGTTACGGGTGTGGGTCGTGCTTTGAAGTCGAAGAAGTTGACTTCTCGTTTTACTGGTCCGTATCAGATTACTGCACGAGTTGGTGTTGTGGCTTACCGTGTGGCGTTGCCTCCGAATCTTTCGAATTTGCATGATGTATTCCATGTTTCGCAACTTCGGAAGTATGTTCCGGATCCGTCACATGTTATTCCTATGGACGAGGTTGAAGTGAGAGATAACCTTACGGTTGAAGCTTTACCAATTAGGATTTTGGACCGTGAAGTTAAGAAGCTAAGAGGCAAGGATATTGCGCTTGTGAAAGTAGCATGGGGAGGCGCTGCGGAAGGAAATATGACTTGGGAACTAAAGAGTAGGATGCGAGAGTCGTATCCGGAGTTGTTTGAATCAGGTAATATTTTCGAGGACGAAAAGTTCTAAAGTGGGGGAGAGTTGTAACGCCCCGATTCCGATTATTTCCATTTTGTTGAGTCTTTTATTTAAATTGAGTGATAAATTATTTTATTTGTGAAATTGGTGTGTTAATATGCTATGTTGACATGTTATGATATTTTACCGTTTTTGAGAGTTTTCGGGAAAATTAGAATTGAGGGTATTTTGGACATTTCTCAATTAATGTTAAGTTAGAAATTTAGTGGAAATAGAACTATGTGAGAAAATGAATTAATTGAATTTGAGTAGAAAATAAGAAATAGAAAAGAAAAAGAGATAAGAAGATGAAATAGGAGAGAAAGAGAAAGAAAAGAAAAATAGAGAGAAAATGAGAGAAAGAAAGAGGAAGAGGAGAAAAGAGAAGAAAAGGGGAAAAGAGAGAAAAAGAGGAAAAGCTTGGAAATCTTCAAAACAACTTCTAGGAATCGATTTAACCGGGTAAGGGTGTGAAATCTTATTATCTCATCAATGTATATCATTATGTATGTGTTTGCTTGGATGTTTTCTTGTTTTCCATAGCTTGAGTTCTAGGTTGAAATTGAGATTTTTGTGAGGAATCGATGGTTTTACGGTTGAAAAACGGTGTAAACGTAATAGAATACTTGTCATCATGATTGAATTATGTTTTGATGGTTATATGACAGTTTAGAAATGTTTTGGGTGGTGAAAACATGATTTTTGGATGAACTGGTGCGCTGCTGGGTTTTTCTGAAAACGCAGGTTCGCACTGCGAATGGCTAGCGAGTGGGTAGCGAGCGTTCGCTGAGTGTTTGCACTGCAAATGGAGTAGCGAAGGATTCGCTAGTTTCTGACTTGATTCGCTGGGTGCTTCGCATTGCGAATGGGGTAGCGAGCATTCGCTGCGATGTTCGCACTGCGAACGATGAGAATTTTCTAGGCTATTTTGCTTCTGACTTGGTTCGCTGGTACACTCGCACTGCGAATGGAGTAGCGAAGGACTCGCTAGGATCTTCGCACTGCGAATGTAACCGTTTTTCCCAATTTGTTTTCTCTGTAACTTTTGATATGTGTTTCGGTTTGAGGTGTGGTTTGATGTGTTAGGGAGCTTATGTAATGTACTTTGTTATGATGATGTTTTGGAAATTGTTAGCCGATTTAATTATGTCGGAAAGTCGTGAATAGTGTTATTTAACGACTTTTACCGTTTTGAATGTGTGTTTTGGATGTGAATCATATAATAGTGCATTGATGTGAATGTATATAGATTGTATGTGATAGTATGAGATGAATGCATGAATATAATGTGAATATGTATGCATTTCAAGAGTGTCTTGAGTCATTTTGTATGTGAAGCATAATGATGTACATTCTTGTGTTGTGTGATTCTAATGAGAATCCTTTGTAACGTCGTGTGCCTATGTGGGGTGTGAGCGATGATTACAAACGATTGTGTGCCTAGGTGAGGTGTGAGCAATCCATAAACATTGTGTGCCTATGTGAGGTGTGAGCAATCCATAAACATTGTGTGCCTATGTGAGGTGTGAGCAATGGGTGAACATCGTAGGCCCGACGGGGAGTTACATTGGTAACGAACGATGGTTCCAATAAGTTCCTGAGTGAACTTGAGATGATTGAGTCGGTACCGCATTACATTTGCATAAAGTCGTGAGTCGGTCTCTATGATTTGCATTTATCATCTTTATAATTGTGCATTGATGAATATACATGAATATGTATGTTTATGTGGAATGATAAGAATTGTGAAAGTATGCATGATGAATATGCTTGGTTTTGTATATATATACATTGTGTTGTATATGAGTGAGTTGTGATGAATTGTGGTGAGAATGTAGAATATGTGTATTTTTATGCTAAGATATATAATTATATGCATTGTTATTATGATAATATTTCTCACCCTTCTGTTGTTTTATGATGCTCTATGAGGCATTGCAGAGTAGGTCTGCTGGTGGTCTTTTTGTGAAGCGTGTCCTCATTCTTTTGGTCGGTCGGCTCTGATATGTAGCACCGGGTAGATAGGAGGATTATGATTCTTTTGCGATACATTTGTACATGTATCTTGTTGATGAATGTTTATGTAAACATGAATTATGTTGGTGGATAATACTTGATGATATATATATATATATATATATATATATATATATATATATATATATATGTATATATGTTTGATGTTATTCAATGTTTAGATTTTCCGCTTTTATTCTAAATATTGAGATGTGGGTGTAAGGACTAAGTTCCTCTGTTGCAAAGTTACCCCACTGTTGCGTATCAATTGTTGAACAGGTGTTGAATGTTTTAATTTCATGTATAATGTGACATACCTCTTTTATACTATGTTTATAATTATACTCTGACGGAATTTTTAATATGTGCCTAAATGATTATGTGATTATTTGGGGGTATAGAAAGGGGGTGTTACATTAAGTGGTATCAGAGCCAGTGTTGAGTCAGTTGTGTCTGTCTTGTTGTTGTGAGGGTTGAACTGTTGTTTAACCTTGTTGTCATTTTTGGGAATGATCAGAATATGGCTGGTAGAAACGACAATGCGACGGCTGCTGCTTTGGAAGCAATGGCTAGGCCGGTGCAAGGTGCGCCGAACGTGAATGCTAATGACGAGTTCAGGAAGAATCAACCACCGGTCTTCAAAGGAAGATTTGATCCCGATGGTGCTCAAATTTGGTTGAAAGAGATTGAAAGGATCTTCAGAGTCATGGGCTGTGCGGAGGAGAATAAGGTGAGGCTTGGGTCTCACATGCTGAAGGAAGAAGCCGACGATTGGTGGGTCGATATGCGTCAAGTTCTTGAGGTGGATGATGAAGAGATAACTTGGGATTTATTTCGTACCGAGTTCTTGAGGAAGTATTACCCTGAAAGTGTGAAAGGGAAGAAGGAGATGGAGTTCATTGAACTGAAACAAGGTAGTATGTCCGTGGTGGACTATACTGCTATGTTTCTAGAGTTGGTTCAATTCCATCCTCACTATGCTGCAATTACTGTTGAGTTCTCAAAGTGTATTAAGTATGAGAACGGTTTGCGTCCCGAGATTAAGCAAGCTGTGGGATATCAAAGGATAAGAAGGTTTACGGATTTGACGGAATGTTGTAGAATCTTCGAGGAAGATAGCAAGGCTCGTTCTACACATTACAAAAGTTTGAATGAGAGGAAGGGAAAGCAACAAGCTAGAAGTGGACCTTATGTGACACCCATTGATAAGGGAAAGCATAGGGTAAACTTTGATAAGAGATCTTGAGTTTCAAGAAGGCGACCATGTGTTTTTGAGAGTTACGCCGGTTACGGGTGTGGGTCGTGTTTTGAAGTCGAAGAAGTTGACTTCTCGTTTTATTGGTCCGTATCAGATTACTGCACGAGTTGGTGTTGTGGCTTACCGTATGGCGTTGCCTCCGAATCTTTCGAATTTGCATGATATATTCCATGTTTCGCAACTTCGGAAGTATGTTCCGGATCCGTCACATGTTATTCCTATGAACGAGGTTAAAGTGAGAGATAACCTTACGGTTGAAGCTTTACCAATTAGGATTTTGGACCGTGAAGTTAAGAGGCTAAGAGGCAAGGATATTGCACTTGTGAAAGTAGCGTGGGGAGGCGCTGCGGAAGGCAATATGACTTGGGAACTAGAGAGTAGGATGCGAGAGTCGTATCCGGAGTTGTTTGAATCAGGTAATATTTTCTTGGACGAAAATTTCTAAAGTGGGGGAGAGTTGTAACGCCTCGATTCCGATTATTCCCATTTTGTTGAGTCTTTTATTTAAATTGAGTGATAAATTATTTTATTTGTGAAATTGGTGTGTTAATATGCTATGTTGACATGTTATGATATTTTACCGTTTTTGAGAGTTTTCGGGGAAATTAGAATTGAGGGTATTTTGGACATTTCTCAAATAATGTTAAGTTAGAAATTTAGTGGAAATAGAACTATGTGAGAAAATGAATTAATTGAATTTGAGTAGAAAATAAGAAATAGAAAAGAAAAAGAGATAAGAAGAGGAAATAGGAGAGAAAGAGAAAGAAAAGAAAAATAGAGAGAAAAAGGAGAGAAAGAGAGAGGAAGAGGAGAAAAGAGAAGAAAAGGGGAAAAGAGAGAAAAAGAGGAAAAGCTTGGAAATCTTCAAAACAACTTCTAGGAATCGATTTAACCGGGTAAGGGTGTGAAATCTTATTATCTCATCAATGTATATCATTATGTATGTGTTTGATTGAATGTTTTCTTGGTTTCCATAGCTTGAGTTCTAGGTTGAAATTGAGATTTTTGTGAGGAATCGATGGTTTTACGGTTGAAAATCGGTGTAAACGTAATAGAATACTTGTCATCATGATTGAATTATATTTTGATGGTTATATGACAGTTTGGAAATGTTTTGGGTGGTGAAAACATGATTTTTGGATGAACTGCTGCGCTGCTGGGTTTTTATGAAAACGCAGGTTCGCACTGCGAATGGCTAGCAAGTGGGTAGCGAACGTTCATTGAGTGTTTGCACTACAAATGGAGTAGCGAAGGATTCGCTAGTTTCTGACTTGATTCACTGGGTGCTTCGCATTGCGAATGGGGTAGCGAGCATTCGCTGCGATGTTCGCACTGCGAATGATGAGAATTTTCTAGGCTATTTTGCTTCTGACTTGGTTCGCTGGTACACTCGCACTGCGAATGGAGTAGCGAAGGACTCGCTAGGAGCTTCGCACTGCGAATGTAGCCGTTTTTCCCAATTTGTTTTCTCTGTAACTTTTGATCTGTGTTTCGGTTTGAGGTGTGGTTTGATGCGTTAGGGAGCTTATGAAATGTACTTTATTATGATGATGTTTTGGAAATTGTTAGCCGATTTAATTATGTCAGAAAGTCAGGAATAGTGTTATTTAGCGACTTTTACCGTTTTGAATGTGTGTTTTGGATGTGAATCATACAATAATGCATTGATGTGAATGTATATAGATTGTATGTGATAGTATGAGATGAATGCATGAATATATTATGAATATGTATGCATTTCAAGAGTGTCTTGAGTCATTTTGTATGTGAAGCATAATGATGTACATTCTTGTGTTGTGTGATTCTAATGAGAATCCGTTGTAACGTCGTGTGCCTATGTGAGGTGTGAGCGATGATTACAAATGATTGTGTGCCTAGGTGAGGTGTGAGCAATCGGATTGTGTGCCTATGTGAGGTGTGAGCAATCCATAAACATTGTGTACCTATGTGAGGTGTGAGCAATGGGTGAACATCGTAGGCCCGACGGGGAGTTACATTGATAACGAACGATGGTTCCAATAAGTTCCTGAGTGAACTTGAGATGATTGAGTCGGTACCGCATTGCATTTGAATAAAGTCGTGAGTCGGTCTCTATGATTTGCATTTATCATCTTTATAATTGTGCATTGATGAATAAACATGAATATGTATGTTTATGTGGAATGATAAGAATTGTGAAAGTATGCATGATGAATATGCTTGGTTTTGTATATATATATATATACATTGTGATGTATATGAGTGAGTTGTGATGAATTGTGGTGAGAATGTAGAATATGTGTATTTTTATGCTAAGATACATAATTATATGCATTGTTATTATGATAATATTTCTCACCCTTCTGCTGTTTTATGATGCTCTATGAGGCATTGCAGAGTAGGCCTGCTGGTGGTCTTTTTGTGAAGCGTGTCTTCATTCTTTTGGTCGGTCGGCTCTGATATGTAGCATCGGGTAGCTAGGAGGATTATGATTCTTTTGCGATACATTTGTACATGTATCTTGTTGATGAATGTTTATGTAAACATGAATTATGTTGGTGGATAATACTTGATGATATATATATATATATATATATATATATGTGTGTGTGTGTGTGTGTGTGTATATATGTTTGATGTTATTCAATGTTTAGATTTTCTGCTTTTATTCTAAATATTGAGATGTGGGTGTAAGGACTAAGTTCCTCTGTTGTAAAGTTACCCCACTGTTGCATATCAATTGTTGAGCAGGTGTTGAATGTTTTAGTTTCATGTATAATGTGACATACCTCTTTTATACTATGTTTATAATTATACTCTGACGGAATTTTTAATATGTGCCTAAATGATTATGTGATTATTTGGGGGTATAGAAAGGGGGTGTTACACCCAACATTACACTATGCGGTGTCTGTTCACAAACCAAACTCATATCTCTGAACTGTTCGATTAATTCAAACTCTTTAACCATCATAGCATATACATGCAACGATTTTCGACTCAGAGCATCAGCCACGACATTAGCTTTGTCGGGATGATAGTTCAAGCCAAAATCATTATCCTTCAAGAATTCTAACCATCTTCTTTGCCTCATATTCAATTCCTTCTGATCAAACAGATACCTCAAGCTCTTATGATCACTATACACTTCAAATCTGGAACCATAGAGATAATGCCTCCAAATCTTTAATGCAGAGACTACTGCAGCTAACTCCAAATCATGAGTCAGATAATTCTTCTCATGCACCCTCAAATGTCGTGAAGCATAAGCCACAACCTTACCATCCTGCATTAGCACACCTCCCAAAACCATCAAGGAAGCATCATAATACACTACAAACGGTTCATTCGGTTCGGGTAGAACCAACACTGGAGCTGTAGTCAAACTCTTTTTCAGTTCAATGAAACTCTTTTCACAATGAACATCCCACACAAATGATTTACCTTTGCACGTCAACTGAGTCAACGGAAGTGCCAACTTCGAAAACCCTTCAATAAATCTTCGATAATAACCAGCCAAACCCAAGAAACTTCTAATCTCGGTCACCAAATTTGGAGTCTCCCATTGTAGAACAGTGTCTACCTTGAATGGATCTACAGCAATACCATCACCAGAAATAACATGACAAAGAAAACTTACCCCTCTCAACGAGAATTCACACTTAGACAACTTGGCATAGAGTTTTTTCTCTTTCAACACTTGCAACACAATCCGCAAATGTTCAGCATGCTTCTCTTCTAACTTAGAATAGATTAGGATATCATCATTAAAGACAACCACAAATTGATCCAAGTACTCATGAAAGATACGATTCATATATTCCATGAATACACCAGGTGCATTAGTAACTCCGAATGGCATTACCACATACTCATAATGTCCATATCGAGTTCTGAAAGCCGTCTTCTGAATGTCTTCATCTTTTACTCGTATCTAATGATAACCTAACCTCAAATCAATCTTACTAAACACACGGGCACCCACTAATTGATCCATCAAGTCATCGATTCTCGGAAGTGGATATTTATTCTTAATCGTCACTTTATTCAGCTGTCTGTAATCAATACACAACCTCATACTACCATCCTTTTTCTTTACCAACAACACTGGGGCTCCCCAAAGCGATACACTCGGTCTCAGGAATTTCTTTGCTAACAAGTCTTTCAGTTGCTTCTTCAGCTCTGAAAATTCTGACGCCGACATCCTGTATGGTGCCATAGAAATAGGTGTGGTACCAGGGACAAGATCAATAACAAACTCTACTTCTCTCTCTGGTGGCACATCAGTAATGTCATCTGTAAACACTTCATGGAATTCACGCACCACTTGCAATTTGTTAATCACTAAATTACTCTCCACTGACAAAGATGCAAACAATGCAAGCACCTGAACGTATTCTTCCAAGAGCTCCTTCAACTCTCTAGCAGACAGAAAACCATCATCTCCCTCTTCTTCAGGAGTAAGAAATCGAACCGACTTGTTAAAATAGTTAATATGAACATGATTGTACTCCAACCAGTTCATACCCAAAATCACATCAAGACCTACCAACGGTAAACAAATCAAATCTACACCAAAGTCCTTACCATAGATTGATAATGGACAATCCAAACAGACCAAAGAAGTAGTCACTGATCCCTTAGCAGGAGTTTCGATAACCATCTCTCCCTTCATAGGAGAAATAACAAGGCCTAGCCTTCTTACACAATCATCAGCAATAAAAGAGTGAGTAGCACTAGTATCAATAATAGCAATCAAAGGCGTATTATTAATATAACATGTACCTCTGATCAATCTATCCTCACTGGAAGTCTGAGTCCTTGTCAAAGCGAACATTTTTCCTCTAGTCGAAGCTTACTTTGGTTTATAACAATGAGTACTAATATGGCTCTGCTCCCCACAATTGTAACAAGTAACCGGATTAGCTTTGTAATCAGCAATCAGATGTCTTGCCTCACCACACTTGAAGCACTTCTTCACATCGCTCATGCATTCACTGACACGATGTCCCAACTCACCACACCTAGCGATTATTTTTTGATACCTGACCCTCTCAAGTGAAAGGGTTTATATAATGCCCCCAGCGCGTGACCAACGGTCCCTATTTTCGGGGCGTAATAACAGTTTCCCGAAGAATAGGTAACTGCCAAAAACTAGCCGTTATGATGGGCAGGAGTGCCCGAAACTAGCCGTTGCCATGGGCAAGGGCGTAGTTCCGGGCAGAGGCGTCGTGGTTGTTCCTGATGACTAAGCCGTGCGTAACAAACAGAAATGTCAGGGATGAGCAAATGATTCTGAGATTCATCCGTCCATATGTGTCTGGCGGAGGGGTAGAAAAGTAAATGCTTCCCTCTCTCAGTTGGACTTAGGAAATTGGGTCGTTCTAGGTGTAGAAGTGGATTGGGTCATGCCTAGTCATTGGTCCAGTTCGGAACAGTTCAAAAGAGAAAGAAGGGAGAAGAGGGATTTTATTGGAGGAAAAGAAAGAGGAGAGGAGGTGAGATATTTTTTTAATCAGATAAGTGTATGGTTCAAAAGAGGGGAGGAGAGGGAAAGGGAAGAAGTTTAATTAATAATGTGTTTGGTTTAGGAGGAGAGAGGAGGAGTTTTATTAATAATTTACATTTTTATCTTTATGATCTTATATAAGTGATATGATATTCAAATGTGAAAAATTCATGCATATTTTTTTTGGTAATAAATATTTTAATATTGAGTGACTAAAAAAGTAATAATTTTTCAAGTAATATTAAAAATTTGAGTGCACTTGATTCAAATTATAACTCTTAAACACAAATTAAACTATATGTTGAAAACAACGTTTAAATCGTGATGAATAATCTAACAAAACAAATGCATAAAATAACTTATTATTGAATATTAATGGTTCAAAATGTTTAATAAAATGAATAAACAAAAATAAATGAATGGTTTAAAATTTGATATAAAAAGAAATATGATAGGATACATAACAAAATTAGAAGAAAAAAATATAAATACAGAAAAATTTATTAAAAAAAAAAGAAGCAATGATTATGATTTATAATAAGTGCAAAGATTCAAAAATAATTTGAAGTTGAAAAACAAATATAATAAATTAATGAAAGCAATCGAGAAAAATCACACAGAAGATAAGCAGTAACACGAAAGGAAACGAATAATTTTAAAATACTAAAATTAAATAGAGGTTATTTTAGTAAATATAATATATTTTTTTTAAATATCAAAACTCATATTCCCTCCCTCCCCTCAAAATTCCTCCAATTTGGAGAGACGCAAAAAATGTGTTTTGGAGGAATTTTACCCCCTTCCCTTCCCTTCCTAAAATTTGAACCAAACATATTTAATTTTAAATTTTTCCTCCCCTCCCCTCTCCTTCATCTACCTTGAACCAAACATACACTTAATTCTTTAGACTTAAATTGATCAATTTTTTTATAATAAAAATCAACGCATAGTAGTTTGTTTCAAATTAATTATAATTATATTAAAGATACTTTTTTAAGAACATGTAACCTACTGCACATAAAAGAGTGGTTGAGTAAATAAAATTTGAGAGAGACGCTACATAAGCATACATAAGTGAGAGATAAAAAGAAAAAGGTTTTAAGTCACATATAGAGATGACAATGGGTAAGGTATATGCATGATATTATAGTATATGTCTTCATATCTTCAATTTAAAAAACTCTCTATATTTGAGCCCATATCCATGTTAACACCAGAGATTTGGTTATGTTCAAGCTTTCAAGTTTCAAGCATTACCCCGGTGCCGTCGTCTCCTTTGATACTTGTCGGAGAACCTTATCACCAAGGCTCAACAATATTGCGCTGTGGGTTTTCTCTATCATTGCCATTTTTTCTTTTTCCGTTAATGCAGCGTCCATGGCTTCCTATCCCTTCAAAACTTCCAAACAACCCTGCTGAACCAGTAGGGCTTTCATCTTCAAGCACCACAGACCAAAGTCGTTCACTCCGGTGAACTTTTCAATCTCATACTTTGTTGAAAGCATCTTCTCCACGCTCACCGCACTAATTTGTTGTGAATTAGGATGCCTTAAAACAAAATATACTCGGTTTCTTTATAGGCAAGAAACACACAAGGGTTAGGGTTAACAAAGAAAAACAACAAGGATTGGTTATAACTGTTATTATTTACTTTCTCTTCAAATCATATTACAAGTACTCAAGAATATCAAATAACCCTCTCACCCTAATTAGGATTTTCCACACCACACTTAAGATGAGAGACTAGTATGATATTTATAATAAAACATAACATACTAAACTAATGGGATTTTTTAACAATTAACCATTACAAGCTAACTTAGGGTACAAGCTAACTTAAACCATTGGATCCTTAACACAAGACCCAATTTGATAACTACATACTATAACACAATTTGACTACAGCATGTAGGTCTTCGACAACAGCATGTGAGCAAACTTCGACGACATGCTTAACTAGAGTTTGATCCAATATCTCACAGTTTTTTTCATGGCTTATTAGTTTTTTCATAAGATCTAGAATTTTTTTAAGTTTTATGTATCACCAGTTAATTTTTTAAGTTTTAAGATGTCAGATTTTTTAAATGTAATCATTTTTTAAAAAAGTTTTATGCACTGACTTTTGAAAAGTCTTGCATTTTGTCTAATATTTTGAGCATTTTAAGATGAATTAAGTATTTTCTAAATGTTTAAATTGTTATGTTGTCATGCATTTTGTCAAATAATTTGAGTATTTTGAGATGCCAGTAATTCATGTGGGTTACATGCTATGTATTGCAATTTTGAAGAGCAATAGACTTTGGTTTTGATGCAATTGGTATTACAATATCGATTGAATTCCAAGATGCATCATATCAGTTTAGGCATTTTTGCAGCCGATTTTTGCACAAAGTTATATTCTTGTCGAGGTTTTGGTTGGTCTGGTGTATGTGAATGCTTTAGAATTAAGTGAAAAGCGATAGGGGCACGTTTTGTCAGTAGCAACAAAATGCAGTGATCTTTCGGGAGCATTCAAAGACATGTTGTTACATGTTGTCATTTAAATCATTTTTACTTCTTATCAGGAAATTCTATATCATATGATGTGAAGCCTGGGATTGGAGCTTCTAAATCTTGTTTGCTAGGAAAATTCTATTGTAATTCATAATCCATGGAGTAGAGCGATGGAGTTTATTGAGTCTGCATGGGTGATCTAGATGCTTGGTTGTTGTATTGTGGTTGGTATACCGCAAGCTTGATGTTGGAGTGAGTTGTGATATTTTTCATCAATTTTTATTCCTCTTTTAAGAGAACTCAATAGATAGAATTCATTCTCTATGTAATATATATTTGGAATCAAGTTCAAAAATATTTATGAAGTGTTAGAAAAAAGTTGAAATCTAATAGATAATAAAATTACAAATAGTTTATTTTTATTTATTATAACCAATTCTTAAAAAATTATCATATTGAACAATATTGTACCCGCACAACTAATCAACTAAAACGACTATCTTTCATACTTTTCCTCAAATTTGTGTGGCGTTTATCGTGAAAATTGGTAAACAACCGCTGGCCTCCAACAAAATGGTTTACTTTACAGGATCAACTAGTAAGTTCTAGGACATGTACTTTTGTTTAAAACAATTTCTGGAAGTCTATGAACACTTCGACAATGTTCATGATTAAAGAATGTTATTTAAATTTTGAAAGTTTAAAAGTAAAATGCAGAATTTGTAAGACAATTGCAATAAAGAACTTTAAAGTAAATTGCAATGGAAAAGGTAATTGATAAACTGAAAAATAACTTTAATTATAATGAAAAGAATGGTGTTTCACACGTATATTCTCAACACAACTCTTTTCTCAATTCACTTAGATACTTTGAGTAATTTGTGGGTATTTGTATAATGATTTAACATCTAAAATTCTATACACTAAGATTCCTATTTATTCTACGTCAAAAATAACTGCTATCAACGGTCATTTCTCCAGAAAATGACACGTTTCGCTTGCATGTCTCCAATTCGCCACAACTTTACATGCGTCACTTTTGAGAAATGGATAAGGACAAAAGTTAGTTATCATCCTTATTCAAAATTCAAACTCTTCCTCGAACGCAACCTTCAGCATTGCCTCTGTCGAAGTGACAATCTAAACTCAGAAAATATTTCTAAGTCTTTATCCAGCGTATCCTTCTTACAAGGACCTCTTTAGCTAAGACTTTTACTCATGCTCATGTTGATTTCCAAAACAACTTAAGAAACATTCTTGTTGCTCATCACACTTAAACAAAGCTTGGCGTCGAAATTCCCAGCCAACAAATTGCCCCCAAAAAATGTCGTTTTCGACTAAAATGGAGAAAAATGAATTTTTTGAAATCTTCTTTCGACGCCACAAACTCTTTGTCTGCTATGACGTCATAGTCATCATGACACTTTTCCCAAACGTCTTCTAAATCCCATGCGCGAATCTTTATTACAATCATGACACTCCTAGTTTCTAGGAAATCATGGGGTAGTCTAACTGCCACCGTCTCATCACTTGCTCTCCGACTGGCACGTGTCCCACTATCTCTTCAACCATTAATGCGTGAGATAAACCGCTTCCACTTCATCAGCCTATAAATATTGAACGTTACCATTTTTCAACTTTTCCATCTTCTGAATCTCCTTTAGCAAGAATAAACTTCCTCTTCAACTCTTCATCTTTCACAAACGCAAACCTTTTTTCTTCAATCTTTGTTGCATCAATGGCGTCTTCCACCAAAGTTTCCAAAGATTCAACAAAAGCTAGAAAGAAATCATCTGATTTTGCTCCAGTTCACAAGATTCTGGGCCCAACAGTGGTAGGTAACCAACAATACATACCTGAACCTCCTCTTGAAGGAGAAAATAGAAGAATCTATCAATCTCAGGTATTAAACCTTATCTCTATTTATGGTAAAACGCATGTTATGTTAGGTCCCCTTTCAAACCCTTCTACTAACCTGGCTAGGCTTAGAGAATTTTTTCCAGCATACCACCGCTACAAACCCATAGCTAATGGGAAAAAATCTAGGGCTAGTGAGGATGTTGAGGCTGATGAAAAGTTAAAAATTGATAACCAAGGCTCCCTTTCGACCGAAGCCTCAAAAAAATCCATTACTTAAAAAACATGAATACTAGTTTTAGGGTATTTTGATCATGCCCTTTATTCAAGGATCCATTAGATTACCTTGTCTGGTTAGAAAAGATAGAAAAAGCAAAATCCCAAGTTTGGAAAAACATGGGTAGCTTCGACATGATCCAATTGTTGAAGGTTGAACCTGGCTATTGCCAATCCATGTTAGTTGCTTCTTTGTATTTCTGGGATATCACCCATAATAACTCCAACCCACCCTATTCAACATTTCTGCCATTACTGGGCTGAAACCAGTTGGGGAAACCTATGACCCAAACTTCCTGGCTGAAGATTTTATACGCTTCGACACCATTAAAGTTGCCTTCACAACCTATATTGCATATTATCATGACAAGGAATCCGACGAAGTCTCTGACCAAGAGCATATTGACTTCCTTGCTCTATGGCTGTCTCGTTGCATCTTCTGCTCGAGATCCTTACAAGTGGCGAAAATGTATCTAACAATGGTGAATCAACTACATGTTGGACACAACCTTTACCTCAGTGGAATGATCATTGCCAACCTATATGAGTCTTTAGGGGAAGGTGTTACAGCAATCAAGATCTTTATATCCAAAGGAAATATGATGCTTTCTGGCCCTTTCTGGCTGCTGCAATTGTGGTTGAATGCCACTTTCGAAGCATCGTAACCTGTTCACAACCCTATAAACGCAGAAGCTGACGAAATAAAGAACAAGAGAGTCGAAGGGACGCGTCTTGCGTTGCTAACCCCTAGTGACGAAGGGTTAAATCTTCTGCAAACATTCACTGGGTATGTCATGATGTTTGTTAAGCGCTATAACTTCACAACAAGCTTGGCTCTCTTTGCTGATAGAAAGGTTGGCCCTGAGTGGTTTACAAGAATATTTCCTGCTCTGTGGAAGATGATATGGAGATGCCAACTGCTGAAGGAAATGTCGAAGATAAATCTGAGAATGGTTCTCCAATTAATGCATAACAAGGCATTGGTGGAGCAGATGACGAAGAAGAAGAGGAAGAGGAAGAGAATTGCTCCATATTTGACTTCGACACAGAACCTCATGAAGAAGAAAACAAAGAAAAAGAAGATAATGATGACAGTGAAGAAGATAATGAGCAACAAAATGGCCAGCCTAAAGCCAAAATAAATCCTGATGCTGCCAATGAAACTTCAGCACCTTCGAGTGGAACTACTGCAACCCCCTCCCATGAAGAGCTAGAATCGCTGGAGCAACGCAGACCATTGGAATATCTGAAGGTCGTGATCAGTGCCATGGGAAGTTCAATTGAGAAGAGCGTTAGCACTTCAACTGAGTCAGGTGATCAATCTACAAGCAAACTTGGTAATGACTTGCTTCTCAATATTAAAGAAAAGGTCTTCGACACTGATCTTTTTCAACTTTTGTAGACTGATATTTCTGCTTGCTTTGGGATCAAAGATCTCCTAAAACAAGTTGATGTCTTGACGGTTTCTCCAGATGACTAATATGAGTTTTGAATTTTAGTTATATAACAATAAGTCAATAATCTCTATCTAATACAACAATAGGCCAATAAAAAATTGTTAATCTGTATAGTGGGATGGATCCGTGCGATCCTCGTGTTTCATTGATTTTATGAATTTTATATATATATATTCATTTATTTGATTAAAAAAACAATTATTAACATTATTATTAACTTTTAATTAAAATAAAGTAAACTTTTAGGTGGTATTTATGATTTTTTTTGTTGGTACCGACATCTTTAGCATTGCTCTATTTATAAGCTTTTATAAGCTCTTAGATGATTAGTGTGATAAAAAGGACGGAAAATTAGTACTAAATATAATAATAAAATATTTCATCTCACTGATCATTATAAGCACAATACCAAATTTCTTTAATCTATTACTTTTATTTGAGATACAAACCCGTATTTTCAAATGCCGATTTTTTTCTTTCTGAAACATAGAGGTGTACATATAAATAACAAGGACTCTCGTAAATATTAGCACTCTAAAATCTTCAATGTGAATGTTTACTTTGCAATTTAGGTTTGAGCTCCTTATATAGTAAAATAACTCTGAGCATTTTCCCGGTGGATCTGCAGTTATTTTCGTCTAGAATCTTTGTACAATAAGTTGGATATTTGATTTACTCCTTTAATATCTTCAATAAAAAGATATGATTTAATTTATTATAATTAAAATTTAAATATCTTTTAAATTAAAATTTACCCTTTCCCATGAAGAGCTAGAATCGCTGAAGCAACGCAGACCATTGGAATATCTGAAGGCCATGATAAGTGCCAGGGGAAGTTTAACTGAGAAGAGCGCTAGCACTTCAACTGCGTCAGGTGACCAATCTACAAGAAAGACTCGTGATGACTTGCTTCTTAAGATTAAAGAAACGGTCATTGACATTGATCTTTTTTAACTCTTGCAGATTGATACTTCTGCTTGCTTTGGGATGAAAGATCTTGTGAAACAAGTTGATGTCTTGACAGTTTCTCCAGGTGACTAATATGAGTTTTGAATTTTATTTATATAACAATAAGTCAATAATCTATATTTAATACAACAACAGGTCAATATGTATAATGGGTTGGGTCTGTGCGATCGTCGTGTTTTATTGATTTTATGAATTTTATATATTTAATTATTTGATTAAAAAAATTATTAACATTATTATTAAATTTTAGTTAAAATAAAGTAAACTTTTAGGTGGTATTTTTGATTTTTTTGTTAGTATCGATGTCTTTAACATTGATCTATTTATAAGCTCTTAGATGATTAGTGGGATAATAAGGACGAAAAATTAGTACATAAATATGATAATAAAATATTTCATCTCACGAATCATTATGAGCACAATACCTAATTTCTTTAATCCCGTATTTTCAAATGCTAAATTTTTTTTCTTCGGAAACATAGAGGTGTACATACAAATAACCAGAGTCGTCTCAAACTTTTGAACCAGAGTCGTCTCAAACTTTTGAGAGACCCTGTGTAAGAAGTTGAAGTTAGCTTCAGTTAAGTGGTGAAATTTTTTAAGAGACCCTATTTAGTTGTAAAATAATTGTGAAATATGTGTATGGAGGCCATTTTTTTTACCATAGTTTAATTAAAAAAATGCGAGGCCCTGTGCAGGTTGTGCTGTAGGTCGCCTTGCACACCTTAAAATACGACCCTGCAAATAACAAGGAGTCTCGTAAACATTAGCACTCTAAAATCTTAAATGTGAATGTTTACTTTAGGTTTGAGCTCCTTATATAGCAAAATAACCTTGAGCATTTTCGCGGTGGATCTGCAGTTATTTTCCTCTAAAATCTTTGTACAATTAGCTGGATATTTGATTTACTCCTTTAATATCTTCAATAAAAAGATATGATTTGATTTGTTACAATTAAAATTTAAATATCTTTTAAATTTGATTTGATCTTCAGGTACATAGATTTGATTTTATCTTTTAAATATCTTTTAAATTTGATTTGATTTGTTTTTTTAAAATTTAGTTTAGATTTATTAAAAAATACGTTGAGCATATATATATATATATATATATATATATATAAACTAGTACATAAATTTTTTTTTGAAAAGAGAAAACACAAGCCCAATAAGAGATAGAAGTGGGCTTTTGACCCGTATGTTCCTCCAAGAGTTGGTGTTACACGGGTTACAATAATGTCAACAAAAAAATGGTTATAAATAAGAAATAGAGATGATAAGAGGAGTAAAGTAAAATAATGTCTACCTATCTATCTAACAAAAAAATCGGCAAAACGGTTTCGTTTAACCAGATACCCTACTTTGGTGGTTGGTTGGCCGTCGGTGTTAGCATCAGAGATGGCGACGGCGGAGGAAATCAACAATGATTCACTTCCCAGTCTTCCTATCGATCTCGTCTCTGAAATCAACAATGATTCAGTTCCCAGTCTTCCTATCGATCTGGTTGGTGAAATATTCTGCAGGCTACCTGTGAAACTCCTCCTACAGCTCCGATGCATGTGCAAGGCATGGAATTCTCTAATATCCGATCGCAATTTCACCAGAAAGCATCTTAGTCTCTCAACCACTCGCCGCCTCCATTACGCCAGTTACATAAATAAACCACACGAGTTAATTCACAATTCTTATCCACTCGAATCAGTTTTATCAACTAAACTCACACAACATCTCCTTCCTTTCAACAGCATCGTTTCTTCTTGTGACGGCATCCTTTGTCTTTCCGATAAACCGGAAGGTTTAGTTGCATTGTGGAATCCTTCTATTAGAAAATTCAAGGAAACACCCCCTTTTGAAAACACTGAAATTCTTAGCAAGGTTTATCCCACCTTCGGCTTCGGCTATGACCATGTTTCTGATCATTACAAAGTGGTTGTTCTTTACTACACCGGATCTAACTTCGGATCTAACTTGTTTGACACAACTAAAGTAAAAGTTCATACTTTGGGCACCAATTGTTGGAAAACCATTGAGAGCTTTCCTTTTGGTGTTGTCTGTGATGAGCAACCTGGAACATACGTACTAGATACAATTAATTGGATTGCCTATACTGAATGGCGTCGGAATGGTCCCCTCTTCATTGTTTCTTTCGATTTGGGAAAGGAGTCTTATCAAAAGCTTTTGCCTCCTGATCACGCAGAGATCAGTCCCGTTTACTTGTCATTGTCTGTCTTGAGGGACTGCTTGTGCTTAATTTCTGATCATCATGTTTGGGTCATGAAGCAATATGGAATTCAAGACTCTTGGACTAAATTCTTCTCTGTTTCATACATGCAAGATCCTAGTAAGTGTTATATCTTGTTCTATGCATTGTATATGTTTGAGGATGACCGAGTGCTGCTCGAAACTGACGAGGATTGGAAAAGTAAGCTCGTTCTTTACGATCCAAAGAATGATACTTTTAAGGTTACCGTGTTTAAAAACGCCCTAAATGTATGTCTTGAAAGTTTGATTTCACCCTGTTTTTAATGCTATGCTATGCCATTTGAGCATACATGTTAATTAATTTATGTTTTTTATTTTCTACTTGCTAGTTATGATTACCGGCTACTTTATGGATTATTGTTAAATAATAGTTATCAATCTGAACCTTGAGAAATTGTTGTAACTTTCATTTATATTATTTGTTTGTCATTGTTGTTTAGTCC
Source organism: Lathyrus tuberosus (assembly GCA_022829125.1). Classification (NCBI taxonomy): domain Eukaryota; kingdom Viridiplantae; phylum Streptophyta; class Magnoliopsida; order Fabales; family Fabaceae; genus Lathyrus; species Lathyrus tuberosus. The sequence goes on from JALAZF010000579.1 coordinate 3,091,154, forward strand.
CTCGTCTTGTATTACATTTATATAATTCACAATAATTTTATTTTTAAAGATTATAAGTATGATTTAGATATAAGTCTTTGTATGTTCTTGTGATATTAGAGGTGCCTTTAGCTTCATTGTTATAATCAAACATTTTTAAAGATTATAACATCCTTAGACATGTGTATGTATTTCACATCAAATATGTTACTACTGTTATAGAGAAGAAGAATAGAGAAAACTAACTTGAAGCATTGAAGCGGAGGAGCAGTTGAACGGAAATGCGAAGAGAGAAAAGCGATCTGAAATAGCTTTCTATTTTTTTTATTTCCCATTGATTGTACATTGAAGGGAAAACCAACTTATTGTGTACACTGTACATAAGCTTTCCCCTGGATGACAATTAAGTAGATGTAAACACTATTGACAATTGTCCTCTAGTATCCCAATTAGCATCAGAAAAGTAGCTTATATCAAGATCCACAGCAGAGGATTCAATTTACAAGAAATAGTTATTACCTCCTTGCAAGTACCTCAATGTCTTCTAAGTGTACACATCCTTATGGCAATGATTCATGTTGTCTCTACTTGCAGGGAACCTCATAAAGAATTGCCAAAGTTATTTACTTATGCTTCATACCTGATTCATTTGGCTTCCATTTGACCATTGAATAGAATGAATAATTATATGACTCTAAGTGTACACATCCTTATGGCAATGATTCATGTTGTCTCTACTTGCAGGGAACCTCATAAAGAATTGCCAAAGTTATTTACTTATGCTTCATACCTGATTCATTTGGCTTCCATTTGACCATTGAATAGAATGAATAATTATATGACTCTATTTGTATCCTTTACTTTAATGGACTACATCATGGCAAGTGATGCTCAAGACTTGATAAAATCTCTTCCTTGCAAACCATATATATCACTATAATGCACTTCTGAATTGTGGTAGTTTTTCAGCATGATACGAATTCACTTGTTCTTGCTATTACAATACTGGTATTAACAAAATATATACTCCCTCCGTCCCACAATGAGTGACCTATTTGGAATAAAATGGTGTTCCAAAATATATGACCCATTTCAATTTCCAATGCAACTTTTCATATTTTACCCTCTAATTAATATTACTTTCATCGTTCCTAATACATCATAAGGGTACTTTAGTAAAAATATCATTCTCTCTCATTCATTTATTCTCTTTTTCTTAATTTGTGTGAAAAGTCAACTGGGTCACTCATTGTGGGACAGAGGGAGTAATATTTACCTTGGTCCGAGTGTTGGTCGTGTGACTAGTGACCTTGACCTTTCTCTCAGACACATAGGTGCTTCTAGACGGATTGTCACTATACCGTGACAAGACAGGGTATCTGAAGCAATTTTTTTGCATTAAAGCATAGAAAACCATAACTTAATGACAATGAATCTTCTGTGATTCTGAATGTTCTTAGATTTTAGACGATTTTAGCTTTCTCTTAAGAAATATGGTAATGTATATGATTGGCCTTGTTTTGATTGCTAAGTATACTATGGAGATTTGAAGAAAAAAGGTAGAGTTTGTGTTTTCCTGTTATAGATTGTATTAGGGTGGTTTATATGATGGAATTAGAATCTTTATATATCTCATAAATCCTTATAAGTTGGTTGATTTGTTTGAATAATATAGTTGTCATATTTTATATGATCCCCATAAAATTTAGTTCTCATATTTTATATAATTTTAGTATCCTAATCGATAGCCTTCAACTATTTTCTTCCTCTGCATGCATGTCAGCAGCCCGGATCTGATAAGCCCCTGTACTGACTGTGTATCTGTGCTGGCCCTTCTTGTACTATGCTTTCATAGACCATTGGGTCGGATTTTATGAATAACTAGATTAAGTCACACGATTAGTTTGCTAATTTTTTTTATTGAATTTTAAATATGTTAAATATTTGTTTTAATAAAATATAATTACTAAATTTCGATAACAATAATTTATCATGGATTATAATGGAGATAATTATATGAATTAATCACGTATAAAAATATACATTTTATTTAAAAGAAAAATACATACGTACAAATTGAGAGTGACATCCGTATATAATTAGTTTTTTAAATTTAAATAGTTAAAAAGTTATTCTTTTTACACTCATATCTTTTTAATACTTATGTTTGAGATTAAAAATGTTTGTTTTAAATGTTACTTTTATTACTATAAGTTAAAAAAACAAAAATTATTATGGTTTGTTTGAATACCCAAATCTCTTTTTATTTTTTAAATTTGAGAAAATATACTTAGTTCAATAACTCTTATGTTGATGTGTGTTTACATTTCTTTAAATGATAGATATCCATTGCCTTTTGTTCCTACTGTGAAATCATCCATATCAGTTCCCACTCTTGGAGGGAGTATAGAGTAGACTGCATTCTGCCTAGAATATCATTCGGCCTCCAATCTTGCAGCATGCTCCAATGCCATTCGCCATTATTATCTATAAGAATAAGATCACTAAGTATTGCTCCATTATGCTTTTCTTTGGATCCAACCAATTATCATTCCACGCCCTAAGGCTTTTACCATTGCCAATGCTTCACACTCTCGCCGCCATAACAAGAGGCACAACTTTCACAATTTCTTTCTAAAGCCATGAGTCTGCGCTTTTATAATTGGTGATATCATGCATTTCTCCACACTTGTAACGAATTTGCATAACCTTTAACCACAAGTGTTCCACATTATTAATAATCTTCCAGCCTAATTTCATGATACAACTTCAAACCACGGATAGTATCTACTACTAATTACTACAGATCTAAATTGCAAAGGAAGAAGAAAATATAAAACAAAGCTTTTTAATATTTTTCATATCCCCTTCAAGTCTCCAACAAAAGCTTAAATACTTAGGGTTTTTCTAACATTGGGCATAAGCCACTCTGAATAACCCAATACAACAAAAAGGCTAATAATAATAAAAGAAAACTCCATAATTCTAATTAGTAAAGGTAATAGTATTGGAACCATTTGGGCTGTTGGGCCTTGCGTTTGGGCTTAAAATTGTGTCTTCTAACACAAACCTAAGCCACAATGATTCTTTTATTTGGTTTTCATATCCCATCCTACTGTATGCATTTCAACGATACACCTTTTTGGAAGCATGTCATACATCATAGGGTAAACCGGAATGGCTTGGAGGACACTTTTCACCAATATTACTCTACCTGTGATTTCATCCACCAAATAATGGTAGTCTTATTTTTTTAAACTTTATTCCACGACACCCCTGAATACTTTCCAAAGGTATTCGTCTCCTTGAATCCTTAAACTGTTGGACATTGTTGCAAATCCCTCCGCATTGCAAATGGGAGCCATTACCCACCATGACTGAGAATTGGTGTGTCGGTTTAGTTTTGAGATTTAAGTGTTGAGCAATACGAGGTTGCATTATGTTATGTGTGCTGCCCGTGTCCACCAAAACCATAACAGGTAATCCTCCGATAATTCCCTTGAATTTGAGTGTTTATGGAGAAATCTGACCTGTTAAAGCTTGAAGTGATAACTGAAAGTAAGTATCATTGAGGTCCAACTCCGTTTCTAATTCGTAACTCTCAGCAACAGTAATTTCCTGTTCTGTTAAATCACCATCGTTCATTAACAATAGAAACCTGCTAGTGGAACACTTGTGACCTACGGTGAACTTTTCATCATAATTGAAGCATAATCCTTGAGCTCTGTGTTCTTGTAATTGTGATTGGAAAAGACGTTTGATAGGTAATTTTGTGGGGACGGTGGTGTTTGAAGAAGTAGTGGGTGGGACTGTTTGGAAGGTGGTAGTGTTGTTGGGTTTGCTGGATGGGTTTGGGGTTTGGTTTGGTGTAAATTTGGGGTAAGATTTGGTAAAGGGCTTTGAGAATTTTGGTTTAGTGTCTTTAAGTTTGGATTCAATCAGCTTGGTGAGGCTTATAGCTTGTGAAATAGAGACAGACCTATGAATAACCATTTCATTTCTGATCTCTTTAGATATACCAGAAATAAAGCAATTCAGAATTGCCTCTGGAGGTAATCCCACAACTTGATTTCCCAATTTTTCAAATTGAGTTTGATATTCCACAACAGAACCATTTTGTTTAAGTTTGAACAATTCAGCTTGATGGTTGTTATAAGTGGATGGACCAAAACGTAGTTCTAGGGCTTTTGTAAATGAGAACCAATCACTCAACAATTGACTTTGATGCATCCATTTAAACCAACCCAAGGCATCACCTTTCATATAAAAAGCAATCAAAGACAAACGATGTTCTGGTGGTAATTGATAAAAATTAAAAAATTGTTCAGCTTGAAATAACCACTCCAATGGTTCAGAACCATCAAATGTAGCAAGTTCCAATTTTGGGGTTCTAAAAGGGGGTAATGGTGTGATTTGTGGCATGTGTGGGTAAGGAACTCTAGAAAAATAAGGAATATTATAATTTTGTGTGGGTGTAAGATTTGTAGGGGATGGTATGTAAGGTGGGTAGGGTGGTGGTTGTGCCGCGGTAAGACGGGTGGCTGCTGTAGCAGTAGGTTGTGGGAGGGTTATAGAGAAAGAAGCCGAGTTTCGTATGGGGGTTTGAGTAGGGCTGAAAATATGGGTGAAAGGTTGGGTGGATGTAAGAATAGCAGCAGTAGTTGTAGGTTCATGAGTTATACCTGAAGAAGAACCAGGTGCGTGAACAGTAGTTGCGGCTGCGTGAACAATGGCGGTTTGTTGTGATTCTTTTTGGGTTGAGATTTTTGTAAGGATAGACATGATAGATTCATGTCTGCCATCAGCAATATTCTTCTTATTCTCCATACGAGTGTGAAGTTGTGCAATGTGTTGTTCCCATTCCGCGACAATAGAATCAAAACGCTCATTCATTTGAAGATGATTTTCCTGCACTGCATTGTCCAACAACAACTGTGTGGCATGAACAACTTCTTCAACTATGTCACAGGAAGAAGGGTTTTGGGGTTTTGGGGGAGCCATGAGTGCAGAATGAGAGCACCAATGATAGTATCTTATACTAATTACTATAGATCTAAATTGCAAAGGAAGAAGAAAACATAAAACAAAGCTTTTTAATATTTTTCATATCCCCTTCAAGTCTCCAACAAAAGCTTAAATACTTAGGATTTTTCTAACATTGGGCCTAAGCCACTCTGAAAAACCCAATACAACAAAAAAGCTAATAATAATAAAAGAAAAATCCATAATTCTAATTAGTAAAGGTAATAGTCTTGGAACCATTTGGGCTGTTGGGCCTTGCGTTTGGGCTTAAAATTGTGTCTTCTAACACAAACCTAAGCCACAATGATTCTTTTATTTGGTTATCATATCCCATTCTACTGTATGCATTTCAACGATACACCTTTTTGGAAGCATGTCATACATCATAGGGTAAACCGGAATGGCTTGGAGGACACTTTTCGCCAATATTACTCTACCTGTGATTTCATCCACCAAATAATGGTAGTCTTATTTTTTTAAACTTTATTCCACGGCACCCCTGAATACTTTCCAAAGGTATTCGTCTCCTTGAATCCTTAAACTGTTGGACGTTTAAGTTTCAAGCTTCGAGAAACATTTAAATCTTCTCACTGCTAACTTCTTGTCTTGGTATCTTGCAGAACGTCTGGAGTGTATCCATAACACACTGAATTTGTGGTTTAGTAGCTTTACAAAATAGAAGAAGATCGTCTGCAAACATGAGATGAGAAATCATGGGCCCTTGACTCCCAATGCGAAACATGTGCCACTTCTTTCTCGCAAGTTCCTGCTCTATCAAGTGAGAAAGTTTATCCATGCACAAAACAGGTAAATATGGAGAAATCAGATCTCTTTGGCGGATACCTTATTGAGGTCTAAAATACTCTCCTTAGGCTCCATTCCAGTTCAGCTTGTTTTCTACGCTAGTGACTGCATGCTTGGTAATGTTTTGTCATATTATCTGGCATCTTAACTTCCTGGAAGATACGCCAAATAAATTCCCAACTGATTTTGTCATAAGCTTTGGATAGATATACCTTAATAGCAAAGTAACATTTTCTACCTTTCTTCTTGTTCATCATGTGCATCACTTCCTTTGATATTATGATGTTCTCATGGATATCTCTAAATGTGCATACAACCCTTCATCCTTTCAGCAATTATTTTACTCACTACTTTATAAACTGTATTATACAAAGAAATGGGACGAAACTGAGTCACCATAGAAGGCTGCTCGACTTTGGAAATCAAACAAATGTCTGTTTAATTAACTTCCGCAATTTCTACATGCCTGATCCAAATTCTCTTCACAAAGTCACAAACTTGTCTACCAACAATCTCCCAACTTTTTTGACAGAACCATGCAGGGTATCCATCCATACCCGGAGCCTTCCACAAAGCTCCTTGTAATATTCATTAAACATATCTTGGATCTGATACGTATTCTTAATCTAGTTGTCTGTGGTATTTTTATAAATCATACTGATTTTATTTTTCCTACTTCTGTTGACAGTTTTCAAATGATAATACCTTTTATTTTCGTCTCCATCTGCTATCCAATTCGCTCGGGATCTTTGTAACCACATTAATTCTTCCTTCTTGAAAATTGTGTTCAACTCCATTTGTAGGGCCTGTTCAAGCTTTTTTAAACCTGCATAATTTTCATTAGGTAGAAAACCTTTTTGAATTCCATTTAATCTTGCCATGATCTCATTTTTCTATAGTGATCATTTCCACTCTTTAATATCGTTATTAACATCCTACTGTTGTTACCCAGATTCAGAGTAATCATTATGGGGTGATGGTCCAAAAATTCTACCCTTTTCATGTTGTGTGAGGTTTTTATCAACTTTCAGTGATCTACCAACTCTGTTACCTATGAAAGACAAAACTCATGCACCACAGTATACTTAAGTACCGACTATATGAAATATTTTAACTATTTCATATAGTAAAATATGATTCTAAGTTTAATGTACAGACTATATAAAATATTTTAACGATCAACAAAATCACAATTAATTACACATATTATTTTAAAAAGAAATTATTATAAAAATTAAATATTTTCAATGTTAAGATAAGTTAAACCATTTTAATTTTTTTTATTGGTAGGATAAGTTAAACCATTCGGAAAAAAATGACACTTAATATTTTTACTTAATAATATATAAAAGTGTTTTTTGTTCTATAAAAAAAGTTTTTTTGTTACTTAATGTTTAAGTTAGGGCTAAAGTTACATATATTATTTAATATTTAAGCAAGCTAGCGTCCTTATTAAAAAACTAAAATAAGGGTTCTGATCAAAATACATCAACATCCACAGATCAAAACCAAGACAATTTTTCTTTTCCGCCGATGGAAGAAATTTCCGCCATCAACAGCCAACTCTCAATTGTAACCCTAACCTCGCTCTCTCTTCCGTTCGACCTTATTGAAGAAGTCTTGTGTAGACTACCCGTTAAATCTCTCCTTCAACTCCGATGCGTTTGCAAATCGTTTAATTCTTTAATATGTGATCTCAAATTCGCAAAAAAACATCTTAGTCTCTCAACCACGTACCGCCTCAACTTCCTAAACTATCCCGAGTATGCTCTCATGTCTTATCCACTCCACTCTATTTCAACTAATTTCACACAACTTGAGTATCCTCCATACAATTGTAAAGGAAATTCTCCTCCAAACGCTTTACATCATTCCATAGTTTGCTCTTGTCACGGTATCCTCTGCCTTGCCATCTTTGATCAAGATAATGTTCTATTGTGGAACCCTTCCATTAGAAAAGGCAAAGAGTTGCCTCCTTTTGAAAGGCCACGTATTTTGCGTCATGTTAGCATGTCATATGGCTTCGGCTACGATCTGGTAACGGATAATTATAAGGTGGTAGTTGTTTTAAGTCATTATGTACGTGATAAAAGTATTTCTACTCAAGTGAAGGTTCATACCTTGGGTACTAATTTTTGGAAAAACATTCATAAGTTCCCTTTTAATATTGTCCCGGTTAATGAATCAGCCGGGGTATTTGTGAGTGGCACTATTAATTGGCTAGCTTCGGATGATTTGTATGAAGGAACTTCGTTTTTTATTGTCTCTTTTAGTTTGGGTAATGAGTCTTGTCAAAAGATTTTGCAGCCCGATTATGAAGAGGCAGATGTGAATTCTTTGACCTTGGGTGTGTTGAAGGATTGCTTGTGCATGATTTCTGGTCATGATGTTTGGCTTATGAAGGAATATGGAAGTAAAGAGTCTTGGACTAAAGTGTTCCGGATTTCATACATGCGGGATCCTAGTAAGCTATATTACTTGACCAAAGCCCTTTATATTTTTGAAGATGACCAAATATTACTTGAATCTATTGGGGCTTGGCCTCGGAAATTGATTGTTTATGATTCAAGGATTGGTACATTTAGATTTATTAAGTCTGAAAACAAGAAAGTTTATGAGCCAAGCAATTGTAATACACCTGAAGTATGCGTTGAGAGTTTGATATCACCTTGTTTTTAATGCTATGTTAATTTTTGTTTATCTTATTTATTTTGTATTTGTTCTTCTAACTATTGGTTACTTCATGGATTATTGGTTGATATTGTTTGTGATTGGTTACTTCATGGATCACGGTTAACTACTGGTTAATTGAATCTACAACAAATTGTAGTAAGTTAGCTGAAATGCCTAAGCTACACTAATTTCTTAATGCCTGCTTCAAATATTTCACAATATATTATTATATTATGAAGTGAATAAATCAAATTTTAGCAAAAAGATATGAAAGCTGAAGAAATATTTGAAGGGAACTATTTTGGTATATTGAATGATGTTATTTTATATATTCTAGTGGCTGAGTTTCTATGTAATTTTTCATACATTACTTTGTTTTTATATTTGTATACATTATGCCTCAAATGATTTCACGCCAATGATATGATAGGTTAAAGAAGAAAGAAAAATCATTTAAGTTATGCTTATGAGCTTATATTATTAGTGTTGAAAGGAATTAGAGTTACAACTAGAATTGTTGTGTAGCAGAGGAAAATTTCCTGTTTTTCATCATAATTTTCAAAAATTAGAGACGGCTCTGCTCATATCTTTATTGTATATTCTTATTATCAATGTGGTAGCACCGTGTGCTGCACAATGAATCAGTGGTATTGCAAAACACCATAACCTTCAATTTTTCAAACACCAAAGTGGTAGTCAAGCCCCTGCATAGTTCAAATCAAGCATATATGCTAAATAATAATAGATATATATATGCATATATAAATATAGAGAGGAAGAATATAATACAGTATACCTTTATGCAAAGTTTTGTGCATGGCCGAGTAGGGCTAGTAGGAGAATAAGGCTTGTCATGAGCATAAACCAAAAATCTATAAACTACATCAATGAAGTTGGCATCTTGTATGGCTTCTGATCGTTTGTTTGAAATTTCTTCCCTCCTGTTAACATGTGCTTCATTATGCACATTATTAGCCACACAACAACCAATGAATGAAAAAGAAAAGAATATTATTTTATTATCTCATCTGAAACAGTAACAGAAGAAGGTATTTATATACAAAGTAATAGTAACGGTCAAAAAACTAATAAACAGAGGAATCAATAAAAAAAGAGAAACTTAATCTATTTTAACATCCCTCAAACTAGAGTGGATATCACTACAACAAAAGTAAGTTATAACATCGCACCTTAGACAGCGCTTTAATACAAAAGCGCTGCTATAAGTTAAAAACAAGGAAACTAGCCATTTAAAAAAGTAAAAGCGCAAAAAAATATAAGACCTTAGACAGCGCTTTGGTCAAAAGCGCTTTATAAGGTCTTATTAATTTAAAAAAAAAAATTAAAGGAAAATATTAGACAGCGCTTACCTTAAAAGCGCTGTCTAACGTCTTAAAAATTAAAAAAAAATAAAATCAAAAGCGCTGTCTAAGGCCAACCTTAGAAAGCGCTTTGAAAAGCGCTGTCTAAGATCCACCTTAGAAAGCGCTTTTATGACAAGCGCTGTCTAAGGTCTAATAAAATTAAAATATATGAATAGTCAGTATTCATTTTCATATTTCCGCTCTTTCTTCTCCCCTGCATGCGAACAGAGCTCAAAACCCTTGCGAACGAAAAACCTTCACCGTCAACCGTCCTCCACCGTGTCGTCGTTCGTTGTTGCCGTCGTTGCATTGCCGTCCGTCCGTTTCTGCTCACTGCCGTCGTTTTCGTTTCTGCTCATTGCCGTCGTCGTTCGTTTCTCTTTCTGCTCTTTGATACATTTCGTTCTTGCATTGCTGTTGTTACCGTCGTTAAAGGTACGTCGTTGTTGTGAAGAATAGGGTTTTGTTGCTTTACATTGTTGTTGTAGGGTTTTGTTGCTTTACAATGTTGTAGTGAATGATTATGTTTGGTGAGTTTTGTTAATGAAGTTATGTTGTTCTGTTTTATTAATGAAGTTTTGTAGTGAATGAGTATGTTTGAAGTGTTGTTAATGAAGTTTTGTAGTGAATGAGTATGTTTGATGAAATCTTCTAAAAAACTCTAAAAAACTCTTAAAATTGATGGAGTTTTGTTAAAATTGATGGAAATAGTTTAGTTTAGTTTTATTTTTTCCACCTCTTAAATCTTCTAAAAAACTCTTAAAATTGATGGAAATGTTCTCTGAATTTTAGAATTCAAAGCTTGTTTTTGAAGCCTCAAAATTCTAGAATTTGAGATGGTTGAGTTAATAAACAAATATAATGAACATAAACATTTCACTAAAACATAAGAAATTCAACCAGTTACATATCAAACACTATCAAACTTGTTCATTTCTTGATTAATATGGTTGAATTAATGTTATTTTGTTGACCTTAATAAGTAGGAAAACCATGGATAAAAAATGGATGGATGCCGATCGATTGTCCAAAGAGTACGAGAATGGGGTATTGGATTTCGTTAAGTTTGCTGTTCAACACGCTGACGCTGAAGAGCTCAATCGAATAAAATGTCCTTGCTTGGGTTGTTGTTATGTGGGTAGGGTTGACGCAGATGGATTGAAATCGCATTTACTGATGAATGGAATTGATCGAAGTTATAAGTGTTGGAGTCATCATGGGGAGAAAATTAACGAGAATGTTGAACCGACGGGGAAAAGTAATACGAACTATGCTTCAGATGACAAAGACACGGAAACATACGATTGTGATCGAGTCGAAGAGATTGCAGAAGCAGTTGTAGAAGATCTTCATGATTGTCCCGAAATGTTTGAGAGGTTGGTAAGCGATGCAGAGAAACCGCTCTATCAAGGTTGCACTAAATTCACAAGACTGTCTGCGGTATTGAAGTTGTACAACTTAAAGGCGGGCAATGGATGGTCGGATAAAAGTTTCACAGAGTTGTTGGCCCTTTTGAGAGAAATGCTACCGGAGGATAATGTTCTTCCCAATCGAACCTATGAGGCCAAAAAAATGTTGTGTTCTATTGGCATGAGCTATGATAAGATACATGTTTGTCCAAACGATTGCGTTTTGTTTCGAAACGAATATGCATCGTTAACTGAGTGCCCTAAATGCGGTTTGTCTCGATATAAGAAAAAATTGTCTCCAGCCAAGGTCTTATGGTATTTTCCTATAATACCGAGATTTAGGCGCTTGTTTCGTAGTGAAACCGATGCAAGACACCTGACTTGGCATGCAGATGAAAGAATTATTGATGGAAAGTTGCGACATCCGGCTGATTCACCACAGTGGTCGAAAATTGATAATGATTATCCTGACTTTGGAGAAGAAGCAAGAAACCTTCGCTTGGCATTATCTACTGATGGAATGAACCCGCATGGTCTTCAAAGTATCTCACATACCACATGGCCTGTGATTCTTATGATTTATAACCTACCTCCGTCGCTATGCATGAAGCGTAAGTACATGATGTTATCTATGTTAATCTCTGGGCCTAAACAACCAGGGAATGACATAGACGTATACTTGACACCTTTGATCAAAGATTTAAAGATATTGTGGGAGAACGGTGTGGAGGTTTATGATGGATATAGGAAAGAAAGTTTCAATTTGAGGGCGATGTTGTTTGGCACAATTAATGATTTTCCAGCTTACGGGAATCTATCAGGGTACAACATAAAAGGTGAAAAAGCGTGTCCTATTTGTGAAGATAAAACAGTTTCGAAGCGATTGGAGTTTGGTCATAAGAATGTCTTTCTCGGTCATCGTAGATTCTTAAATGCCAAACATAACTACCGTGGGTGGAGACAAGAATTCAATGGAGACATCGAACAAGGTAGAGCTCCACCTATGTTGTCAGGTGACCAAGTTTTTAAAAAGGTGAAAGATATGCGTACTGAGTTTGGCAAACCTTTTGCACATAAGGTTGTCAAAGGTGGGTGGAAAAAGAGGTCGATATTTTTTGAATTGCCATATTGGAAGTCTTTGTATGTGAGACATTTTCTCGATGTTATGCATATTGAGAAAAATGTATTTGAAAGTGTTATTGGCACGTTACTCAATATAAAAGGAAAGACTAAGGATGGCCTTAAAGCAAGAAAAGACTTGGAAGCGATGGAGATTAGACCTGAATTAGCACCCGTGAAGAAAGGAAGACGAACATATCTACCACCTGCTGCTTTTACTCTGTCTAGAAAGGAGAAGAAAATATTGTGTAAGTTTCTGAGTGGAGTTAAAGTTCCAGAAGGATACTCTTCAGATGTCAGAAGACTTGTGTCTATGAAAGACCTCACGTTGAAGAGTTTAAAGACACACGACTGCCATGTTATAATGGAACACTTTCTACCAATAGGTATACGTTCTATTTTGCCAGTGAAAGTAAGAAGCGCCATAACTAATTTGTGTTTTTTCTTTAGGTCAATTTGTAGTAAGGTAATCGATCCCGATATCTTACCAACACTACAAAAAGAGATAGTTATTACCTTGTGTGAGCTTGAAATGTATTTTCCTCCCTCTTTTTTTGACATAATGGTACATCTAGTTGTTCATCTTGTGAAAGAGACACAGTTGTGTGGACCAGCTTATATGAGATGGATGTACCCTGCTGAACGTTATATGAAAATATTAAAAGGGTACGTGAAAAGCCGAAGTCGACCAGAGGGGTGTATTGTTGAACGATACATTGTTGAAGAAGCGGTTGAGTTTTGTACTGAATATTTGTCCAATGTTCAGTCGATTGGATATTGATGTTGAGTAAAAGTCATGCATTAGACGGAATGAGTTGAATACAAATGATCAAGATGAGGATCTTATAGCGGATGAGTCATATATCAGAAATGACCATAACGAGGGAATTTGGATCCATTCATCCGTCCGCATTGCTAAGACACAAGTAATTCATATTCCAACCAAGAAAAGAAAGAGATGTTAGTGAAAGAGGTAAAATTTGTTATATACTTGATTTCTTTATTATATTTGTTATATATTATGTCATATTTGTTATATATTAGTGAAAGAGCATTTTATTTTCATTTTTTACATGGTAATGTTATTTAGACTCCAACAAGATCCAAAACAAAGGATAAGCGGATTCCAGAGCATACCGAGTCCGTTGTTTCAAAAAAACAGGTACATCACAATTATATGATATTTATGCATAGAAAATGTTAAATTGGATATCTTATACTTCATCTAACAAATTATATGACATATAGCTGTTAATCTTACACTTGTTTAATCTTACAGTGGACATTGGTTGTTGGTCGCAATTAACCACAGCGGAGAGTCAACCCCATTATTACATGGAATTATGTGAAGGTATATTAATTATCACATGTTTTATTATGTTAGTGATGCTACTTGATAAAACTTAGGATTTATCCATATTTTCTTTTAATTGAATTACAATCTTTGTGTTTTCAGGACCTATAATGTAGATTTGAAGCAATGCTTTGGTTGAATGCAAAAGTATTAGTATAAGTAATATGTGCATTTGTAGAAAAAATGTAATGATTTGTAATTATAAATAGGTGTATATATAATTTTGGTTTGTAATTTTAAATATATATATTGGTTTGAATTGCCAATTGTTTTGCATATATAATTTTGGTGTAAATTGCCAATGGTTTGAATTGCCAATTTCTGAAAAAAATTGCTGGTTGAAAAACAGGTAAAATTCTGGTTGAAAAAACTGGTAAAAATTGTGGTTTAAAAAAATTTATATAAAATTTTTCGTATACCTTAGACAGCGCTTCTGGAGAAAGCGCTGTCTAAGGTAGGGATTAGACAACGCTTTTTAAAAAGCGCTGTCTAAGGTAGGGCTTAGAAAGCGCTTTTGACAAAAACGCTGTCTAAGGTATACCTAGAAAAATTCAAAAAGGTTGACCTTAGACAGCCTTTCACCAAAACCGCTGTCTAAGGTATACCAAAAAAATGTCAAAAAAGGTGAGGCTTAGAAAGCGCTTTTTCCAAAAGCGATGTCTAAGGTGTACCTTATAATGTCAAAAAGCGCTGTCTAAAGGTACCATAGACATCGCTTTTATTAAATAGACCACCCTTTAGACAGCGCTTTTGGTATTACCCAAAGCGCTGTCTAAACCTATAGCAGCGCAGGTTTATACAGCGCTTAAAAGCGCTGTCTAAGGGCAAAAAAAGCGCTGTCTAAGGTCTTTTTTGTGGTAGTGTATTGAGCAGTCCAAGTTTGGAAACGAGAGTAGAAAACGGGCCAAGATGAAGCGGTTTCGTAAATATGTCAGCAACTTGTTGGTTGGAAGAAATAGGCATGAGGTGAATAGTGTTGTCTTGAACTTTGTCTCTAGTGATGTGGCAGTCCATTTCAATATGTTTAGTACGTTCGTGGAAGACCGGGTTGTTAGCAATGTGTATGGCAGAATTGTTGTCACAAAAAATGGTGACAGGTTTGGGATGAGGAATGTTTAAGTCTTTGAGGAGGAATAAAAACCATTAAGCTTCACAAGTGGCATTAGCAAGAGCACGATACTCGGCTTCGGAGGACGATCGAGAAACCACAATTTGCTTTTTGCTTTTCCAGCAGATGAGAGAGCTGCCAAGGTAGAAGCAGAAACCAGTAGTAGATTTACGAGTGACAACACAAGAACCCCAATCCGAGTCAGAAAAACCAGACAGAAGCAGAGTAGAATCCAATTTGAAGTATAAGCCTTGGCAAGGAGCATTCTTGAGATACTGCAGAATTGGAAGAGCAGCCTGTTGGTGTGTAGTTGATGGCTTGGAAAGGTGCTGACTCAATCTGCAAATAGAGTAGCTTATGTCAGGCCTAGTATGTGTTAAATAGAGTAACTTACCTATGAGGCTTCTGAATGTGGTAGGATCTGGAAGCAATTTGTCAAGATCAGGGCTGAGTTGGTGATTAGGGTCCATGGGTGTTGAAGCAGGTTTTGATCCCAAGAGACCTGCAGTGTGAAGAAGATCCAGACAATATTTTCTCTGGCATATGAAAAATCCAGTTTTTGATCTAGCAACTTCAAAGCCAAGGAAATATTTAATATTTTCCAAGCCTTGTTGAAAACTGCCAAGGCTAGGAAGAATTTTGCACTTTGGCTCGATTTAGCAAAATCAGACAAATCCAAGCCTTGTCATCATCTTGGACACATCTGAGGATCAAATCTAAAGGGGACAAACACTGATCCAAGCCTCCAAAGTCCTTGGAACAAGAAGTAGCATGCCAAACCTAGAAATCCCTCAAAGAGGGACAAGACTCCAATTTTGGATTGAAGCATTTAATGGATGCTTAGAGGTGGCATGAACTGAGCTATTTGCAACTGAATTCAATCAAGACTGATCCAAGACCAAGGGGACCAACAGCCTGTGCCCTAATCTCTAGTCAATGGCTAAAGGAGACTTGGATTCTCATTGCTCAACATTGGCCAAACCTATTCTGCAGTTGCCATTCACTATTGATCCCAAAACAAACTTGCTCTACTATAAATAGAGCTCACTTGTGTTCAGTTTAAGTACACCAAAGTCATTAAACAGATGCTTTCCTCAAGATTTCTTTCTCTTGGCAAAAATGCCTTCTTTAGCAAGGTAACTCTGAGTTTTTGAGTTAGAGAACAATTTCATCATAGCTCATGATCCAAACACATCTAATATGTCATATCTAAGCTGTCCAAACTCTCACAAGTGACCTGTAATCTTTAAATCACAAAGTCACCTCTCAAAACCTCAAAATAGTACTTTTTTTGCATTTTTCAAGCCATGTCTTGATTCAGTCACTTTCCAAACCAGATAAAACCTCAAATACACTCCAAATATCATCATTGAACTGTCCCAAATGGTTTCCCCCATCTGAACACCATTTGAGGGAGTTGCTATTTTGGCCATTTTAACCCCTTTTGCAAGAAAGGGTCAGTTTGTGTTTTTGCAGGTTCCAGCTGATTCCACTCACCCTAAAAGCTTCTAAGGGATCATTTGAGAGTGTCCAAAGCATCAAACCATTTCTGGAACAAGAAACTTGGAAGATTGCACAAAAAATTCCAAAAGCTCAAAAGGAGGTAAGCATCATGACTTGAACTCTCCAAAATATGCATTGTTTTGAAGTCCACTGATCATGCATCTCTTATACATGTCATATGTGTTGTGTTTAAACCAATTCATCATGTAATTCCTGTCTGTATCAAAGTGTAGCATAGAAAATTCAATTATAGGCCTATTTCAAAACCACTATCGGGTTTTGAGGAGGGAGTATGATCTGAAAAATCTACCACCACCATTGGATTCCTTGTGAAATTCTAGGCCAGATGCATATAAATTTTGTCCCCAACCATGGAGAAATGAGAAAGTTATAGACCTTCCCGTTTCTTGCCAAAACTTGCCTTGCCTTGCCTTGGCCAGGCCTAGAAAACAAGACAAGCCTTGTGTATTTGTTGGTTTGTTTCAATCAACGGATGTATCACCACCCCAGTGGTAAGGCGCGCGCCCTGTAACCTTGAGGTCGTGGGTTCAAACCCCACCCAGACCATTTTGTGTTTTCTCATTTTTTTTGCTATTTTTTTCAATATTTTCATGTTTTATTAATTAATTGGAAAATTAATAACTCCTTCAATTTTAATTATTTTTTATTGGTTCTTTTTGCAAAAAATCACAAAAATGTTGAAATATTTTATTTCACAAAAAAATTAGATTTATATTATTTATTTAATATAATTAGTATTTTTATGAATAAATACCTTTTATTTGTTTTTAAATCTTTTAAAAATAAATATTCATTTTGGAAAATCAAAACCAAATAGGTTTTAATTCATCTTGTGATTAAAGCCTCATTTTTCAAACCTAAAACCAAAATCACAAGTTGTTTATTCAAAATTATTTGGTATTTTATCATTTTTTATTAATTTTCTTTGAATAATTATATTAAAAAATGATGAAATTAGGGTTTTATTGATTTTCACCCTAAACAAACTTTTTCAAAACAATTTTGGGCCTCTAATAGAGTGTAAGACCCAATCCTTTGTAAATACAAAACTTTTGGGCCTCACTTATTGTATAAGTCCTGTTGTAGTGCAAACATTCGGCGCGACCATCGCCCGTTTAAAATAAATCATCTGGGCCTCTCCTCGAGCTAGAAGACCCATTCAAAATCATTTTGGGCCTCTAATAGAGTATATGACCCAATCCACTTTTAACCAAAACAATTTTGGGCCTCACTTATTGTATAAGTCCCTTTGCGTTAAAAGAAAAATCTCGGCGAGATCGCCAATTCAAAATCAAATCAACCGGGCCTACCCTCGAGTAGTAAGACCCATTTCCTTTCTTAAATAAATTTTAGGCCTCTTAAGAGAGTGTAAGACCCAATCCTTTGTAAATAAAAACTTTTGGGCCTCACTTATTGTATAAGTCCCGTTGTATTTCAAAGGTTCGGCGCGATTATCGCCGTTTTAAAACAAATCAGTCTGGGCCTCCCCTCATGTTGTAAGCCCCACCTCTTTTCTCTAAAACCTTTTGGGACTCTAAGAGAGTATAAGACCCATCCTCTTTGTATAGAAAATCTTTCTTGGGCCTCAGTCACTTGTATAAGTCCCTGTACAAAACAACAGTGCGATCACTGATAAAAGCCTGGGCCTCTCCTTGAGCTCTAAGCCCCAATAATTTCTCTTTCAAAGCACTTTCTCCTTTGATTTTGAAATATACTGTTGTTTCAATCTTTCTTTATTGAACAACTAACCAAACAGCATGGAAGCTCTACAACCGAGTAAGTGTTTACCCGCTTTTATTTACTGCTTTCATATGTATATAACTGTATTGTGGGGCTGCTACACTGTAAGTCTTCTTTCATAAACTCATATCAACTGTGTAATACTAGTATAGATATTTAGAGTTTCCCCGGCAACTACGTCTAGAACTAGGAAAAACTCTATCTCTTTCCACCCGACGTTCTCCCGGATATTTCAACATAACCTCAACCCTGAGAGTTTTTCAACAATCTTAGATAACTAGGTCTAAGGAAATTCCCCTTTGAATAGTTCATTATACAAAAGGCCATTGTTCCATGTGAAACCCCTTCTGGAACTGTTCATCAGCCTCCTCTTGGGCTTAGTGCAAGGACCCACAGGCTTCCTAAAAGCATCCCTGCCTCCTCTTGGGCGTTGTACAAGGACCCGTCGGCTTCTTAGAAGTTTTCATAGCCTCCTCTTGGGCTTCGTACAAATAGTCCCTCGGCTTCTTAAAAGTTTCCAGCCTCCTCTTGGGCTTTGTACAAATTGTCCCGACGACCTCTTAAAGGTATAGGAACAGAAATTAGTCATCTCATTAGAACAGTCTTTCAAAGAGTCTAGATCTTGCTACTACTGTTCCTTAAGCATAGTACAAACGATAAAACCCGTAGACTCGGACAGTCTAAAACCTTTTGGATTCCCCGTTTCCTTAAAGAACAGGAGATACCCTGATCCTCTAATCAAAACCATGAGTACGAAATTACTTATATAAGAATTGATTTTCTCTTTTATCCAACACACTGGACCTGACACTCAACTGAAACAGTCATCAGTAAACTTTTAGCCTCCGTCTTGGGCTTTGTACAAGACACAAACACTCTCTTGTTGAGTATAAAAGACTCTCTTGTTGAGTCAACCACTTTTAGCCTCCGTCTTGGGCTTTGTACAAGACACAAACACTCTCTTGTTGAGTATAAAAGATTCTCTTGTTGAGTCACCCATCCTTTAGCCTCCATCTCGGGCTTTGTACGAGATACACAATCACTCTCTTGTTGAGTATAAAAGATTCTCTTGTTGAATCACCCTTTTAGCCTTCGTCTCGGGCTTCATACGAGACACCATATCACTCTCTTGTTGAGTATAAAAGACTCCCTTATTGAGTCAAAACACTTTTAGCCTCCATCTCGGGCTTTGTACGAGATACACAATCACTCTCTTGTTGAGTATAAAAGATTCTCTTGTTGAATCACCCTTTCGCCTTCGTCTCGGGCTTCATACGAGACACCCAAAAACACTCTCTTGTTGAGTATAAAAGACTCTCTTGTTGAGTCAATCTCCTTTCGCCTTCTTCTCGGGCTTCATACGAGACACCAAAACACTCTCTTGTTGAGTATAAAAGACTCTCTTGTTGAGTCAATCACACCTTTCGCCCCCGTCTTGGGCTTTGTACAAGACACACAAAAAGACTCTCTTATTGAGTCAAACCCTTTCAGCCTCCTCTTAGGCTTTGTATAAAGAAATCCCCTGTCGAGTCAATCAACCTTTTAGCTTCAAATCATGGTTTGCTCACAGCATACAAACATCAACAACTCCTCCTTAAAGATGACAAATTCCCTCTCAGTCAGGAACCTCTTTAGCTTCATATCTTGGGCTTTGAACAAGATACAAATAGACCCTTCAGCTTCATATCTTGGGCTTCGAACAAGATACAAATCACCTTTAGCTTCACGTCTTGGGCTTTGAATAAGACACCAAAACACCTTCTTCCTCCCGTAGAATAGGAGGAACTACGATCGCTCTGATTTTCCTGTTACGGTAAACGAGAATACGTAGGCATAAGATTGAAAGAGAAATCTTAGCGAGCACACTAATAAAAAAACCCAAAATCTAGTACTCCCATATATCAATCAATCAGAAGCAGTATCCTAAACAAAAGCCTAATAAAATGATCCCGACACCTATGTACTTAAGCGAAATAACCGAAGAAAGGCCCCACATCCACAAAGCATCTGCAACCTAACAGACCGCTGTTTAATCTCAGTATGCAAGCAGGGTTAATTGGAGACATCTATTTCCCTTCCTTAATAAGCTCAATAGGATAAAAAATCAATTGACCTGTAGTTACCCCCTAGAGCGACAGTGCTTAAGAACCACGTCCAAAATCGCTCACTATAGGAGTAGTCCAAACAATTTATGGCATATGATGACCATGCTCAGATGAGGCCCTTTGGGATTGTTGATGTCTGATGTGAGTAGTCGCATTGATGTCACTCTTCCCGATTTAAGAGCCAGAGATTTTGAGGACCGTAGTTACCTTCACCCCACTTGGCCTTTTTATGATGTAGTGCGGTGGCTATGAGGGAGTAGTCCCAAGTAGTTGTCACGTGATACTACACTCAGACGAGTTTATCTTAAGAATATTATTAACTCGCGTGAGTAGTCACGTAGGCCGATAATATTCGAAGGATTTACGTAGACTCTGGGAACTTTTAGAACCCTGTTTTACGGATACAAGAACCCTAGTACACACCCTGTGGTTGGTTCTTTACCTAGACTCCATGTTGTGATCTCGAACCATTGATCCTGTTGCATGTGTTTTGCATCTTGTTTGCATTGTATTGCATATCATTTGCATCTTTTCATGATTCATTGCATGCGTCTGTTTGTCCAGTTACTTATTTCCAGTGGTCTATATCTTCCAGTGTTGCCTGTGAGTTGTCAAACTGATTCCTCGACACCGATACCGGGCTAGAGCTAACTACATACGAAGGATGTTAGAGCAAGAGGTGCATAATATTGAGATCCGCATGGAGATCAATGACCTTAAGTCAAGCATGACTAAACTCACTGAGATGCTTCAAGTCTTGATTTATAGGGGAGAGCCACCCCAAAGGACAGTCATCCAGGAAGTTTCAAGTGTTGACCCTCCACCTGTTCAGATGCCGCCTTCAACTTGGTAAGAGTTTGGTTTACCTCCCAACTACTCTCCACCGATTGCAACTACTGCTATGGCTGGTCAGACCGCTATGCTAGTTTTTCAAGCGCCTATTTTCGCCAAGCCCAGACCTGTGGTCCATGCTATTCCACAGACTGTTCGAGCTTCTTTTGAGAATCCCCTCTATGAGTACAATGCTGCTAGTGCTCAGGGTGAAGAGCCTGAAGACTTTGTTGAACCTGAAGTTGTCTGTGAGCAGCTTCAGATCATGGACAAAAGACTTAAAGCTGTTGAGGGTAATGACTTCTTTAATGTGGATGTAGACAACATGTGCTTAGTGTCTGATCTTGTTATGCCTGCTAAGTTCAAAACTCCAGAATTTGTGAAGTACAAGGGCCATTCTTGTCCAAGGGCTCATTTGGTCATGTATTGTCGCAAGATGGCTGCTTATACTAAAAATCAGAAGCTGCTTATCCACTGTTTTCAGGATAGCTTGAGTGAAGCATCACTCAAATGGTATATGAATCTCGAGCAAAACTCCATTCACTGCTTCCAAGATCTCACAAATGCCTTCATGAAGTAGTATAAGTATAACTTCAACATGGCTCCTGATCGTCGCCAACTTCAAAACATGACTCAACATGAGAAGGAATATTTTAAGGAGTATGCTCAGCGCTGGAGAGAGTTGGCTTCCCAACTTCACTTATTTGGTTACTATTGGCCAAAGGCTCGAAGGACTTAAGAATGGAAAAGTGTCTAAGGCTGCTGAATCTTCCAATGTTGTGAAGAAATCCTATGGGAACTTTTAGAGGAAGAAGGAAGATCAGACTAATGCTATAATGTTTGAAGTGAGAAGGCCTCGTCCCCAACCTTAGTATATTATTCACCTTACTGTTGATGTTGTCACTCCCGTGGTTACTGCTCCACGACCAGCTCAAGCTCCTCAATGTTCGACTGCATGCCAGAACCAGTACCGTAATAGGAATCGATTTGATCCTACTCCCATGACATACACCGAGCTTTATCCTGGTATGGTTCAACAAGGTTTGATTACCACAAGGCCTATGCCTCCTCCTCCAAATTCTCTTCCAGCCGGTTATAGAGCTGATCTTTAGCGTGAATACCATCAAGTTGGTGCAGGCCATAACTTGGAAGGTTGCTTTGCCTTGAAGGCTAGAGTACAAGAGCTGGTGAGAAACAAAATCCTCTCCTTTAAGGATAATCCCAATGTCCAGAGTAACCCTCTACCAGGGCACGCCAAGTGATGCTTTAGTCAACTTCAGCTCAACTACTTCTTAAAGACAAGACAACTTATCCTTGTGTTTAACCAGTCACTAGACCTTGTTTCTTGTTGTTTGCATTTTCCTTATTTTGTAATGGATATTGCCTTCAAATGATGTTTGTACTTTCGTGATTAATGAAATGAGCATTGAAACTTTTGATTCAATTCATTGTTTCCGCTATTTACATCTTTATGCTTGAAAAACATTTTATCCACTTTCTTTTTTATTATGCAAAGATTGAAGGGAGGATGATGAAAATATTATCCATAATTGTTGTGGTATGCTTTCGATTAAACCTTGTCGATGATGTAAGGCATTTTTTTCAATCCCTAAACACTGGAGAAATAAGGAAATTAATCCCTCGTTAACCCCTTCGAACCTAGAAGTATGAGTTTTCTTTCCTTACAAAGAACCCGTAATCTCAACCTTGGGGTGGGTAGTTTTCAGTTTAACTTGGTTATGCATTCTAAAGCAAGCGCTTCATGCAAGACACCAGTCAGCTCCCTCTATTCAAATGAATAAATGTTGTACAAGTTGTATGAAAACCAAGAAGAGGTCTCAAAACCTCAACAAAGACGAGAAGAGGTCTCAAAACCTCAACAAAGACGAGAAGAGGTCTCAAAATCTCAGCAAAGATAAGAAGATGTCTCAAAACCTCAGCAATAAAGGACAATCAAATGTTGTAAGGAAGTAGTGACTGCCATTTTTGAATCCTTTGACTTCTGGACCATCACCATTACTATCATCAGTGCAATTCTTCGCCTGTGGGAACCTGGGTGTAAAGTCTGAGTTAATTTAGTGTAGGATTGGAAGTTCATCGCGAAGATTGCGTGGGTACAAATAAACTTTAAGCCTTTATCCTTTGTTTCTTAAACCGTGAACCAGGCCACGTTACAACCCTCAAAAGACCGAATTGAAGCAAGGTTATTTTGAAAGCATACTACAACAAGGTTGCGTAAACTGACTCCAAAAGATCTTTGCAGATCATCTATTTTGGCATCAGACCTTTCACTTTTAAATGTCTTGAACCGCCGTGTTCAGACCAGTGACTCATTTTGTTTTGCATCTTCCAAAATTAATTTTGATTTCAAAAGTTGCATGACTTTGCTCTAAAGTGAAGAGTTGTTGGACCTAGGAACCCATTTTCTCTCTTTTGGAATGCTGAAAAGTGCAAAGTGAAGAGTTGTTGGAAAATATCACCAAGGGAAGATATGTATATAAAGTTCTAGAAGTGCAGTAAGTGGCACCGCACTTAGCGCCATCAGGAGAGCGCTAAGCGCGATCAGGAAAAACAGAGTGATTTGCCCATAAAGCACGCTGAACGCGTTGTCATCCCGCTAAGCGCGGTCTGGGACTTTGGCTACTGTAAGTTAAATAAAATTCGCGCTGAAAGCACGCTGAAATTCCCGCTCAGTGCGGTTTGGACATTTAGCCACTGTAAGTTGAATGAAAAACGCGCTGAGAGCGCACTGAAAAACCCCGCTGAGCGCACTATGCCGACACGAACTCTCCGAAAATGCTCTTTCAGGCCTTCAATCTCTCACCAATTTATCCTAACATCCAATATAAGTCAAAATACCTGTAAAAGAGCATCAAAATGATCATAATCTACAATATGTACAATAAAATCGGAAAGTAGCATAAATATACTAAAACTAATAGATATTCTACTAATATTAACAAAGAAACCAATTGAAATGACCTTAAAATATAGTCAAAAGTATGCACAAATTGGCCCTTAACAACTCTCCCCAACTTATTATTTTGTTTGTCCGCAAACAAAAGTGTCTCAAATTAGAACCGAACCCGAAACTCGAATCAAGAATTCAAAATCAACTCAAAAGAACAACGACAATTTTATGGTTCAAAAAGTAAAAGTAACAACAAGATAACTTATCAAAATCTAAACAAATCATGAAGATGAAACTATTGCTAAGTGAACAACAAAACTCAAAACTTCTTGAGCAATACAAGTTCAAAATCGAATCACACCTAGGCACACAATCATCAATGGATGAAACAAAATGAGGTTTTATCACTCATCAAACAATCATGCAAACATCCGGAACCAATTATGCATTCAACAAACAACATGCATTAAAGAGTGAAAAAGAAGGAATCAAAAGGTCTTCAAAGGTTGTAACTTGGCTTAGCTACAAGGAAGGGTCATTTCTCAAAGTCATTGAAACAAAATTGCCTACCCCTAAAGAGCATTCCACACATAAAATCAAAGCACTTCAAGACTTTCACCTTCTTGTTTTCATTGGAGGCATCATTTCAACATGAGCTTTTTGTTGGCAATTCATGCCCAAGTTTCCTTTATTTTTTATTTATTTATTTTTTTCAAGCTCTTTCATCAATCAAAACCACCTTATTAACATTTTTTTTCATGATGCCTCAATCTACCTTTTTCTCTCCCCAACTTAGAACACAACCAAACATGATAATTAGGAATGCTCTCACACATCTAAGGCAAGGAACAAACTTCACAACCATACTTAAGGTTGGGGTTCAAAAAGTTTCACAACAAAATTCCAAGATCCTGTTCAAAATTATGCACAATATTTACACATTTCAATTATTCACATGGATCTTGAAATAAAGGCTCAAAATGGGTTTACAAATACCTGCTCACTCACAAGGTACATTGATTCATCTTATCTGGTCACATGGTTTTTCTCATAATGTACAAAAATTGCCTTGATCATTTTCTTCCTTTTTCACAATTTAATACACATGCATGATTTCAACATAATCAGAACGAGTTAAACACGAATGTCGATATCCTGCATATTTTATACAATGAAGGCTTCCTCACAATGGCAATGTTCTAAATGATTCAAAAATGAACAAGTATTTCAAAAGAAGTAATGACTACAAATTACACTCATCACAAGTTTTATTTCCATGCTTAGTTTAGAAAGCGATAAAAATGTACCTTGCGCGGTACCTTTACTCAATCTTATCATTACCACTCAGTTGCACTTTGATTCATCATTCTTGACACAAAAGTTCACAAGTTCCTTCAAGTTTTCACTAAGGAACAAACAAAATCAAAAAATTTTCTACTAAAATATTAATTGCACCATTAACTACTCAAAATAACAATAATAATATGAAACCAAAATTTGCGACAACCAAACAATGGCGCCGCATGTGTTCTTCATCCTTGGAAGGATGGTACAAAATACTACAAAGTACAATAAAAAACCAACAATAATATCCAACTAGTCAAACATAAACATAAACATCAAAATAAACATAAAAAGATAGAAAAAAACCCAAAGATCACTGCTCGAACGAGCTTGTCTCTTCCTCCCAAATGGTCTCTCGACTATCATCATCGTCGTTGTCCTCCGAAACCATCTCCTCATCTACATCGGCATCATGTCCCTCTGGCTCAGCATGCGGTACCTGACCAGCCTCCTCTTGAGGTGGTACCTGTCCCCTCTGATAATGATAAGGCTTTTCCTCAGGCCATGCCACATAAGTGTCAAAGTCTTGCTGAGAAGGAAACGGGTGCTTCACCTGAGGCTCTCGTACCTGTAAATGTAAAGCCTGCATAGATGAGTGCAAAAATGAAAATGCCCTTTGATGAGCCATATGCTGTCCCATGTGTACATGCATGTAACACGTTCATCGAAGGGTGGCTCTGCCTGAGGACCAACTCCAGGCTGCTGCTGTGGTTGTTGTGGCTGCTGTGGGTGGGCTTGTGGTGCTGGCGGCGGATGATCAACTCTAGGCCTGTACTGGCTCTCAATCCACGTGTCAGTTACAATTCTCTTTATGGTCTTGTGGACCACTACAGGAATCAGAACTGCAGCAGCAATGCAAAGCCCCATAATAAGCCCGAGGAAAACCAAAATAGAAGGGGTTTTAGACCCTAACCTATGACCACTAGAGGCAGTAGCTCAGATCTCCTCTGAAATAATCCTCGCCACATCGATCTGACGCTATTCCATAATGTAATAAATCATGCAAGCTATATCCACCGGAATGGATGAGGTGTGACTCCTTGGCCTGATGTTGTGCAGGACAAGAGTCGTCAAGATCTGTGCGGTAGTGTTCATATCTTGCCTTTTCAGAATATTTGGCCTCCCAGCTATTAGATGTCAAGCATGTTATATATTAGTATACAATAATTGGCATTTTTCATTAACTTTCCATGCGGAATCAGGTGATTTAAGTGGGTAATGGTGTTGTAGTGTGTATATTGGAATACATGTGTGGAGCTTGTAATTTGTGTGTTAATGTGCAGGAGTAGGCACCAAAGGATCAAAATTGTGAGACATGCAAGTTGCCATTGAAATTGTTGCTGCAACAGAGCATTCGCAGTGTGAATAATCTGGCGAATATCCAGCGAAGGTTCGCACTGCCAACGTCAGCGAAGGTGTTAGCGAAGGGTGGCAGAATGTTCCATTTTTGAAATTACTAAACGTTCGCACTGCGAACTCCTAGCGAGGGTTCGCTGGTTGTTTCGCAGTGCGAAGATGCTAGCGAAGGGTGGCAGTAAGTTTTGGAATTTGAATGTCCTGGCTCGCTAGTTTATTCGCAGTGCGAATGATCTAGTGAATGATTCGCTGTGCGAAGGAATGGTTTGCACTGCGAACACACGATTTCTGCTTGGGACGGTTTAAGTCTCAGAGGCACTTAAGGTGCCATTTTTTCTCATTCGTAGTGCGAATCCTGCAGATTTCAGAAGTGTATAAATAGATTTTCACTTTATGTAATTGGGATCTCTTGTTCATTTTTCACTAGAAAACATAGTTTACAGTATTTTGATCATCAAAGAGTGGATTTTCACTTGGAGAAGCTGAAGTCGCATCCATTCTCGATTATTCGTCGTGGATGCTCATTCATCTCCTCTCTTTACTTGTTATCCAATCTAACATGAGAAGTGGTAGCTAAACACTCAATGTTGAGGTTAAATGTAGTTGATTCTGATTTTATGTATTGCTGTTGATCTATTGTATATGAACAAAGTCTTTGATCAATATAGATGATGTTGTTTTCTCTTAATGATCCATGTGTGATTTGTTTTGCTCTAGACATAGATTCTACAAATCATGACCTAACAATTTTATCTCTTAAAAACCAAACTCTAGACATAGATTTGGGATTTGCTATTCGCATTGTGTTGATTTTAATGATTGTTGTTTAGATTGTTAGCGTGAGACATCATCTAACAGTCTAAACAACGATACTTACGACTTCCCTTTAGACATAAACTTAGTCGGGAGGATACTCAGTTATATTGGTCAGAAACCGAGTTCATATGCTTGATTAATCGTTTATACATGAAAAGAATTAGCGAAACCTAACCTTGACATGCTTTTATCAAAAACTTTTACAAACTCTTTGTCACCAATTAATCTTTGCTACAAATTAATGTTAACCACAATTGAGAAACTTGTGAAACAATTGAACTTAGAATATCACAACTATTGAACGACACACATCAAATATCGAACAATCCCTGTGGAGACGATTAAAAACAACCCCCACTATTACTCTACTAACAAAATGGCGCCGTTGCCGGGGATTGTTTAGTGATATTGCAAGCATTGTGATAGTTGAGCTATTTTAAGCTTACTACCACTTTATCTTGAACTTGTTAATTTGTTTTGTTTAGTGTGCAGACTTAGTTTATGCGAGGGAAACTACCGGCGGACCAACTTCTTTTCGATCCTGAGATTGAGAGAATCGCTCGTAGAATCAACAGCAGAACTAGACGAAGGAGGCAACTAGCGAGGCAAAAGCGAGAACAAGAGGAGATTACTTCTACACCACCACCAGTTCCACAGATAATTCCAGTTATGGAGGGAGATCCACCACCACCACCTGCTTCTAGGCCATGCACAAATAGTCCGAGACATAATGCTCAGTTCGCTCGCCATGCACACAACGGTCGTCATGCTGAAATAAAGACCAGTATTCTTCAACTGTTATATCAAAGTCCATTTACGGGTATGGATCATGAAGATCCTTTCACCCATTTGACAAAATTCTATGAAATAGAGGGAGCGACTGGTGCACCTGAAGCAGAAGAGGAGTCTCTGTTCAAGAGACTATTCCCGCATTCTCTCATTGGGAAGGCAAAGGAATGGTATCTTGATCAGTCAACGGCCCTAATGACGGATTGGAATGCATTGGAAGAGAAATTTTTGGAGAGATTTTTCCCACACACTCGGTTTATGGAAGCAAAGACCGCCATCGCGGTATTCACACAAGGAGCCAATGAATCTCTCAACGAAGCTTGGGAGAGGTTCAAATCAATGTTAAGAAAGTGCAAGGGCCATGGTTTTGATGAATTGTCACAAATTCATATATTTAGAAATGGGCTGCAACTTGTACACAAAACCTTATTGGATGCCACCGCTGGTGGATCCTTGTTAAGCAAAACCGCAGCAGAAGACACATCTATCATTGATAAGATGGCCTTGAATGATCATCAAGGTAGTCACAACCGTGGACCTTCTCAACGAACGCCGGGAGTGTTGGAATTGGGAACAAACAATGTTATCCTTGCGCAGAACAAATTATTATCACAACAGGTTGAGTTGTTGACTAAGCAAATGTCTAAGCTGCCACAACAATTCAAAGAAATGCAGGAGTCTTCAAGTAAAAATGTGCAAGTGTTAGTTTGTGAATTATGTAGAGGTGACCATCCGACCGGTTATTGTCTTCCCGTTGTGGAGGAAGCAAACTACGCGGGAAATCAAGGATACCAACCCCGACTTCCGTATCAACAAGGCAACCAAGGTTACCAACAAAGGGCTAACCAAGGTTATCAACAACAATGGAGACCGCAAGAAGCCGGACCATTAAACCATCAACAATACCAAAATTACACTCAACCTCCGCAAGCTCCCGTTGGAAATACGAAGATGGAGGACACTCTCACACAATTTATGCAAATGGCAATTTCTAACCAAAAGAACACCGATGCGGCCATAAGGAATCTTGAAACACAAGTCGGGCAATTATCAAAACAATTGGCCGACCAACAAACAGGGCACTTTACGGCAAATACGCTTCCGAATCCTAAAGATTGCAAAGCAATTCTAACAAGAAGTGGAAGAGAGATTGACATGGGTGTAGGTCAAAGAGTAGTGGATGAGGAGGTTGTAGTTGAAAATGAAAAAGAAAAAGATAGTGATGAGATTGAAGTAGAAAAAAATGTTGAGGGTGTTGTAGTTGAAAAGGAGAAGGAAAAAAGTGAGAATGAGAAAAAAATAGAGAGTGAAGAAAGAGTGAAGAGAACTAGGAAGGGAAAAAAGCCTATGAACAATATTCCGATTCAACATTTACCATATCCTCATGCTCCTACAAAGAAAGATAGTGCGTGACACTATTCTCGGTTTATGGATATTTTCAAACAATTGCAAATAAATATTCCATTTTCCGAGGCTTTGGAGCAAATGCCGAAATATGCGAAATTTATGAAGGATATCCTCACTAAAAAGAAGAGGTATACGGATCAAGAGACGGTTATGGTAGATGCGAGTTGTAGTGCCATCATTCAACGTACTCTCCCGAGGAAAGAATGTGATCCGGGACGAGTTACATTGCCGGTTACGATAGGAAACATCTATGTGGGCAACAGATTGATTGATTTGGGCTCTAGTATCAACTTGATACCTTTGTCGATTGTGAAACGGTTAGGACACATGGAATTGAGGTCCACTCAAATGATGTTGCAACTCGCCGATAAATCCACTACCCGTCCACACGGTGTAGCGGAGGATGTGTTGGTCAAAGTGGACAAATATTTGTTTCCGATAGACTTTGTTGTCATTGAAATGGAGGAGGATGAGGATGCACCTTTGATTCTTGGAAGGCCTTTCATGAAAACTGCCCGAATGGCAATTGACATGGACGATGGTCTCATGAAAGTGAGAGTCCAAGATGAAGAGGTGTGTTTCAATCTTTATGATGCCATGAAGCACAAGAAAGATAAAGGTGATTGTTTCCGAATCGATGCAACGGAGGAAGCGAGTTTTGAAGTTACAAAGCAAATTCATGTCATGGATCCTTTACAAAGAGCTTTGGATGATTCCTTGGAAGTATTCTCGGTTGAAGAAGAGCAAGCTCTTGAAGATTGTTTGTTAGAGCTTGAAGCTTTGGAAGAATTGCAACCTTGGGAGTATGAAGAGGAAATTCTGAAAAAATTGGTTAATGATGAACCATCCAAACTTGAACTGAAAGTGTTACCTTCAACCTTGAAGTATGCTTTTCTCGATGACGGTGGTAATAAACCGGTGATCATAAGTAGTATTTTGTCTGAAAACGAGGAGAGCCGCTTAATTCAAGTGTTGAGAAAAAATCAGGATGCAATGGGATGGACATTGTCCGATCTCAAAGGCATAAGCCCTTCATATTGCATGCACCGTATATTTATGGAGGAAGATTTTAAACCGGTTGCTCAACCTCAACGCCGGTTAAATCCAATCATGAAAGAAGTGGTTCGAAAAGAAGTGGTGAAAATGTTAGATGCCAGAATGATTTATCCCATTTCTGACAGCCCGTGGGTTAGTCCGGTGCATGTGGTACCGAAAAAAGGCGGATTAACGGTGGTCCGAAATGAGAAAAATGAGCTCATTCCAACAAAAACTGTTACCGGGTGGAGAATGTGTATCGACTACCGTAGGTTGAACAAAGCTACGAGAAAAGATCATTTCCCTCTACCTTTTATGGATCAAATGCTCGAAAGGCTTTCCGGTCAACAATTCTACTGTTTTTTGGATGGTTATTCGGGGTACAATCAAATTATTGTTAGCCTGGAGGATCATGAAAAAACTGCTTTTACATGTCCTTTCGGAATCTTCGCTTATAGGAGGATGTCGTTTGGATTATGTAATGCACCTGCGACTTTTCAGCGGTGTATGCAAGCTATCTTCTCGGATTTGATCGAAAAGACAATCGAGGTCTTTATGGATGATTTCTCAGTTTTTGGGCAATCTTTTGATATTTGGTTGAAAAATTTGGATACGGTGTTAAGTCGGTGTGTGGAAACCAATTTGGTGCTTAATTGGGAAAAATGCAACTTTATGGTGAATGAGGGAATTGTGCTCGGTCACAAAGTGTCTTCAAAGGGCCTTGAAGTTGATAAAGCCAAGGTGGACGTTATTGAGAAATTACCACCACCGATGAATGTCAAAGGCATAAGGAGTTTTCTTGGACACGCCGGGTTTTACCGTAGATTCATCAAGGACTTCGCAAAGGTCGCGAAGCCATTGAGCAACTTGCTTGTCCAAGGTAAGATTTTTGACTTTGACGAGTCTTGCCTTTTTGCATTTAATTTTTTGAAAAAGAGTTTAACTACCTCACCGATAATCGTTGCACCTAACTGGAAATTGGATTTTGAATTAATGTGCGATGCAAGCGATTATGCGGTTGGGGCTGTTTTGGGTCAAAGGAAAACGAGTTTTCCACGCGATACATTATGCGAGCAAAGTTTTAAACGAGGCTCAAATTAACTATGCAACAACTGAGAAAGAGTTGCTTGCCATAGTGTATGCTTTGGAGAAATTTCGTTCCTATTTAATTGGTTCACGAGTCATCGTTTACACGGACCACACGGTTATAAGGTATCTGCTCACCAAACCTGATTCTAAGCAGAGGCTTATTTGGTGGATCCTGTTGTTACAAGAATTTGATCTTGAAATTTGTGAAAAAAAGGATCCGAGAATTTGGTGGCGGATCACTTATCCCGCCTGGTAAACGTTGACGTGACCAAGAATGAATGTGAGGTCAAATAGGAGTTCCCTGATGAAAAATTGTTTAGAGTGCAGGTTAGACCGTGGTTCGCCGACATGGCTAACCACAAAGCCACCGGATTGATACCGGACGGTCTAACGCACCATCAAAAAAGAAAATTTTTGTCTGATGTCAAGTCTTTCGTATGGGACGAACCTTATTTGTTCAAACTTAGTGTCGACAACCTCTTAAGAAGGCGTGTCTCATTAGAGGAAGCCACGAATATTCTGTGGCATTGTCATAACTCTCCATATGGAGGACACTATAATGTGTTGAGAACGGCCACTAAAGTCCTTTTAATCGGGCTTTTATTGGCCGTCCTTATTCAAAGATGCGCATGCGCATGCCCTTAGTTGTGACAGGTGCCAGAGAAGTGGAGGAATTTCACGGCGGCACGAGATGCCTTTACAGAATATGTTGGAAATCGAAGTTTTTAACTGTTGGGGGATCGACTTTGTCGGTCCATTCCCGTCTTCATTTTCCAATGAATATATTTTGGTCGCTGTTGATTATGTGTCTAAATGGGTGGAGGCGATAGCTTGTGCGAAAGCCGACGGAAAAACAGTTGTCAAATTTTTGAAAAAGAACATTTTTGTGCGTTTTGGTACTACTGGAGTGTTAATAAGTGACAGAGGATCTCACTTCTGTAACACTCAGCTTGACAAAGCTCTGGAGCAATATGGTGTGAAGCACAAGGTTGCCACACCATATCATCCTCAAGCTAATGGTCAAGCAGAGGTATCCAATCGTGAGATAAAATGCATTTTGGAGAAAACTGTTTTGGCCTCGAGAAAATATTGGGCCAACAAATTGGATGATGTTTTGTGGGCGTATCAGACCGCTTTTAAGGCTCCGATCGGTCTCACACCGTTTAAAATTGTGTATGGTAAGAATTTCCATTTGCCCGTGGAGTTGGAACACAAGGCATTTTGGGCCTTAAAATTTTTAAACTTTGATTCCACTCTTAGCGGCGAAAAAAGAAAAGAGCAATTACATTTATTGGATGAATTACGCCTTCAGGCGTACGATTCCAATAAACTGTACAAAGAGCGTGCAAAGTCTTACCATGACAAAAAATATATCAGCAAGCAATTTGAGGTGGGACAGCTGGTCCTGCTATTCAATTCTCAGTTAAAATTGTTTCCGGGAAAGTTAAGGTCTAAATGGTCGGGTCCGTTTCGGATCCGAGAAATTAAGCCTTATGGAGCGATTATAATTGAAGACATAACAACCAACGAGAATTGGACTGTGAACGGCCAAAGATTGAAAGTGTATCTTGGAGGTGATTTCGAGCGGAATCTCGCCATTGTTCCCTTCCTCGATCCGTGAGATTGCGGTGGACCATCGAGCTTAGCCGACGTTAAACAAGCGCTGGTTGGGAGGCACCCCAACATTGTAAGTATTTTGCTTTAATTTGCTGTTTGAAGTCATTTTATATTTTTGTACCATTTACAGTGTGGCAGCAAGACAGACCTGAAAATTTTGAAAAACTGTCTTGTTCGCTGGCTTATTCGCACTGCGAATCTGGGGGGAGCATTCGCCAACCATTCGTACTGCGAACATCAGCGAACCTGACTTTGTGGTTTTGCTGCCACATCATTAAAAAAGAGGGTTTTGTTATGGGTGGGCTTGCACGTAGGCCCAAGACCCATGTTGAAGTGCTGATGACTGGGGGGACCAAACCCTAGTCACTTGCCTCTCACTTTCAACCAAAAGGAAAAAGAGAAAAAAAAACCTCAAGTCTTCCTTCCCTCTCACGTGCATTTTCTCTCCTTCTCTCAAGTTTTTTTTACTCAAGGGCCATTTCCAAACAAGGTTTGAATTTCTTTTCTCTGTGCTTTCTGATTAATTGTGATTTTGTTTGTGAAATTATGCAAGAAATTATGTAGAAATTTGGGTTAGAATTCTGTTTTAGGTTTTTCAATGCATGTCAAATTTTCTGCTGGTTTTAGGGTTAAGATGACATGTAGAATCATGCTATGTTATGAAATCTGGGTCTGCAATTTTTTTTTCAAAATTTTTGTGCATTCGCTGGCTTGTTTGCATTGCGAATCTGGGGCGAGCGTTCGCCAGGATTCGCAGTGCGAGTGTTTTAGCGAGCAGCCCAGATTTTTGTTTTTTTTGTTCATTCTGATGCATGTTTGTCCTAATTTCTAATGATCTGTCTTGGTGTTTTTGTGTGGGATTTGTTTGTCATTTGTGCAGATGGGTCCTAAAACTAAATTGGCCAAGAAAAGGAAAGCATCAACATCTAGACGGGTACCGATTAGTTTCGACGACACTCGGTTCAAGGGTATTAGGCAGGCTCAGAGATATGAGGTATTGGAGACAAGAACCATCCTTGCAGAGAAGATATTTATTCTGAATGATTAAGGGACTTATCGTTCGGTAGCTGCCCTCTTGCATGAAAAAAAGTGGGATTAGCTGATAATGCCCCTTGATTCGTACAATGTGGAGATGGTTCGAGAATTCTATGCCAACGCCCTTCCTGATGAGGGGGATCTGTTCAATTAGACTACTGTTGTTGGAAGAAAAACTGTGAGGTTTGACAAAAGGACAATTAGCCGAGTTCTGGGAGACCCTCTTCCATTGCGTGCCAGTCAGGAAGATGACTACCACAGGAACCTTAACCGCAACCGGGATATTACACAAATGACCGCTGATTTGTTGCGCCCGGGTAAAATTGTGAAGTTCAACCATTCGGGAGTTGCTGTTCGGTATCATCGAGAGGACATGTTGCCTTTGGCTCAGCTTGTATTACTTTTGGTTGTCACCAACATTAAACCATAGTCACATTCCTCTACAGTTCCTATTCCCCTGGCCCACTTAGTCCACAACATCCTTACAAATGTGGAGATTGATGTCGCGAGGATTATTGCAGATGAAATAAGGGCAATTGTTGAGAGTGGATTAGGAGGGAACGCTTCGAGGAAAAATTCCCCTCTTGCATTTCCGTGCCTGATCATGTCCTTATGTGCTAAAGCTGGTGTTAATTTGCCTTCGCATCGTCAGGTCACTATCACGTCGGCTATCGATTATCGATATGTTGAAAATTTTTGCAAACCTAAGGGTGTTAGGGCCGAGTCTCCAAGGGCTGCTGCAGGGGCTGGTACAAGTGGGGGTGCTACTTTTGAGGCGCCGAATTTCTATCCTTACCAGCAGGAGATCTGCCAGTACAACTGGGATTGGATGGTCGCTTCTCAGCACGCCATGCTTGATTTACATGACTCTATGCAGGTACTCCAGCTGCATATTCGGGATCCCACTGCGGAGCAGACTATGATGTCGAGGGAGCAGTTCCTCGCACATGCTGGATGGCCTGAGGCCAGGCCAGTTTTCGGAGGGGGAGAGGATTCAGCTGGTCCTGCTGGAGATGATGCTGATGAGGATGGTGATGATATGGAGGGAGATGGCATCGATGTGGAGGTTTCTGGTAATACTTCTGATGAGGGAGATGATGATGAGCAGGTTACCGAGGTTTTGGAGATAGAGTCCGATGAGGACTGATTTTGTGATTTGTAGACGTTTGTACTTCCTTTGGTCTCCAAAGTGAAGTTTTCTTATATTTTGTATTTTTCAGCTTTTACTAGTCTATTGTATCCACATAGTGGAATATTTTGAATATTGTTGTACTTGTACCCTAATGGTACCATTTTGGGATATTGTAGGTGTTTTTACACCAAGCACTTTATTATTATTATTAGTAATGTTAAGTGTTTTTAGTAAAAAAATTTGTTTCGCTTTTACTAATAAGTTGTTGGTTTTTACTTGTTAATATGTTTTCATGTTAATGTTCCTTCTTTTATGATAGAATTTTGGAAGTAGGTTGGAGACTCTTGATTTTAAAGAAAGATTCCTCCATGATGTGAGGGCTATGATAGTATCTTAAGCATTGTGTTGCGACAAGGTACATCGTTACCTGGTTCGAGAATTTTGTATGTGTTAGAACTGTGTGTCGTGTGCGATTGAAAATGTTGTTTTAACTTCCTTTGAATGCATGTGTCATTTTAGGATCAAAAACCATTAAAAGTGAGAAGCCTCCAAAGTGTTCTTGTATGATAAGGATTGATGATGAATGTTGTTTTTACTTTTAATTCATGCCTTATCTTGTGACCATGTGATTTTGTGGAAGTAGGAGAAGTGATCAAGACACTTGTTGAAAGTGAGCACAACCATGTCCATATAGTAATTCACGCATGAGGTGTGAGCATTTGGTAGCCCCTTTGAGCCTAATCAGTTTAGAACTCAGTTTAGTGATGAACTTGTTTTATGTACATAATTTGCACGTTTGGTTCATCACTGAATTTGGTGAGTTTCTAACATTTTCTTCTTGAACCTTTGAAATTGTATACTTTGATTTCCTTGCCTTAAAAAGGAAGGAGCATTCACTTTAGGTTGAGTCGAAAATGAGTTGGGGAGAAAAAAAAGAAGATGGGTGCATTACTCCAAATTTTGAAAAAAAATTCAAGCAAGCATGTAAAGAAAAGAGTGTGAAAATGTTGTACAAATGAGAAAATGCTTGCTTGAATGAAAAAAATGTAGAGTCAATAATTGTGCACGGTAGTTTGTGAAGGTTGAATGAAAAATTGGTGAAATGAAGTGTGTTGTGTGCATATGTATAGTGAATGTTCTTTTACTTCGGCAATTTCGTTTCAATGGCCATTAAAAATGTCCCTTTTTGTTTACCCGACCATGCTACAACCTTGAAGTCCTTAGTGATCTTTTACTTCCATGATTTTTTTTGTGTTCATTGAGATATGGTATGAATTGCTTAGTATTTGCATCATTGGTCATTTGAGTGTAATTGTCCCGTGCTTGTATGCACGTTTGCCTTCAATCCTTTTTTGAAGAGGAGTGTAGAATGACATGTGCAGGATGAGTTAGTTGTCTCTTGAAACATTGTTTGACATTGTTTAAGAGGCAAGTTCTTTTACATTATAGGTTCTTGAATTGTGTAATTGTTGCGTTGTTGTGATCGTTGTTTAGTTGAGCCGTTTTTCGCGTCTTGGTTGAATTGAATGCTCGAGCAAATCCTCGTGAGAGGCATACTTTGCTCGAGGAAAAACAAAGAGTTAGTTGGGGAGAGTTTGTTAGATGTCAAGCATGTTATATATTAGTATACAATAATTGGCATTTTTCATTAACTTTCCATGCGGAATCGGGTGATTTAATTGGGTAATTGTGTTGTAGTGTGTACATTGGAATACATGTGTGGAGCTTGTAATTTGTGTGTTAATGTGCAGGAGTAGGCACCAAAGGATCAAAATTGTGAGACATGCAAGTTGCC
This sequence comes from Lathyrus tuberosus, assembly GCA_022829125.1. Classification (NCBI taxonomy): domain Eukaryota; kingdom Viridiplantae; phylum Streptophyta; class Magnoliopsida; order Fabales; family Fabaceae; genus Lathyrus; species Lathyrus tuberosus. Next base: position 3,128,512 of record JALAZF010000579.1, read on the forward strand.
ATTGAAATTGTTGCTGCAACAGAGCATTCGCAGTGCGAATAATCTGGCGAATGTCCAGCGAAGGTTCGCACTGCCAACGTCAGCGAAGGTGCCAGCGAAGGGGGGCAGAATGTTCCATTTTTGAAATTACTAAACGTTCGCACTGCGAACTCCTAGCGAGGGTTCGCTGGTTGTTTCGCAGTGCGAAGATGCTAGCGAAGGGTGGCAGTAAGTTTTGGAATTTGAATGTCCTGGCTCGCTAGTTTATTCGCAGTGCGAATGATCTAGCGAATGATTCGCTGTGCGAAGGAATGGTTCGCACTGCGAACACACGATTTCTGTTTGGGGCAGTTTAAGTCTCAGAGGCACTTAAGGTGCCATTTTCTCTCATTCGCAGTGTGAATGATGCACTCGCAGTGCGAATCCTGCAGATTTCAGAAGTGTATAAATAGATTTTTACTTTATGTAATTGGGATCTCTTGTTCATTTTTCACTAGAAAACATAGTTTACAGTATTTTGATCATCAAATAGTGGATTTTCACTTGGAGAAGCTGAAGTCGCATCCATTCTCGATTATTCGTCGTGGATGCTCATTCATCTTCTCTCTTTACTTGTTATCCAATCTACCATGAGAAGTGGTAGCTAAACACTCAATGTTGAGGTTAGATGTAGCTGATTCTGATTTTATGTATTGCTGTTGATCTATTGTATATGAACAAAGTCTTTGATCAATATAGATGATGTTGTTTTCTCTTAATGATCCATGTGTGATTTGTTTTGCTCTAGACATAGATTCTACAAATCATGACCTAACAATTTTATCTCTTAAAAATCAAACTCTAGACATAGATTTGGGATTTGCTATTCGCATTGTGTTGATCTTAATGATTGTTGTTTAGATTGTTAGTGTGAGACATCATCTAACGGTCTAAACAACGATACTCACGACTTTGCTTTAGACATAAACTTAGTCGGGAGGATACGAGGTTATATTGGTTGGAAACCGAGTTCATATGCTTGATTAATCATTTATACATGAAAAGGATTAGCGAAACCTAACCTTTACATGCTTTTATCAAAAACTTTTACAAACTCTTTGTCACCAATTAATCTTTGCTACAAATTAATGTTAACCACAATTGAGAAACTTGTCAAAACAATTGAACTTAGAATATCACAACTATTGAACGACACTCATCAAATATCAAACAATCCCTGTGGAGATGATTAAAAACAACCCCCACTATTACTCTACTAACACCAGCCGCATTCAACTCAAAACCACGACCCGGAACAGCTAAGGACAAACAAACATTTTCTAAATTCCAATTCCTCTTAGCTACTCTCCTTGCATATGCACATTGCTCCCCTTCAGCTAATACCAACGGATTACCCAAGTATGCATTAATGGCATTCCTCGAGAAAGAAACCATCTTGCCATGGACATAAGTGATGTACTCATAAACCTACCCCTCCACAGGAATGTCGTTCGCGTAAAACTCACGCACAATCTCATAGTTCAGCAGTGTATGAGGGGTCAAAAGTGTACCCCAACCATGTCCTTCCATGATATTTTGGCATCCACAGAACTCCCCTTGCGGGTTGATCCGAAAGATGCGCTCTGTCCAAATGCTACGACGGGTTAGCTACATGTACCTTCCTTGCTGCTCCACCCCTTTAAAACGGTGAGCATCAAACTCAATTGGTGGCTGTCTTTGTTGTGATGTCTGACCGGTGCAAAGTCTGGCTTGCTTTGAATCCATCTGAAATTGAAGAAAAATAGATAAAAACAGCGCCAAATGGGTTAAACAACAAGTAAAAAAATTCCCTAAAATTCATTTAAAACCATAGAGCAACAAAGAAACAGCAAGCAGTCGACAATGATGATCGAATCGAAAATTCTGCTCCCAGGGGTGCGCGCTTAGCGCGGTCAGAGCCCGCTCAGCGCGCTCAGGCATGCAATCAACCCCTGCTGTGGAGCCGACCAAGTCCCTAAATAGTGGTAAACATCAAAGAACCCAAGAACAATAAATATAAACATCAAGACAGACTAAAAATAACAAACAGGGCAAACATGGCATAACAGCGCGCTTAGCGCGACCCCGAGCTCGCTCAGCGAGCTCGCGAAAACCCAAAAAAAATCTTCAAGTTTTAGTTTTCAACCAGCCCCCAACATCAAACATTTACTTCAAGCAGAACCCAAAATAAACACGCAACATCAGATTTGCTAACGTTGGTTGTTCTTACATGCAAAACAGTTCCTAACCTAGAATTTCAAAATTAAACAACCAAACTTCAAAGTCCAAAATCTCAAACCCTAACCAGCAAAGAACTCAAACAATAAGGAGAAAGAAAGATAATTTCGCAAACCTGGACAGTGAGAGTGTGAAATTGGGTAGAAAGAAATGTGCTTGAGTGTGAAAAAATTTTCTTGAGAGCTTGTGGGAAGAATAGTACGGATGCCATTTGCAAATGAGAGGGAAAGCTCAGGGTTTTCGTGGAACCCTCTCTCTTTTGAATTAATACAGACCCAGAGGCCCAATTTTATTTCCATCAGGCCCAAAATTGGTTGGTCCGTTCACGCGACCACGCTGAGCGGCCTCAGAAGGGCCCTGGGCGCGCTCAGTGAAACACGGCCAAACAAGTTTGGCATCAAAATGCTGTCATCCGACTAATCTGCTCGATTAAATTACAAACACAAAAATAAAAAAAATAGTAAATACTTACAATGTTGGGGTGCCTCCCAATTAGTGCTTGTTTAACGTCGGTTAAGCTCGACGGTCCAATGCAATCTCAAGGATCGCAAAAAGGGACGACAGAGGGATTCCGCTCGAAATCACCGTTGAGATAAATCTTCAACCTCTGACCATTTACAGTCCAACTCTCATTTGACTTTGTGTCTTCAAGACTATTGACCCATCTGACTTGATCTCCCGAATATGGAATGGACCAAACCACTTAGATTTCAACTTTCCAGGGAACAATTTTAATCGAGAATTGAAAAGTAAGACCAGCTGCCCTACTTCAAACTGCTTGATCAAAATCTTCTTGTCATGGTAAGTTTTGACTCGATCTTTGTAAAGCTTGTTAGAATCATACGCTTGGAGGCAAAATTTCTCCATTTCATGCAATTGCATCTTTCTTCTTTCTCCGCTTAAAGTTGGCTCAAAATTCAGAAATTTCAAGGCCCAAAACGCCTTATGTTCCAACTCCACCGGCAAATGACAATTCTTATCATAGACTAATTTAAAAGGTGTGAGACCAATCGGAGATTTAAAAGCTGTCTGATATGCCCACAAAGCATCATCGAGCTTATTTGACCAATCCTTTCTTGAGGATGACACCGTTTTTTCCAAAATCCTTTTAATTTCGCGGTTTGACACCTCCGCTTGTCCATTGGCCTATGGATGATATGGTGTTGCATCTTTGTGCTTGACACCATATTGCTCCAAGGCTTTTTCTAGCTGAGTGTTGCAAAAGTGGGATCCTCCGTCACTTATCAACACCCTCAGAGTACCAAATCGCGAAAAAATGTTATTTTTCAAAAATTTTATCACAGTTTTTCCGTCCGTTTTAGCACTTGCTATCGCCTCTACCCACTTGGAGACGTAATCAACTACGACCAAAATATACTCATTGGAAAATGATGATGGAAAAGGTCCAACAAAGTCTATTCCCCATTAGTCAAACACCTCAATTTCCAACATGTTTTGCAATGGCATTTCATGCTTTTTTGAAATTCCACCACTCCTTTGACACTTGTCACAACTTTGTGCATGTGCATTCACATCTTTGAACAAAGAAGGCCAATAAAAGCCCGATTGGAGGACTTTCGTTGCCATTCTTAATCCGTTGAAGTGCCCTCCGTAAGGAGAGTTGTGACAATGCCAAAGTATGCCAGTGGCTTCTTCTTTTGACACACATCTTCTCAAAATGTTATCTACACCAAGCTTAAACAAATGTGGTTCATCCCAAACAAAAAACTTGGCGTCAGATAAAAACGTCCTTTTTTGATGGTGAGTTAGACCTTCCGGTATTAATCCGACGGCCTTATGATTAGCCATGTCGGCAAACCACGGTCTAACTTGCACCATATACAACTTTTCGTCCGAAAATTCCTCCTTGACCTCTAATCATTTTTTGTCACCTCCACATTCACAAGGCGAGATAAATGATCCGCCACCAAATTCTTAGATCTTTTCTTGTCACGAATTTCTAAATCAAATTCTTGTAACAAGAGGATCCAATGAATGAGCCTTTGTTTTGAATCCGGCTTGGTGAGAAAATACTTAATCTCCGAATGATCCGTGTAAACCACTACTCGAAACCCAATTAAATAAGACCGAAATATTTCCAATGCATACATTGTCGCAAGCAACTCCTTTTCGGTTGTTGCATAATTCACTTGAACTTCATTCAAGACTTTGCTCGCATAGTGTATAGCATGAAAATTTTTTGTTTTTCTTTGACCCAATACCGCGCCTACCGCATAATCGCTCGCGTCACACGTGAGTTCAAAATCCATTTTCCAATTGGGCGCGATGATTATGGGTGCGGTAGTCAAACTTTGTTTTAAAGAATTAAAAGCGACTATAAAATACTCATCAAAATCAAAGGACTTATCTTTGTTGAGCAAATTGCTCAAAGGCTTTGCGATCTTTGCGAAATCCTTGATAAACCTCCTATAGAATCCCGCATGTCCAAGGAAACTCCTTATGACTTTTACATTCAACGGTGGTGGCAATTTCTAAATAACATCCACTTTGGCTTGATCCACTTCAAGGCCCTTTGAAGAAACTTTGTGGCCGAGCACAATTCCTTCGGCCACCATGAAGTTGCATTTTTCCCAATTGAGTACCAAATTAGTTTCCACACACCGTTCGAATACCGCATCCAAATTTTTCAAACAAATATCAAACAATTGCCCAAAAACCGAGAAGTCATCCATAAAAACCTCAATTGTCTTTTTGATCAAATCCGAGAATATTGCTTGCATACACCTTTGAAAAGTTGCCGGTGCATTACATAACCCAAACGACATTCTCCTATAAGCAAAGATTCCAAAAGGGCATGTGAAAGCAATTTTTTCACGATCCTCCGGGTTCACAATAACTTGATTGTAACCCGAATAACCATCCAAAAAATAATAAAATTGTTGACCGGAAAGTCTCTCGAGCATTTGATCCATGAACGGGAGACGGAAATGATCTTTCCTCGTAGCTTGGTTTAGCCTACGGTAGTCTATGCACATTCTCCACCCGGTCACAGTTCTTGTTGGGATTAACTCATTTTTCTCATTTCGGATAACCGTCAATCCGCTTTTTTTCGGAACCACTTGTACCGGACTAACCCATGGGCTATCGAGATGGGGTAAATCATTCTGGCATCTAACATTTTTACCACTTCCTTCCTAACCACCTCTTTCATGGTAGGATTTAAGCGGCGTTGCGGTTGAGTGACCGGTTTGAAATCTTCTTTCATGAATATTTGATGCATACAATAAGAGGGACTTATTTCTTTTAGATCGGAGAGAGTCCATTCCATTGCCTCTTGATTTTTCTTCAAAACACACATCAATTTTTCCTCCTCACTTTTGGCTAGCTCTGTGCTTATAATCACTGGTTTATGCCCCTTATCATCAAGAAAGACATACTTAAGATGAGAAGGCAACAACTTCAATGCAAGCTTAATTTCCTCATATTTTTCTTTTTTCAAAATATCCACCCTTTCTTTCGAGGGAGGAATTTCATCCAATTCTTCTAGTTCTCGCAAACACCTTTTGATCTCTTTTTCGTCGGCTTCATTGATACCTTGAAGAGCATTTGAAAGAACTTTTTGTAGTGGGGTTGGAACTTGTAATTGCCATTTCACTTCTTCAATCAGCTTTTCTGTTGCATCTATTCTAAAACACTCACCTTTTTCCTTTGAATGCTTCATGGCCTCAAATAGATTGAAACAAATCTCCTCATCTTTGACTCTAACCTTCATAAGACCGTCATCCATATCAATGGCCATTCTAGTGGTTTTCATAAATGGTATTCCAAGAATCAATGAAGCGTCTCCATCCTCCTCCATATCAATCACCACAAAGTCGATGGGAAACAAGAATTTGTCCACTTTAACCAATACATCTTCTGCGGCAAGTTGCAATGTCATTTGAGTGGATCTCAATTCCATATGTCCCAACCTTTTCACAATAGACAAAGGTATCAAATTGATACTAGAGCCCAAATCGATCAACCCGTTGCCAACATAGATATTTCCAATGGTAACTGGCAAAGTGACTCGTCCCGGATCACTTTCTTTTCGAGGGAGAGTCCGTTAAATGATAACGCTACAACTAGCATCAACCATGATAGTTTCTTGATCCGTATACCGCTTCTTTTTTGTGAGAATATCCTTATTGAATTTTGCATATTTAGGCATTTGCTCCAAAGCCTCGGAAAATGGAATATTGATTTGTAATTTCTTGAAAATATCCATAAACCGAGCATAGTGCCTTGCACTATATTTCTTTGACGGAGTGTGAGGATATGGTAAATGTTGGATCGGAATAGTACTCACCGATTCCTCCCCCTTCCTAGTCTTTTTCAATTTTTCTTCTCTCATTTTTTTTCTTCTTCCTCACTTTTTTTCTTTTCATTTTCAACTAATTCTCCCTCAACATTTTTTTCTACTTCAATCTCATCACTATCTTTTTCTTTTTCAACTACTTCCTCCTCCTCCACTACAACTTCACCTATGCCCATATCAATCTCTCTTCCACTTCTTGTTAGAATAGCCTTGCAATGCTCCTTAGGATTTGGTTGAGTATTCGCCGAAAAAGTTCCCTTGTGTTGGTCGGCCAATTGTTTTGATAATTGCCCGACTTGCGTCTCCAAATTCTTTATGGATGCATCGGTATTCTTTTCATTCGACATTAACATTTGCATAAATTACGTGAGAGTGTCCTCCATCTTGGTATTTCGACTTGGAGCTTGTGGAGGTTGAGTGTAATTTTGATATTGTTGACTGTCATACCCCAAATTTTACCTTTAGATTCTTTGATCTTTTGCATATCATTTTAAGTCAACCATATTACATATTACCCAATTTATCAGCTAGAATGGTCTTTTTGAGTCATAGCCGAGTCAATCAAACTAAAAGTCGGTTCCGATTAATTGTAAAAAAATTTGACAAAAAACGTCGTATTTTTTTCGAATTGTATATTTCGCGCTGATCGTTTTGGTGTATTCATTTTATTTTTTCTGAACACTTTGATACCAGTCCAATTATTTATTTTTTTACCGTTTATATTTTTATTTTTAATTAATCATTTTATTTAATACATATATTTAATTTTTTTTGTTTTTTAGAAACTTGTTAAAAAGAGCTTTATGGATTTAATTTTTTTTATGGGTTCCAATGCACCATTTCTCTCGAGACACGCATGCCCCGTTGCACTGTTCTTGCTGCTACATGAGGTACTAGGTGTCATACCCCAAATTTTGACCACTAAGATTTCCCATCATTGTGAAAATCATCATCACAATATAGGGGAACCATCTTGGCTCATTAGTCTCCCCAAAGATGGGTGAGCATCCACTGCAATCAAATTTAGGGTTTCAAACCCTCTCAGAGCTTTTGACAAAGGATCAATCAAGGAATGACATGATCTTCAACTTGTCTAACCTCTTAAATATCTACAAGGGATCAAAAGGACTCCCACAACAAGGATTAAGCACAAAGTTGCCCCCTTCTAGGTGGATCAAGCCTCAAGATCGCCAGTGTCACCAAATTAGGGTTTTGGTCGATCAGGGCCTCCAAAGGGAAAGTTTCCTCTGGGCATGAGCCAAGGATCCAAAACACAACCTAATATACTCCATGGAACCTCATGAACCCAACCATCAAGTCAATTTTTCCTCAGGGGATGCATTCATCAAAAATCAGGAATTAGGGTTTCTTGACCTAATTCACCCCTAAGTTGACTTTTAGGACCAATCATGAGCCAAGACCTCAAGAGAGGGTTTGAGGGTCTCTAATTAATTATATTGATCCATTTGGAACAATGGATTAATCCAAGAAGTTTGAGCAACAAGCCTCAATTTCATCTGCACCACAACTAGGGTTTCGTGGGAAAAGTCAACTGTAACTTTGACTTTTGACCAGGACATGCTCCCAAACCCTAGGACATGCCCCAATATACCCCATGATACCCATGAAACATGTCCATCAAGTTTGATTTAGGTCAAGGACATGATTTGCTGAAGAATTGCACAGTTTGGAATTCATCTGATAAAAAGTCAACTGTGCACAAAAGTCAACTTTGACTTTTTGAGATTTTTCACCAAAATGGATTTTTAACCCTAAAATGATGTTAAAGTATGATTTTAATCATCATTCATCAAGAAAAATCAAAGAAAGTGGGATAACTTCTAGAAGGGGTAACCATAAAACTTAGAAAAATTTCTAAGTTATGGAAAAAGTGACACTAATGTGCCAACTTTGGAGGACCATAACTTCTAAACCACAAAGCCATTTTCTCCCATCCAAAGCTTGATTTGTAGATCTCATTTCCCTCTACAAAAGCTTCATACTGACCTATGTCCAAATTCCTCATGGATTTTGAATTATGGAGTGATCAAAATCAAGAAAAGTCACTTTGTTCCAACACTTAGTGAAAATTTCACTAAGTCAGAATTTGCCTTACTTTTTTCCAAATGTAGGGGGATTTTTCACTTAGATTCAAAAGAGATCAAAACCAAACATGTTCAAACAGTTGTTGTATCATGTAAGGGCTTTCCAAAATGGCCAAGAACATTACCAAATTCCATTTGGGCTATGAGTTATGACATTGGCAAGTTGCCTTATTGAAATCTGTCAAGGCAAGGAAGAATTTGCAATTTTGCTCGATTTTCCAAAATTGTGCAAATCCAAACACTCATATCCACTTGGACACATCTGAGGATTGAATCCCAAGGGGACAATCACTGAGCTAAGCCTCCAAAGTCTTTGGAACAAGAAATAGCATGTTGAACCTAGAATTGCCAAAATAGGGACAAGACTCCAATTTTGGATTGGAGAATTCAATGGAAGCATCAAGGTGGCATGGACTGAGCCATTTGCAACTAAATTCAGTCAAGACTTATCCAAGACCAAGGGAACCAGCAGCCTGTGCCCTAACCTCTAGTCAATGACTAGAGGAGACTTGAATTTCCATTGGCCAACATTGAACAAACACCTGCTGCAGTTGCCATTCACTATTCCTTGCAAAACAAACTTGCTCTACTATAAATAGAGCTCAATTGTGATAAGTTTAAGTACACCAAAGCCATCTAACAGATGCTTTCCTCAAAATCTCTTCTTTCACTCCAATTTTGCCTTCTAAGGCAAGTCACTATCGGGTTTTGAGTTTAAGAGCTTTTCCAATCAAACCAATCACCCACACACCTCACATACATCATATAGAAGTGATCCAAACACTCACATAACATCTGGAACACTGATTTCACAAAATCACTAGCCAATTGCTCAAGTTCTTGACAGTTTTGCAGTTGAGGTGCCATCCTCAGCTCCAAACCATTTCAATCCATTCCAAGCATTCAGACACATCACTTGGAACCTAGGGAAGCTATCCACATCATTGGAACCAAGCTGTAACACCTCTAACACAAAACACGATCACCAGCTGTAAGAGGTAAGCATGAGCTCTTCTAACTCTATGATCCATGCAATTTTTGCTGCATAATAATTTGGCCATATGTTCTTAATCATGCATGGAATGTTTTCCCTCAATAAATTGCATTGTTTGAATCGTGTGTGGAATTTTTGAACCTTCATGCAAAATCTAGGGTTCTTGAGGATTTTGCGTGATTTCTTATTATATGTTTAATTTAAATGAAATTAATTGACATAGACATGATCGTGAGGTTGAGACAAGCATAATGATATGTGGATTGCATGATATAAACAAGTATTCAGTGAGATTGAGGAGAAAATGCAAATCAGCCAAACCCAGAACACACGCGTGTTCTTGGTGTGTTCTTGGCGCCATTTTTTGAATATTTGAATATTTGAATTTTGTGATTTTATTTAATTGATTCAAAAATTAATTTCTCTCTGAGTTTTAATGATTTTGAGTTGATTCTTTTTGCAATTATTCACAAAAATGTTAAAATATTTGATTTTCCCAAAAAATCCCAAAAATATTATTTATTTTATATAATTGATATTTTTGCAAAGAATTAATATTTTAATTATTTTTGACATTTTAAATATTTTTTCCACCTTGATTTTGCAACTTTTAATGCCTTCTAATTATTTTGTAGGTCAATACTTAATTTTTGAAGCATTAATCCAAGATCACAATTTGTTTTCCATATGTAAAACAATTTTGGTCATTTTAATTGAATTTTTATTCAATTAAATACATTTTTGAAAACAAATTAGGATTTTTGGATTAATTCAACCCTCATAAATCATTTTTAAAACTCTTCGGGCCTCTTGAGAGAGTGTAAGACCCATCCTTTTGTACAGAAAACCTTTTGGGCCTCATTCGTTGTATAAGTCCCTCTGTACATTTTCAAATAAACGACGCGATCGACGCCAGTTTAAAATTAACCATCTGGGCCTCTCCTTGAGCTATAAGACCCATTCACAACTCTTGGGCCTCTAATAGAGTGTAAGACCCAATCCCCTTTTAACCCAAAACTTTTTGGGCCTCACTTATTGTATAAGTCCCCCTGCGTTAAAAGAAAATCTCGGTGCGATCGCTATTTTCAAATTGAAAATCATCTGGGCCTACCCTCGAGTAGTAAGACCCATTTCTTTTCTTAAAACTCTTTGGGCCTCTTGAGAGAGTGTAAGACCCATCCCTGTGTACAGAAAACCCTTTGGGGCCTCAGTCACTTGTATAAGTCCCTCTGTACAAAAACAACAGTACAATTCACTAGCGCAAAAACGGTTTTAGACAGCGCTTTTTTAGCCTTTAGACAGCGCTTTAAAGCGCTGTATAAACCAGCGACGCTATAGGTTTAGACAGCGCTTTTGGTATTACCAAAAGCGCTGTCTAAAGGGGCGTGTATTTAATGAAAAGCGCTGTCTATGGTACCTTTAGACAGCGCTTTTTCACATTATATGGATTACTTTAGACAGCGCTTTCGTCAAAAGCGCTGTCTAAGCCCTACCTTTTTTTGACTTTTTTGGTACACCTTAGACAGCGCTTTCTCCAAAAGCGCTGTCTAAGACCTTCCTTTTTTGACTTTTTTAGTACACCTTAGACAGCGCTTTCACCATAAGAGCTGTCTAAGACCTTCCATTTTTGACTTTTTTAGTACACCTTAGACAGCGCTTTCACCATAAGCGCTGTCTAAAGTGGACCTGAGACAGCGCTTTCACCAAAAGCGCTGTCTAAGGTGTACGAAAAATTTTATATAATTTTTTTTTAACCACAATTTTACCAGGTTTTTTCAACCAGAATTTGACCTGTAATTTTCAACCAGCAATTTTTTTCAGAATTGGCAATTCAAACCATTGGCCTTTCTACACCAAAATTATATATCCAAAATTGGCATTTCATACCAATATATATATTTAAAATTACAAACCAAAATTGTATATACACCTATTTATAATTACAAATCATTACATTTTTCTACAAATGCACATTTTACTTATTCACCAAAATTGCATCCAACCAAAGCATTGCTTCCAACCAAAGTTATTGCTTCCAACCAAAGCATTTTTTCTACAATGCACATATTACTTATACACCAAAATTGTATATACACCAAAATTGCATCCAACCAAAACATTGCTTCAATCTACATTATAGGTCCTGAAAACACAAAGATTGTAATTCAAAGTATTAAAATTCAAAGTATATACACCAAAAATTGTAATTCAAAGTATATACACCAAAATTGTAATTCAAAGTTTGTAATTCAAAGTATATACACCAAAATTGCAATTCAAAGTATATACACCAAAATTGTAATTCAAAGTATATACACCAAAATTGCATCCAAAATTGTAATTCAAAGTTTGTAATTCAAAGTATATACACCAAAATTGCAATTCAAAGTATATACACCAAAATTGCATCCAACCAAAGCATTACTCCAACCAAAGTTACACATATTAAAATTCTCATCAATTAAAGTAAGAGTATAATATTATACCTTAAGTTTGTAAAATTCCGAGCTCCATAATGTATTGACACCACTCCTCTTTGATTTCATCCAATAGAGCCTTTGTGTAAGTAGCACTCCTGAATTCTTCAAAATACTACATAATAATATAACATATAGTTTGATTTAGTTTTAACTATTTCATTAGACAATATGAGAGATATGTGTTAAAATAACTCATAAGTTAGAAATACATACATCGGGTGGAATCTCCATTCGATCCAACGAAATAGTGTCTCTCATAAATCTCAACATGAAATAGCCGCAATCTATTTGATTGCGTTGCCGAGGACACTACAAATGAAAATAAAATATGGATAAATTCTAAGTTTTATCAAGTAAGCATCACTAATATAATAAAACATGTGATAATTAATATACCTTCACATAATTCCATGTAATGGTGTGGTCGATTCCCCGATGTTCTAGGAATGCTTGTATAGTGCTAATAAAATATAAATGAATATTTAGAACAATTCACATAAATAAATAAATATACACATTTCTATTTAGAACAATTTCACTTACGTGTCAATACAGTCCTTCATATCCGGGTATGTGGTCCAATCATTTCCTACGGAATCCAGATAATACACTACTCCGCGGATAGGATTGATTGCAACCAACAACCAATGTCCACTGTAAGATTAAACAAGTGTTAGATAGAAACTTTCTACACGAAGTCAAAATACAAAAAAAAATATAATAGATGAATTTAGAATGAAAATCTAACCCAGTATTAAACGGTAAAAAGTACAACTTTTCCGTTTCTTGGTTGTCCATAAAGACGTTGCGTATATACGCATGGATGATCATCATGTGGATGATCATCATCATGTGCGTGATCATCAGCATGTGGGTCATCATTGTTAGTAGCCATCTAACCTGTAATAAATAAATCAAGGATATCAAATATAATATATAACAAATATAATAAAGAAATAAAGGATATCAAATATAAAAAATATGACATAATATATAACAAATATAATAAAGAAGTCAAGGATATCAAACATAATATATAACAAATGTAATAAAAAAATCAAGGATATCAAATATAACAAATATGACATAATATATAACAAATATAATAAAGAAATCAAGTATATAACAAATTTTACCTCTTTCACTAACATCTCTTTCTTTTCTTGGTTGGAATATGAATTACTTGTTTCTTATCAATGCGGACGGATGAATGGATCCAAATTCCCTCGTTATGGTCATTTCTGATATATGACCCATCCGCTATAAGATCCTCATCTTGATCATTTCTATTCAACCCATTCTCAACATCAATATCACATTGATCTACACCGCTATCACATTGATCTACACCGCTATCATCAACCACTTTGTTAGATAGAAGCACTATAGACCATTTCATACTCGTCGGGTCAGTGACATAGAACACTTGTCTAGCTTGCGATGCTAGAATAAAAGGCTCATCTTTGTACCCCACCCTATTAAGATCCACTTGCAAAAATCCAGACTTATCCATTCGTATGCCACTACTATTTACCCACTTGCAACCAAAGATTGGAATCTGAAACTTCTCGTAATCAAACACCCAAATGTACTCAATAACTCCAAAATATGACAGATTTGCATATTTTGGGTTTAAGTCCTTCATACTTGATATGTGCATTGCTTCAGCTAGGACGGTGACACCACTATTTTGCATAGTACTTTTATCGTCTTGTTCTTTGGTATAAAATGTGTATCCATTAATTGCGTATGCGCTATGAGAATACACATGCAAAGTTGGACCATATGCCAAACATCTCAACCTTTCTGTTACTGAAGCAGGATCTGAAGAGCGCTTCAAATAAATATGATCCTTTAACCATTGTATGAAACTTTGATTGTGCTCTCGTACTATCCAATTTTCATTTCTGTTCTGATTTAACCTTCGGAGTACATCCTTGTGCATCTCAACATATGGCTCAACCTCATTATCATTGTGCAGAACATACAAATGCACTTGATCCCGTTCATCCCTTGATACTATCACAATTTTATTTCCAATTAATTTTTTACCATCCTTTTTTTCGAAAATATGAGCTTTGGGGAGTCCAATCGATTGAACATTGGACAAATATTCAGTACAAAACTCAACCGCTTCTTCAACAATGTATCGTTCAACAATACACCCCTCTGGTCGACTTTGGCTTTTCACGTACCCTTTTAATATTTTCATATAACGTTCAGCAGGGTACATCCATCTCATATAAGCTGGTCCACACATCTGTGTCTCTTTCACAAGATGAACAACAAGATGTACCATTATGTCAAAAAAAGAGGGAGGAAAATACATTTCAAGCTCACACAAGGTAATAACTATCTGTTTTTGTAGTGTTGGTAAGATATCGGGATCGATTACCTTACTACAAATTGACCTAAAGAAAAAACACAAATTAGTTATGGTGCTTCTTACTTTCACTGGCAAAATAGAACGTATACCTATTGGTAGAAAGTGTTCCATTATAACATGGCAGTCGTGTGTCTTTAAACTCTTCAACGTGAGATCTTTCATAGACACAAGTCTTCTGACATCTGAAGAGTATCCTTCTGGAACTTTAACTTCACTCAGAAACTTACACAATATTTTCTTCTCCTTTCTAGACAGAGTAAAAGCAGCAGGTGGTAGATATGTCCGTCTTCCTTTCTTCACGGGTGCTAATTCAGTTCTAATCCCCATCGCTTCCAAGTCTTTTCTTGCTTTAAGGCCATCCTTAGTCTTTCCTTTTATATTGAGTAACGTACCAATAACACTTTCAAATACATTTTTCTCAATATGCATAACATCGAGAAAATGTCTCACGTACAAAGACTTCCAATATGGCAATTCAAAAAATATCGACCTCTTTTTCCACCCACCTTTGACAACCTTATGTGCAAAAGGTTTGCCAAACTCAGTACGCATATCTTTCACCTTTTTAAAAACTTGGTCACATGACAACATAGGTGGAGCTCTACCTTCTTCGGTGTCTCCATTGAATTCTTGACTCCACCCACGGTAGTGATGTTTGGCATTTAAGAATCTACGATGACCGAGAAAGACATTCTTATGACCAAAGTCCAATCGCTTCGAAACTGTTTTATCTTCACAAATAGGACACGCTTTTTCACCTTTTATGCTGTACCCTGATAGATTCCCGTAAGCTGGAAAATCATTAATTGTGCCAAACAACATCGCCCTCAAATTGAAACTTTCTTTCCTATATCCATCATAAACCTCCACACCGTTCTCCCACAATATCTTTAAATCTTCGATCAAAGGTGTCAAGTATACGTCTATGTCATTCCCTGGTTGTTTAGGCCCAGAGATTAACATAGATAACATCATGTACTTACGCTTCATGCATAGCGACGGAGGTAGGTTATAAATCATAAGAATCACAGGCCATGTGGTATGTGAGATACTTTGAAGACCATGCGGGTTCATTCCATCAGTAGATAATGCCAGACGAAGGTTTCTTGCTTCTTCCCCAAAGTCAGGATAATCATTATCAATTTTCGACCACTGTGGTGAATCAGCCGGATGTCGCAACTTTCCATCAATAATTCTTTCATCTGCATGCCAAGTCAGGTGTCTTGCATCGGTTTCACTACGAAACATGCGCCTAAATCTCGGTATTATAGGAAAATACCATAAGACCTTGGCTGGAGACAATTTTTTCTTATATCGAGACAAACCGCATTTAGGGCACTCAGTTAACGATGCATATTCCTTTTGAAACAAAACACAATCGTTTGGACAAGCATGTATTTTATCATAGCTCATGCCAATAGAGCACAACATTTTTTTGGCCTCATAGGTTCGATTGGGAAGAACATTATCTTCCGGTAGCATTTCTCTCAAAAGGGCCAACAACTCTGTGAAACTTTTATCCGACCATCCATTGCCCGCCTTTAAGTTGTACAACTTCAATACCGCAGACAGTCTTGTGAATTTAGTGCAACCTTGATAGAGCGGTTTCTCTGCATCGCTTACCAACCTCTCAAACATTTCGGGACAATCATGAAGATCTTCTACAACTGCTTCTGCAATCTCTTCGACTCGATCACAATCGTATGTTTCCGTGTCTTTGTCATCTGAAGCATAGGTTGTATTACTTTTCCTCGTCGGTTCAACATTCTCGTTAATTTTCTCACCATGATGTATCCAACACTTATAACTTCGATCAATTCCATTCATCAGTAAATGCGATTTCAACCCATCTGCGTCAACCCTACCAACATAACAACAACCCAAGCAAGGACATTTTATTCGATTGAGCTCTTCAGCGTCAGCGTGTTGAACAACAAACTTAACGAAATCCAATACCCCATTCTCGTACTCTTTGGACAATCGATCGGCATCCATCCATTTTTTATCCATGGTTTTCCTACTTATTAATCCTAACAGTTAGAAAGAATTTAACATTAGCATAACAAGTCCAAACTAAGAAATTCAAAGCAATTAACTTCATTAACAAAATTGCTTTGAATTTCGGTTCTTTAGAACAACAACCTCAAGAATTTACATTATTAACATTAACACTAACACTAACACTAACACTAACACTAACCTAACACTAACACTAACACTAACCTAAACTAAACTAAACTAAACAAACACATTATATAGCAATAGTTAACAATGTAGAAAAATGTTAACAAGAACAAACTATAATAGATGTTCTAAACTAACACTAACACTAACACTAACACTAACACTAACCGAACACTAACACTAACACTAACCTAAACTAAACTAAACAAACACATTATATAGCAATAGTTAACAATGTAGAAAAATGTTAACAAGAACAAACTAAACTAACACATTATATTGATTCTATTCCTATATCACCAAAAATGAAGTTAGCACATATTTTATTCTTATATCCAACAACAGTCCAACATTAGCAACAACATTAACAACATTAGCAACATTATCAACATTAGCAACAGTCCAACATTAGCAACAACATAAACAACATTATTATCAACATCAACAACAACATTATTATCAACATCAACAACAACATTATCAACATTATCAGCAACATTATCAACTGAAACTCTGAAACTCTGAAACTTCCAAACTGAAACTCTGAAACGTGTAAAATGTGTAATACTCTGAAACGTGTAAAATGTGTAATACATCAACAACAACATTATTATCAACATCAACAACAACATTATCAACAGCAACATTATCAGCATACCTTATAAAATGTGTAATAATCTGAAACTCTTAAACTTCCAAACTGAGTGACGAAAACGCGAAATGAGAGAGGAACAGACGGTCACGGTGGAGTAAAGGTCGTCGGAGTCGCGAAATGAGGGAGGAACGGTGGACGACGGCGCGGTGGACGACGGCAAGGGTTTAGCTCAGGTTCGCAAGTATCCGTTCGCAACAGGGGAGGGAGAAGAAAGAGCGCAAAACTGAAAATGAAAACTGAGTATATTCATATATTTTAATTTTATTAGACCTTAGTCAGCGCTTTTCAACAAAGCGCTTTCTAAGGTGGCCCTTAGACAGCGCTTTAAAAGCGCTTTCTAAGATTGGCCTTAGACAGCGCTTTTGTTTTTATTTTTTTAAATATTTAAGACCTTAGACAGCGCTTTCCTTAAAAGCGCTGTCTAAGGTCTTATATTTTTTTTAAATTTAAAAGGCCTTAGACAGCGCTTTTAAGGAAAGCGCTGTCTAATATTTTCCATTAAATTTTTTTAAAAATTTAAAAGGCCTTAGACAGCGCTTTTCACTAAAGCGCTGTCTAAGGTCTTATATTTTTTTGCGCTTTTCCTTTATTAAATTAATAGATTCCGTGTTTTTGACCTATAGCAGCGCTTTTGTAATAAAGCGCTGTCTAAGGTGAGATGTTATAAGTCCTTTTTGTTGTAGTGATTACTGATAAACCCTGTGCCTCTCCTTGAGCTGTAAGCCCCAAATCTTTCTTTTTCAAAGCACTTTCTCCTTTGATTTTGAATATACTGTTGTTTTCAATCTTTCTTTGTTGAACAACTAACCAAACAGCATGGAAGCTCTACAACCGAGTAAGTGTTTATACGCTTTCATTTACTGCTTTCATATACATATAACTGTATTGTGGGGCTGCTCACTGTAAGTCTCCTTTCATAAACTCATATCGACTGTGTAATAATAGTATAGATATTTAGAGTTTCCTCGGCAACTACGTCTAGCACTAGGTAAAGCCCTGTTGATCACTCTGAACTTACAGTCAAAACTAGATCCCCATAGGATTACCAGACACAGTCTTCCCTCCTCTTGGGGTTAAACAATATGGAGATGTGAAAGGCAGATTCTTTTTGAACCCTTTCTCAGACTGTCACTCTTAGAAATAGATAGAACTAGATCCCCAATAGGATCACCAGATACAGTCTTCTCTTTGGCTGTCCTCATTAGGAATTGTCAAGAAACTCTACTCCCAGAGATGAATGTATTCTCCGTGAATGGCATCTTTGAGTTTCTTCCAAATTCTCGAACTTTCCTGACTTGATCTATTCCTTGTGAATAGCTTGCCTTGAATTTCTCGGGGTTTGGGGACCCACGGGCTTCTTAAAAGCATCGGCCTCCTCTTGGGCGTTGTACAAGGACCCACAGGCTTCCTAAAAGCATCCCCGCCTCCTCTTGGGCTTAGTACAAGGACCCGTCGGCTCCTTAGAAGTCTTCATAGCCTCCTCTTAGGCTTCGTATAATATTTCTTCCTCCGAGAATGATAGCCTCCTCTTGGGCTTAGTACAAGGACCGATCGACTTCTTAGAAGTTTCCAGCCTCCTCTTGGGCTTTGTACAAATTGTCCCGACGACCTCCTAGAGGTATAGGAACAGAAATCAGTCATCTTAATAGAACCGTCTCTCACAGAGTCTAGATCTTTCCACCGTGAACGGACTATTATTGTTTCTTCGAACACAGTACAAAAGATAAAACTCTAGACTCAGACAGTCTAAGACCTTTGAGCCCCAAAGACGTTCTCAAGCATCCTCAAACACCAGTAGACTTGGACAGTCTCAATACCCTTTGGATTTCCCATTTCCTTAAAGAACAGGAAATAACTCTGATCCCCTGGTCAGTGCCAAAGTACGAACCCACTTGGAATCAGTCTCTTTATAAGAACTGATTTTCTCTTCTATACAACATACTGGACCTGTCACTTAACTGTAACAGCAATCCCCTTCATTTGTAGCCTCTATCTTGGGCTTTGTACGAGATACACAAAGATTCTCTCGTGGAGTAAAACCACTTTTAGCCTCCATCTCGAGCTTTGTACGAGATACAAAAAAACTCTCTTGTTGAGTCAGACACCTTTTCGCCTCCGTCTTGGGCTTCGTACAAGACACCTCCAAAAGCACTCCCTCGTTGAGTCAACCCTTTTTGCCTCTCTCTCGGGCTTCGTACGAGACACATAAAAACTCCCTCTTGTTGGGCCAATAGCCTCCTCTTAGGCTTTGTATAAGAAAACCACTGGTTGATCCAATCAACCTTTTAGCATCAAAGCTGTGCCTCGTTCACAGTACACAAACATCAACAACTCCTTCCATTTAATCGCTGTAAGTGGCAAGCCTCTGGATTATTTACATCCACGCCATTGTCCCTCTTTTAGCATGAGAAATTCCTAAGGAAAGATGGCATTGCTCTACACTAAGTTAAAGTCTTCTCCTTCAGGTTAAAACCCCCTATAAAGGAAATTATGGAATTGCTAGGATCCGCGTATCCTGGTTAAAGTAATTCTCCTTTATAAACAGTTGTGACAAACAGACCCCCCTTTAGATATGACAAATTCTCTCTAAAGTCAAACCCTTTTAGCTTCATATCTTGGGCTTTGAACAAGATACAAACCACCTTTCGCTTCACGTCTTGGGCTTTGAACAAGACACCAAAAACACCCATTTCCTCCCATAGAATAGGAGGAACTACGAACGCTCTGATTTCCCTGTTTCGGTAAACGGGAATACGTAGGCATAAGATTAAAAGAAAAATATTAGCGAGCACACTAAACAAAAACCCAATATCCTATACCTCCCACCAATCAACCGAATGCAATTTTAACAAAATAACCTAGGAGAAACCCCGAATCTTTGTAGCATCTGTAAACCAACAGTTTTGACTGTTTAAACTCAGTATGCAAGCAGGGTTAGTTGGAGACATCTATTTCCCTTCCTTCATCAGCTTCAATAGGATAAAAAATGAATCGAGCTGTAGTACCAGAGCGATTGTGCTTCGCAACCACATCCAAAAATCACTCGCTACACTAGGCGGCATTTTTTTTGAAGGAAATAACAATAAAAAGCTGACACATACACGTTACCCCTACTTCTTTTTTTAATTTTTTCTTTTCCTGCTATGTACCACTTTGTTTCTCTCCATGTACCTTTATAAAAATTTCCTCTTCATTCACATCTTACTGCTACAAAAATCCCACAAAATCTGTAAAAAGAGACAGAAACCGCCCCCATACTTTTTGAACACGCCATGCACCTACACACATAGGCAGCGCACTCAGTTTTGAAATTTGAAACAACAACATCATCTCAGTAGCTTTGTTTCAAGCCAGATAGACTTCTCTAGTTTTTAACCTTAAAATGCCCTCAAATTGTACCTCCATCCTTATTTTCGCAGCAACCGAAACAACACCAAAACCATCTTGAATTTCCACCTTCAATTCATTAACAAACCTTATAGTCTCTCTTGATCCTTTTTTTTTCTCAAAGTAAAGAAATATTCCACAACACCTCATATTCACATACACCACATCCATATAGCCTCCCCCATCTCCATGATACTCCCATCTTCATCATTGGGGTAACGTTCTCTGCCATTTTCGATAAAAGATTCAAACCGCCAAACTTTTCCGACGTCGCACAATTGTTATAACTCCGCACAACATTGCTGCACCTTTACAAACCTCTATACCAAGCTACTCACTTTCCCTCACACTCTCCTTAACAAGTACAAGCTAAAAACCGACGACCATAGTCACCCCAACAACCACCTCTGCCACCACTCACCCATAACCACACGAAACCTTCTTCTTCATTAAACTCACTTTCTTCCTTTCACAAAACCATTGGACAACAGCTACAAGAAGCACACCTCATAAACCACTACTGTTAGGTTCTACAATAGGGTTACCAAATTAGATCTAAAGTTGCATAAGAAAATGAACACA
Source organism: Lathyrus tuberosus (assembly GCA_022829125.1). Taxonomy (NCBI): domain Eukaryota; kingdom Viridiplantae; phylum Streptophyta; class Magnoliopsida; order Fabales; family Fabaceae; genus Lathyrus; species Lathyrus tuberosus. The sequence continues at coordinate 3,149,838 of JALAZF010000579.1, forward strand.
ATAATAATAACTTTTCATAATTTTTTTCATGTCCTCAACAACCAAGATACAACTGAATATAAAGCTAGGGTTAGAAAAGCTAAAAGGGCCATGGGCCACTAAACCCAATAAAAGAAATACACAATTAAAATAAATGCTAAAGGTACCTCCCTAATTAAAAGTAACAATTTTTAAGTAAAACAAATACTTTCTTTTCTCTAGTGGGCCTTTGCCTAACAATACTCAATGGGTCCAAAAGAACCTTATCCTCAAGGTTCAAAGAAGGGGGGTCGTCTGAGTAAGTTGAAAGTGAGCTGGATTGAGCAGCAAGTGGGTCGGGTCTTGTGTGCCTTCGTGTGGGATGAAGAGGAGCTAAAGGAGTTGACGTGTCAAGCCGGGGAGTGGCCGCGGAAACATTAGGGTTGGGAGTAATAAAGGAGGTTTTGAATTTTTTATTGGTAGTAGAAAAAGGTGGAGAAGTGGATGGCGCATGGCTCGAGGTCTGTGGGGTAGTGGAATTAGGTGAGGCGTGCTTGCGTTGGGATATGTTGGGGAGGAAAACAGTTGTATTTACAGCTTGGGTGGTGGAAGAATCTGGTCCATTATGGGAGGGGGGCCCGCCATGTGGGTTAAAGAAAGGTGAAATCAGAGATTTAATATTTAAATCTTGGTCACGTGGGTGGGAAGTAGAGATAGGGGTGGGCCCACGCGGTGAATTACCCAACGGAGAAACATTATGCACTTCAACGGTACTTTGGTTGGCTTTAAAAGCACTTGGGAACTTAATAGTTTCATTTGCTCCTTTGTTTCTCTCCACTTTCTTTTTGTTATTACCGTCTGAACTTTTCTCCACAAAAACCCGTTGAACCTCAACACTAGCAGCTTCTGAAAAATTGTCTTTTTGGGTTTCCTCTGTCCCTTCATTTTCCTTTTTCGCCCTTATGTGTTCATCAAACTTTAACAAGTCAGTTGGAAGAGAAAAAACATTTTCTTTTGAACCAAAAAAGGGTCTCAAGAGGGAGACATGCACAACCGGATGGATTTTGGAGGACGACGGTAGATCCAACAGATAGGCGACTTCACCTACTCTCTTGATGATGGTAAAGGGCCCAAAAAAATGCTTTGATAATTTCTGTGAAGTTCGTCTTGTAACGGTTTGTTGACGATAGGGCTTCAGCTTCAACAAAACAAGATCTCCTGTCTTGAAGGTAAAATCCATCCTTTTTTTGTTCGCTTGTTTCTCCATCTGGATTCGACTTCTTCTTAAGTTTTCTTTTAACTTTGACAGGATCTGGTCGCGTTGGTCCAAGAGACTACTCCAAGAGTCCACATCGTCCGGCTGGGACACATAAGAATGAATACTTGGGGGATCTCATCCATAAAGAGCTTTGAAAGGCGTCGTCTGGATGGCCGTGTGAAACGAAGTGTTGTACCATAACTCGGCTAGATGAAGGAACTTATACCATTGTTTCGGATGGTCACTCGCAAAATAACGGAGGTATGTCTCAACTGATTTGTTAACCACTTCTGTTTGGCCATCGGTCTCAGGGTGATAAGCTGTGCTATATTTTATCGTAGTCCCTTGTGCTTTAAAAAATTGTTTCCAGAAATTGCTTAGAAAGAGAGGATCTCGGTCCAAAATAATAGTTTTGGGGGAAACATGTAGACGCGCAACTTCCACCGAAAAACGGGCAGCAAGATCTTTAGCTGTGAAGTGTGTTGGCATTGCAATGAAGTGAAAGTATTTCGTGAGTCGGTCACAAATGACCCAGATAACAGTATGTCCAAAAGAAGGAGGCAAGTGAGTAATAAAGTCCATTGTCAATTCTTCCCATACCTGATTTGGAATTGGTAACGGTTGCAATAACCCTTTTTTTTCTGTGTTTCGTGCTTGTTGTGCTGACAGGTGCGACAGTGTTTGACAAAGTGTTTTGTGGCGATGGATAGGCCTGGCCAAGATAATGAAGATGACACACGAGCCAAGGTAGCCATGACCCCAGAATGACCGGATGTGGGTGTGCTGTGAAACTCGTGCAGAATGTTGGATCGGAGGTCGTCTACTTCAGGTATGAACAGTCTATTATTGTAATATAACAAACCCTTTGAAAATTTGTAGAGATTCTTGTCATTGTGATTCTGCAGTGTATGAGTGACTAATGTTTGACCTGCTTTGTCTTGAGCATAGAATACACGTAGTGTTACCAAGAGGTCGGGGATAGGTAATGAGAGGGTTAATAACAAAGATTCACCAGAGTGATACTGTCTACTCAGAGCATCAGCGACTAGATTTGACTTGCCAGGTTTGTAAAAGATCTCAAAGTTAAACCCTTGTAATTTTGAAGCCCATTTATGCTGTTCTGGAGTCTGAATTTTCTGTAGTAATAGATTATGTAGGCTCTTTTGATTAGTGTAGATATGGAATTGTTGTCCAATGATATACTGACGCCATTTTTTTACTGCTTCTGTCACAGCAAACATCTCACGGACATAGACAGATGCGGCTTGTATTCTTGGGCACAGCTTCTTACTAAAGAAAGCGATTGGATGACCATCTTGGGATAGCACGACACCAGCAGCAACTCCTGAGGCATCAGTTTCTATAATAAAATGTTTTGTAAAGTCTGGCAATGCCAGGACCGGCATGTCTGTCATATGCTTTTGTAATTTTGTAAAGGCTTCGGCCGCTGCTGGACTCCAGCTGAATTTAGTGGAACGTAACAGATCGGTGAGAGGAGCGGCGAGAGTGGTATAATTGTGAACAAAGCGACGATAGAATCCTGTGAGGCCCAAAAAACTGCGTAACGCCGTGAGTGAACGTGGTTGAGGCCAATCCAAAATGGCCTTGACTTTTTCTGGATCGGGTGCAACACCACCCACTGAAATCACATGACCAAGGTAATGAACTTCCTGCACTGCAAAAACACACTTTGACAATTTGACTGCATAAGAATTGGATTTTAATAACTAAAAAATGACCTGCAAATGTGTTAGATGATCATGCAAAGTGGAACTATAAACCAGTATGTCATAAAAAAAAAACTAAAACGAATTTTCTCAAGTGGGGGCGTAGCAAATCATTCATGGCTTATTGAAAAGTAGAAGGGGCGTTAGTGAGCCCAAAAGGCATAACTAAAAATTCGTAATGCCCATCAAAAGTCTGAAAAGCCGTTTTATGTGTATCTTCCGATGCAACTCGCATCTGGTGGTAACCGGAGCGTAGGTTTAACTTAGTAAAAAATTTAGCAGAGCCTAATTCATCTAAAAGTTCAACAATGGTTGGGATGGGGAATCTATCTTTGATTGTGACTGCATTTAGGGCGCGGTAGTCTACGCAAAATCTCTATGTTCCATCTTTCTTTTTAACAAGTAAAACTGGAGAGGAAAATGGACTGTGACTAGGGACAATGACACCTTGTTGTAACATTTCTTGAATAATTGATGCCATAGCTTCCTTTTGTGAATGAGGGTAATGGTATGGTTTAATATTGATAGGTGGTGTGTTTTGTTTAAGAGGGGTGTGAAGGTCATGAGGACGTTTCGGGGGAAGGCCGGTTTGGGGTTTGAAAATTGTTTGGTAATTTTGGATTAATTTATGAATTTCGGGATGAATGTTTTGGCGTAAGTCTGCCAAGGCTAGGGGTGAAGGGAGGTGGGGAGATGGGTGTTCTGTTGTTTGAAAAGTCAGTAAATGGAATGAGGTAACAAAGTTTATATTAATCAATTGGCGGAGTTGGTGGAAGGTGATGTGGGTTGGGTGAGATGAGGGATCTCTTTTTAGGGTGACGGACTCTGTTATTTGAAAGTTATTGAGGGAATTGAAAAATTAGCCTGAATTTGGCCTAATGTGCGCAACCAAGCCTTGCCTAGAACCACATCAGCACCTTCAATTGGTAGTAAGTAAAAAGGAATTTAGAAAGGCTTATTTTAAACGATCAGTTGAACATTGTTACAAACACCCTCACATTGTAAATGGGATCCATTGCCTACCATAACTGAAAATTGTGGTGTAGGGGTGGCTTTGAGATTAAGATGATGAGCGATACGGGGCTGTAAAATATTGTGAGTGCTTCCAGTATCCACAAGAACCATGACTGATAACCCGCCAATGGAGCCTTTGAACTTGAGTGTTTGGGGGGAAAATTGGCCTGTTAGTGCTTGGGTTGATAGTTGAAAGTAGGTGTCCGTAGAGTCTTGATCAACAAGTTCATTGTCCATGCTATCTTGGATTAGAGTGGGCTGTTCCAAGATATCTTCTTCAGCCAAAAGAAGAAGAAATTTAGAAGTAGAACACTTGTGACCTGGAATGAAATTCTCATCACAATTGAAACACAAGCCTTGGGCACGTCGTTCTTGAAGTTGTGCTTGAGAGAGGCGTTTAATGGGATATTTGGGAGGGATTGTGGTTGGCTGAGGTGTTGCTTGGCTAGGTGATTGGATAATTTTTGGGGCCTGGGTGTTGGGTATTGTTGTACCCCAAATTCTACCCTCATTTCCTGGCTAATTGATGTTTGATTTTTTTTTCTCTCTGCACTTTAATTTAATATGGTCTTTTTATTTATTGTTATTTTATTTAATATTTATTTTAATGTCTTATTTGCTTCTTTTATTTTCATTTAATGTTTATTTTAAATATTCTATTTGTTTTATTTTAATTTCAATAAGGATTTTTATTTTATTTATATCCTAGTTGTCCTATTTTTATTAATATAAATTAATCTCAATTTAATTTTAATTTTGCATTAGTTTAATCATTTAGATTAATTGTTAATTTAGTCTATTATTTTTAATTTATTTAATTAACATTTTAATTAATTATTATTATTATGATATAATTGAAAAAAAGAGAAGAAGTTTTATTCATTTCCTTGCCAATTTAATTGGTCCTCCATGGCATTTAAGTTGTTTATGATTGGAGAAATTATTTTACCATCAACCAATGAGAAATAAGCACTTCTCCTTTGACTTTTCAACTTTGCCGTTAACCAATGGAGAAACGACATGTGGAATACAAAGAGACAAAATCACCCAATGTTTCTTCTTCCTCATTCGTGTATGCGAGCTTCAGATTGAAAATTCAAAGGCCAAGAATATAAAAAATCATTCAAACTGTGTAAACCTCAAATCCTTGGCGCATTTTTGCTCAATTTGAATCTCCAAGAAGCCGTTCCCTTTTGAGCTCTCTCTGCTTGGTTCAATAAAGTTGGTTCTGAGGATTTGCTAGTTTAAGCATTCACACTGCCATATCCTGCATCGCCTGCGAAATATTCATAGCATTGTCCCTATCGGTTTCCACTTCTATTGCTTGTGTATTTTGATATCAGGAGTGTATCTCAGAAGCAATGCTTAATTTAATGTTTGACCCTGCAATCTATGAACTTTGAGGCTGCAAGGAGCGTTTGTCTCCGAGAGCTGAACCACTTTGAATTCAAATTGCAAACCTAGCCTCCAACATTTAAAGGTTGGAATTCTCTTGACCCGGCCCAATGTCATTGTCTATATAAAGGGATTTACCTCTACACTTCAGACACCAACAATCTCCACAAAATCACTTTAAACATCTAAGTTCAAGTTTTTTTTAAAAGAGGGAGGAGAGTGAGGATTGGCATCGAGAACTTGTGGTTAGTCTAACAAGAAGCAAGCCCAGTCATAATTGAAGTTGGTAACTCGCCATTTCTTTAAACTTTAATCCTTCTCATTTGTTCATGTTTTCTTAAAATGTGATCGTTTTAGCTATGTTGTGATTGCTGTTAAATATACACTATTGTGTACTTCTCATGTTAGTTGAGCCTATAATGTGTGTGTGAATTTTTCTGTCATTAGTTTTTATCCAAAGATGATTATGCTACTGACATGAAATAAATATTATGCATTATATCTTGGTGTTTATGTGAAAAATTTTATGACTCCTTTGAGTATATGTGGTTCTATATACTTGTTAGTTAGATGCACTAAGAAGCCTTAGGATGCCTATTGGGAGTGTTGGTATTACCATAACCGGAGATATGCTATTCTGAGTATTGTATTAGTTGTTGCTATGAATTTGCAAATATTTCCTCTTAATCTTGTTTGGTGTAGAAGGTTCCTCTGTTGATCATATCAAACTGTTTGTGAGAGTGTAATAATGTTTTTTATACCAAACTGAATTACTATTGCTGGCCCTGTTTCGCATTCAATTTGCTTGACATGTTAAAATAGTGTGTTTGATCTATTGCTCTGCTGGAATGACATAACCGTGTTTACCTAGTACTGATTTATTATTGCAGTTTCTAGAATCAACTCTTGTGTCTAAACTCATTTTGACAGCTGACTTGGTCATATATTGCTGCTCATCTTGTTGCTAGCATCTAACTTTTGTTTACCATATCATAATCAAGGTGTTCTGTTAAGGTTTATATACTTTGAAGTTCTCCATGTAATGTATATCCTTTAATAATGGCATGATAATCTTTGCTAGAGTCGTATTTGTCTTCCAACATGATTAGAAATGTGTCATGGAAATGTTCATGCCTTCATGCTGCAAGTCTATGTTGGTCTGCATCTGACTCATTGTTTAGCTTTCTCTTGATATTTGCTTTTAAATGGATCTGTGACTATACAATCTCTGGTGCACCTGCTGAATTGATGTGTCTTTGGTGTGAAAGTCTTTGCTTTTCTTCAAACATGATCCACATTGTTTTCTTCTTAATTTGCTCATATGTCCATATCAGTTTGATTGGCTTTGGATATGTCTTGAACTAAGTTTTTGTTGCTAAGCATTTGATTTGTTAACTTAGAGTTTTTAAACTGACTATGAACCTTTGCTAATCTATACTTTATTATTGTCCAAGTTGGCCTAAGTTTTGACTTTCTCTTTTGTTAAAATCAATTTGAATCACTGAGCTGCTGGTCCCTTGAACTTTTGCATACCTGGTTTGCTTGTGTGGCAATATTTTGTGATCTTGATCTATGTGTATGAGGTATTTTTTTATTTAATTCATGACTGTTATCCAGTTTAGAACCTGAAGCAGATAGAGCATACAACATCTTTTTTCTTTCTCTTGTTAAAAAATCTGAATGTCGTAGGATACGTACAAATTCATGTAGTTTGGTCTTAGTGTACATTTGTTTTCATTTACGAACTTGCTCTTTATAGTTAATCTTCACATTGACCTGGTTTCGGTTTTAAGTTTTATCAAATCTTCTTTGTAATATGTAACTTGAGAGGGTTAAGACCTAGCTTTTTGGATTGAGGATTGATCATTTGTTGTTATTCCACTTTGTTTATGTTGTTTGCTTGGTAAATGCTCAAAATGTCCTGGCTTAATGTTTGATATGCGTGGAGTTTCTTTTGGTTTTATTTAGATCTTTCATTTCTGTTTCATTGAGTCCATGCAAGGTTATGTGGTTATTTTGAAATCAGGGTCATAAGTTGCTATCATTAATTCATGTGCTTGCCTTCACATCTTTGGTATGCTTTCATTGATTCACACTCTTCTTTGCAGTATGTGTGTATATTGCATGATAAGTCTTAGTTTAATTGGAAGACACCATGATAATCCTCATGTTTTGCTAATTGATCTAGAGTTTCACTTTATAAAATTTGGTTGGACATAAACTGAGTTATGAGTGTGTGAATATGGTTGGGCAAGTGAGAGTTTGGAGTCAGTAGGCAAGGATGGCACGCGTGTTTGGTTTGTTTGGAATTCATTGACTTGTTTGCCTTATATGTTTTTGGAAGCGTATAATTCATGGATGAGAGCGTAGTACCGCTGGTCCATGGAGGGGGTTATAAGTATTTGCAAGCAAGGGGACTGGGGTTCGATCCCCACGCCCAACCCTTTTTTTTCTTTTGTCTGATTTTTGCTTGTTTTATATATATTTGTGTTTATATCTTCTATTCACCACGCGCACGCAGCTCAGTTGGCAATTGTTTGGTGTTGTTGATTCAGAGGGCGTGGGTTCAATCCCCATGGTTGCCATTTCTTTTATCACCTATTTGTTTTACTGTATTTAGTTTATGTCTTAATTTTCAAAACACTATAACTTATGCATTTTTAATCCTTTTTCTCCCATTCTTTTTGCTGTATTTCTCTAATTGAATCTACTTGCTACATATAAAAAGAAAATGACAAAAATATTTTATTTTTGAAACCTTTATGCATGCTTGGATTATAATGCTTATTTAGTCTTTATTGCACTTCTTGATGAATCTTGCTATGTTACCACTATCCATCATGCTTGATTATATCTAATATGTGTTTCTAGCTTTGCATTGATATCTTGATCTTGTTTTATCATATCAATGTCTTTTTATGTCATCTTATTTGAATTATTAACTTGTTATCTTGTTAGTAACCTACAACTGTTCTTTTCCCCCATTCCAAAGGAAGGTTAAATATGTTGACTCCTAAAGTCATGACTTCCTACCTTAACCTAAGTAACCTATTAGGAGAAAACTTTATTTCTTGGCCTCATCAGAGCCAGAGAAATCATAATTAGCTTTAGGAGAGAGTTCTTAAACTCTTGGTGATATTCATCCTAATGAATTATCACTTTCCCCTACTGGCTAAAACATAACATAGGTCCATTACAATTAGATTTAGAGAGTTCTTAAACTCTACAATGAGCTTGTACTCATTTCCCCTCTGAATATTGGCCATAGTCAATAGTTCAGTAGAAGTAGAACTCTGATTCTACACCCGAGGATACGTAGGCGTAAAGTGTGATGCTTTGTCGAGTATACTTAGATACTAACCCCAAGGATTTTCAACCTTTAGCATAGTACCTTAGCAAGCGAGTAACATAAACAAGAGGCTCCTGTAGAGTACTACGGACGTTTAGGGTGCTAATACCTTCCCTAGGCGTAACCAACCCCCGAACCTTATATCCCCCCTTTTAGGTTTTTCTAACGATCTTGAACCTTTCCTTTGGATAAATCAAAGTCGGTTGTAAAAGGAAATGATGCAAGTTAATTAATAGCTTGTTATCCGATTTTCACTGCAACAGGTATATTGTTGCAGTTTTTTTGGTAAAAGCTAGTGAAGGATTTGGAGACTTTGGGTGTAGAATCCTTAAGTTTGGATTCTATCAATTTTGCAAGGCCAATAGCTTGTGAGATTGAGGTAGGTTTGTGGATGGCCATCTCATTGCGAATTTCATTGGATAAACCAGAAATAAAACAATTTAAAATTGCATCTTGTGGTAAACCAACAACTTGAGTGCCTAACTTTTCGAACTTGGTTTGATACTCCACAACCGAACCATCTTGTTTAAGTTTAAATAATTCAGCTTGATGATTTTCATAAGATGAAGGACCAAAACGTAATGCCAAATCTTTTGTAAACGTGACCCAATCAGATAATAATAAACTTTGGTGCATCCATTTAAACCAATCCAAAGCATCATTTTTCATATAAAATGAAATCAATGACATTCTATTTTCATGAGACATATTATAAAAACTGAAAAATTGTTCAGCTTGAAACAACCACTCAAGAGGATTTGTACTATCAAACATGGGTAGGTCAAGTTTAGGGGTTCGCATAGGGGGTAAAGGGGGAATATGGGGAACTGGTGGGTAATATGGGAAATTGTAACTTGGATTTGCAGTAAAAGCTGTTTGGGGGGAAAAGTGTGGTGGAAAGGAGGTTGGGGGTGGTATAGTTGTAGTATTTGGCAAGAATGTGGCTGGTGGAGGGGGATGGTTGTGGGAAAAAACCGTGGGGGTTCTAAGGGGAGTATTTGATGGGGTAATGACATGAGGTGTGGGGGTAGAGGATAGGGAAACATGAGGGGGGTTGAGGATAATACCTGATGAACTTGCTGCCATTGAGCTTGCTGCCATGGAATTAATTGCAGACTGTTTTTCCTTTTGTTTTGTGAGATTGTTAATGGCAACCATGACTGCTTCAAATCTTGAATCCTCCAAAGTTTTATCATTTTTGAATCTGGTCTGCAGCCTTCCAATATGAGTCTCTAAATCTGCAGTCACTCGATCAAACCTTTCATCTAATTGCTCTTGGTTGAGAGCCATAGCTTTATCAATCAGAAGTTGTGATGTGTGGACAGCTTCCTCCACTATTTCTCTTGAGGAGGGGTTAGTAGGTTTTGGGGGAGCCATTGAATTCACTTGTAGAAAGCACCAATGTTAGGTTCTCCACTAGGGTTACCAAATTAGATCTAAAGTTGCATAAGAAAATGAACACAATAATAATAACTTTTCAGAATTTTTTTCATGTCCTCAACAACCAAGATACAACTGAATATAAAGTTAGAGTTAGAAAAGCTAAAAGGGCCATGGGCCACTAAACCCAATAAAAGAAATACACAATTAAAATAAATGCTAAAGGTACCTCCATAATTAAAAGTAACAATCTTTAAGTAAAAGAGATACTTTCTTTTCTCTAGTGGGCCTTTGCCTAACAACTACTGCTATCACCTTCTCGTTTATGAGCCTTTGGAAGCCTTGTAGCCTTTTTCTCTCTGCAATTTGAGTTTGAAGAAGGAGAGTACGATTTTCACATTGTTGGAGAGAGAGAGGTACTTCTATTTTGTCTCATTTTTTTCTTTTTGTGGTTTTTAGCTTTTAATAATATTAAAGTATCACTAGTTTAGAAAAATGGACATTTATCATTTCAAGTATAAATTGGTATAAGAAAAATTAAGGTGGAGCGGTCCATACTTTTACCATACTTTTATTTTTTATTTATTTATTTTTATTATATCATGCACTTTCATTTTTGACTAGCATTCAGCACATTTTTTTTTCTAAACTTATAATAGTGTAGTTATATTAGAATTTGATTTAATGATTATTTCCTATTGTGCATGCTAACTTATTACATGGAGGGATATTGTCACGTTATTGACTAAATATATCATCTTGTTTGCATTGTAAATAACTTAATCAGTATACATAATTTGGAAACAATGAATATAATTCTTGTATTATGGCTACTTGATTCTTGTTGCATTTAAAGTCACATTTTACTGTGCATAAAAAAATAGTAAAGAACAAATGTAGATTGAATTAGTTTTAATTTAAATTAATTAACTTTTAATTAGAATTTAGTCTAGTTAGTTTTAATTAGAGTTTAATCTAAATAGTTTTTAATTAGATTTAGTTTAATTAATCTTTAATTAGAATTTTGTCTTATTAGTTTGATTTAATTAATTAGTTTTATTAGAATTTAGTTAAATAGGTTTTTTTAGACTATAATTTAATTAGTTATTTAGTCTTTAATTAGAATTATTTTTTAATTATTTAATTAGCTTTTCAATAGAACGTGGTTTATTTGCGAATCTCGTTTATTTAGATTTTTTTTATTAATTTATCTTGACATTTTGCTTTAATCAATTCCTGATATTCATTCTAAGTTTATTTCTTTTTGCTCTTGACTGTGATTAATATCTGATCTGTGATGCCTATTCTTTTATGATTTATCTGTTTACCTCATTCCAAAGGAAATGGTCCATATAGTTGTCTGTCACGTCATTTAGGATAGAATTGTCCATTATTCCCTTATCTCACGACGCCGCATTCCACGTAGGTGTCTTGCTGTCAGACCCTACTTTTCTGTGGACACTTCATTCACTGTTTTACCTAGCCTTAAGTTTGGAGTCGCCGCACTCCACGTAGGTGTCTTGCTGTCAGACCCTACTTTTCCTTGGAACCTTGACCACAGTCAAGAGTTCCTCACCCCCTTTGAGGGGAACTACAAACGCTCTGATTTCTCAAAGTACCCTTTGAGAATATGTAGGCATAGGATTGCAATGATCCTAGCGAGGCACATTTTTGTTTTTCTACCTTTTTTCCTTTACATCCAATGTCTTCTTGGATTCCACTTTTGTTTTACCTTTACATCCGATGCCTCATTGGATTCCACCTTTTCTTTTTTCCACCTTTTCTTTCTACACCCTTTTACCCCATTTGAGGGGAACTACGAATGCTCTGATTCCATTTCCGTCAGGATACGTAGGCACGAGATGCGATGTCTTGGCGAACATACTTAGTGTATATACTCCTAAGTATTTACCTTAACACATTTCCCTTAGCAAGCAAATTCTAACATAACACAAATGCTAACAAAAGGTTCGTGTAGAGTACTACAGATACTTAGGATGCTAACACCTTCCCTAGGTATAACCAACCCCCGAACCTTAGATCTCTAGTTGTGTCTTCACATAGCACAATTAGGGTTTTCTTCAATCTTTACCTTTTCCTTTGAATAAATTAAAGCTCGGTGGTGAACTTCATGATTTGTGATTCAAGTTAACCAATAGCTTGATATCCGATTCTCACCGCAACAGAAATGACGACTTCAGTGGGGATGTCCCCTAAGATGGTTAAGCCTACCTTGTTTTGTATTTGTGTTATTTATATGTTGGCTTGCTTGTACATTTGTATATTCATACCTGTATATACACCTGTTGTGCTTGGGTTTTCTGTATGTAGGGTGGTTACTTGGAGTGGTGAGATAAGTCCTAACCCGGTCTTGAGCATACACTTATGATAGGATTGTGGTGTAATCAATAGTCGGTTGTTGGGAGTAGTCCTAACTATTTATGGCATATGATGATCACGCTCAGATGAGACCCTTTGGGATTGTTGATGTTTGATGTGAGTAGTCGCATTGATGTCACTCTTCCTGATTTGAGAGCCATGGATTATGAGGACCGTAGTTACCTTCATCCCACTTGGCCTTTTTAGGATGTAGTGCGGTGGCTATGAGGGAGTAGTCCTAAGTAGTTGTCACGCGATACTACACTCAGACGAGTTTATCTTGAGAATATTATTAACCCGGGTAAGTAGTCACGTAGGCCGATAATATTCGAAGGATTTATGTAGACTCTGGGAACTTTTAGAACCCTGTTTTACGGATACAAGAACCCTAGTACACACCTTGTGGTTGGTTCTTTACCTCGACTCCATGCTGTGATCTCGAACCCTTGATCTTGTTGCATGTGTTTTGCATCTTGTTTGCATTGCATTGCATATCATTTGCATCTTTGCATGATTCATTGCATGCGTCTGTTTGTCCAGTTACTCAATTCCAGTGGTCTATATCTTCCAATGTTGCTTGTGAGTCGTCAAGCTGATTCCCGACACCGATACTGGGCTAGAGCTAACTACAGACGAAGGATGTCAGAGCAAGAGGTGCATAATACTGAGATCCGCATAGAGATCAATGACCTCAAGTCAAGCATGACTAAACTCACTGAGATGCTTCAAGTCTTGATTTCTAGGGGAGAGTCACCCCAAAGGACAATCATCCAAGAAGTTTCAAGTGCTGACCCTCCACCTGGTTAGATACCGCCTTCAACTTGGCAAGAGTTTGGTTTACCTCCCAACTACTCTCCACCGATTGCATCTACTGCTATGGTTGGTCAGACTGCTATGCCAGTTTTTCAAGCGCCTATTTTCGCCGAGGCCAGACCTGTGGTCCATGCTGTTCCACAGACTGTTCGGGCTTCTTTTGAGAATCCCCTCTATTAGTATAATGCTGCCAGTGCTCAGGGTGAAGAGCCTGTAGACTTTGTTGAACCTGAAGTTGTCCGTGAGCAGTTTCAGATCATGGACAAAAGACTTAAAGCTGTTGAGGGTAATGATTTCTTTAATGTGGATGCAGACAACATGTGCTTAGTGTCTGATCTTGTTATGCCTGCTAATGTGAAGTACCAGGGCCATTCTTGTCCAAGGGCTCATTTGGTCATGTATTGTCGCAAGATGGCTGCTTATACCAAAAATCAGAAGCTGCTTATCCACTGTTTTCCGAATAGCTTGAGTGGAGCATCACTCTGTCATACCCCAAGTTTTGACCACTCGATTGTCAAAACCCGACTGTGTTTTCACTTCGTGTCGTCTGCATATCATATCATTTATTTTTGTCACACATATCGTTTGAATTTTCAGTTAGAACATATGCGTTGAAATCTCCGTCTTTTCTGGTTAATTATGTGAAAAATCGATGAACATACGTGTTTTTCAATTGAACTCGCAAATGTCCATTATTCATCTATCTTTCACACGATTCAATCGATACCCCATTTTTTGTTTTATTTTCACATATTAAGATAAAAAATGAATTAAAATTTTTTTAAAAAAATATGTATATATATGTTTGTTTTTCTCACGCCACTTATATATATATATATATATATATATATATATATATATATATAAACTTTGTTTTATTTTAAACATATATATGTATTCATTTTTTTAGAAAAAAATATATATAAATTCATAATTTGTTTTAAATATAAGTTTGTTTTTTATGAGTTTTGTTTTAATTGAATTTTTGTTTGTTATGAGACCAAGTAACATGACCTTGTCCCTTTTGTCTTATTTCCCTAGCCAATTGCAAAAGAAGATAAAAAACATTCTCTTACAAGTCATTAAAACTTGTAACAAACTTGACTAAAAAAACATTCTTCTTATTTCATACTTGCTTGATTTCTAAGCAGGCTTTGCCTATAAATAGAGCTTTGAAGCTCTTTGCAAATTACACAAGTCTTGTATTAACAAGCACATTCTTTCTTTCTCTCAAATTTTTCTCTAAGTTATTGTCTTTAGTATAAGCATAGAAGGAAAAATGTAAAGCATGTAGCATAAACACAAGAGGACATGGCGTCCATCTCACAATTTGTATATAGAACTTTCTGTTTGTTTTACATATACTACACAGATACATACCACTTTCTGCAACTTTGTTTCCATTTTTTTTACACCATAATATACAATTCACACAATTTCATATTTTCTCTGCATAATCTTCTTTAACAAATTTACACTTTACACTTATCATACTAAACTTAATTCAAATTTTCAAACTAACTTCACTACACAATTAAAGTTTCTGCACAGATTTTACCAACTGCAACATGAACAAAGCAGCGCAGCCCCCTCTGTCTGCTTTCCTACTTCTCTTATTTTTGCAGGAACTCCAAAATTCATGAAGATTCACATCAACACAATGGCTTGCAAATTCAACACATATGAAGAAAATTCAGCAGCAACATGTTTTACAGAAAAACAACATCAATTGCAAAATTTTTCGAAGAAATCATTAAAACAATCTGCAATTTAATCACAACTATCAACTCAATTTCATCAATCCTTATTTTTCAAAATTCTGATTCAATTTCATAAAACTTACAAGTTTCAATCGATACAACTCACTTCCTGCTATTTTTTTTTACATTTTTTTACAGGAACAGCATCACGGTAACAATTGCAACATCAGAACATCAACAACTGCGACATAAGAATTTGACAAAATTCTAAAGGATTGAAACAAAAAGAAGAAGAACAACCTGTTACTACAGCCGTGGCAATCCAAGCTCCAAAATCCGCCGCGAAACCGACGTCGCCGACACGTCAAAATCACCAATATCAACGACTTCAACACAACAATTCCACCTACAGAATTGCGAAAATTCCTATAGCAAATACAATTCGAATTTTCAAAATCAATCATCAATTCAATTTCATAATTTTTGTTTCTAAACCCTAAATCAATTCAAATTTGTTCTTATCAAATCATAACAGATTTCATTTTTTTCACAGGTTTGAAGGACAAAATGGAAGAACAATGAATTTGTTTTCTAACCTGAAAAACTCATCATCCTCGCCGAAAATCGGAGACGAAAATCTCTTTCGCGGCCGGAAACGACATCAGAAACGGAGGAAGTCGCGACCCGGACGAAAGAATCTCGCCGGAATCGCAGTGACGGAGGGAGCGACGTCGGAGAAAGCTTCAAAAACGGAGAAGGAGACGGCATCGTCGAGGGGAATCGCAGAGAGAGAGTTTGAGAACAAGGAAATACTTTTCACTGTTTCTCAGTGTTTTGCACGTGAACAAGGTACAAGATCCCCTTTTCATCTTTTTTACTGATAAAGTTTTTCTATTTATTCATTTATTCACTATTATTAATTGTTTTATTATTATTATTATTATTATTATTATTATTATTGAGATTTGGATTTTGTAAAGACTTTAAGCCCAATATCAGTTTCTAATCACACCCTTCAGTTTTTCAAATTCCATGACCCATTTATGTTAGATTTTTATTAGTTTTAATTTTGTCTAAATTATTCCTAATACTAATTGTTAAACTTGACTAATCATTTTTTTTATATATAATTGTTAATTGTGATATTTATGTATTATTTTGACATGATTTTTAAATGATAAATTTGACATTTTTTAATTAGTCTTACTATTATTTCTTTTTAATTTTAGATTAACATTAACATCAATTATTAATTTCACGACCATATATTTTTTATAATTATGATTAAGTTATTATTTTCTTTTAATTAAATTTGTTAATCATATATTTGTATAATTATTATATATTTAAGTTTTTTCAATTAGTTTGTTAATTAATTAACTAATGCCATGATAATATAAATATGATATAAAATGTGTTATTTTCTTTGTGAATTTATTTTAACATTTTTTATCTGTTTTAAATTGTTATTTTTTGCCTATTGAAATTCGGTCCCTGAAATACCATGTTCATGATTATTTGATTTAAATCTTGATATTTTTTTCTTAAATGCTTTATCACTTTGATACTTGGTCTGATCATATTTACACGATGTTTTGTCGTGTATATGCTTTTATCTCACGATGTTTTGCCGTGAAGTTTCTGTTTATTTTACACGATGTTTTGCCGTGTATTTTATCTCTCTTTTTATCCACGATGTTTTGCCGTGTGCTTCCTATTTATTTTCACTGTGATGTTTTGCCACGTATATCTTTTATTTATCTCGCGATGCTTTGCCGCGTATCTTTGTTCGCTGATTACATGATGTTGTTCTGTGTATTTCAGTTGATTTTTATTACCATGATGTTTTTCCATGTGTATTCTGTAACTTTTTGTCTGTTTAATCTGTTACGCGATGCTTTGTCGTGTATTCATTTATCCCGTGATGTTTTGCCACGTGTGCATGTTCCTTTAGGAACTCTCAGTTCAAATTTAATTTTCTATTAGGTTTGAAATAAGGCAGACATTAGGATATTCAACCAAGCATGATAATTTTAGGATAGTTTTTCCCTCTCGCCGCCGTGTGATTTAAACTTTATTTTCTGTAGTTCGTGCCCCTTAGGGGCGAACTATGACCGCTCTGATTTCTCAAGATAGCATTGAGAATACGTAGGCATAAGACTGTAAAGTCTTAGCGAGCAACCTTTTCTTTTTTCATCATTCTCTTTATGTCCGACGTTTTCCCGGATATTCGTATTTGCGACCTTTTTATTTTTATCTCTTTCAATCCGACGTTTTCCCGGATATTCATATCGTTTCTTTTCAAAACAACTTTCCTTGTGATTTAAATTCAAATACATATTTGTTATCAAAACTTTCTTTCATTTCTTTGTTGAACAACTAACCAAACAGCATGGAAGCTCTACAACGGGTAAGTGTTTATCCGCTTTCATTTACTGCCTTCATATTTTAAACTGTATTGTGGGAAGCTGCGCATGGTTAGTCTTCTTTCATACCCTCTTTAAACTTGTTGTATATCCACTGTATATATACTTGTACCTATTTAGAGTTTCCTCGACAACTACGTCTGGAACCAGACAAAGTCCCGTCTCCTTACATCCGACGTTCTCCCGGATATTTCACCCTCATTTGACAATTAGGATTTTCTTTTACAACAATTTTAGACAACTAGATCTAAGAAATTCCCCCCCTTGAACAGTTCATATACAGAAGGCCATTGTTCCAAGTGAAACCCCTTCTGGAACTGTTCATCAGCCTCCTCTTAGGCTTAGTGCAAGGACCCACAGGCTTCCTAAAAGCATCCCCGCCTCCTCTTGGGCGTTGTACAAGGACCCTTCGGCTTCTTAGAAGTTTTCACAACCTCCTCTTAGGCTTCGTATAATGATTCTTCCTTAGCGAAGATAGCCTCCTCTTGGGCTTCGTACAAATTGTCCCTTTGGCTTCTTAAAAGTTTTTTCCCGCCTTTTCTTGGGCTTTGTACAAATTGTCCCGACGACCTCTTAAAGGTATAGGAACATAAACTAGTTATCTTAATAGAGCAGTTTTTCAAAGGAGTCTAGATCTTCATCCCGAAAACGTGCATTCCCTTGGGCATCACACAAAGATAAACCTCCTCATACCAGTAGACTTGGACAATCTCACCTCCTTTTGGATTTCAAGAAACCCTCAAGTTCCCTAAAAAACACAGGAAAAACCCTTTCCTCTTTTTTAACATCCGAAGATTTCCCGGATATTCCTCTTTTTTAACATCCGACGCTTTCCCGGATATTCCTCTTTTTTAACATCCGACGCTTTCCCGGATTTCCTCTTTTTAAACATCTGACGCTTTCCCGGACATTCCTTTTATTTTCATCCGACGCTTTCCCGGATATTCCTTCTATTTTCATCCGATGTTTTTCCCGGATATTCATATCTCAATCTTTAATCTCTTCACTCTTTTCAATCAAATCCCACAAACACCCTTTTAGCTTCAATCTTGGGCTTTGAACAAGACACAAAATACTCAACCCTTTTGCTTCATATCTTGGGCTTTGAACAAGATACAAATTACCTTTAGCTTCATATCTTGGGCTTTGAACAAGATACCCAAATACCTTTTTCCTCCCTTAGAATAGGAGGAACTACGATTTCTCTGATTTCCCTGTTTTCTTTAACGGGAATACGTAGGCATAAGATTGTGAAATCTTAGCGAGCACACTAAACAAAAAAAAATCTTAGGTCCAGTACCTTACCAAAAACATCAAAAAATCCGAAAACAACAAAAATACCTTTTCCCAAAGGATAAATTTTCCCTTTTACAGACAAACATCAGTAAGTAGAAAGCTATAAGGAAAATTGCTAACAACCCATGGATAACCATGTATAGGATGGGTAATTGACAACTCCCCATTGTATAACCTGACCCCGGACCCCCCAATCTCTTAGCATTTGTTAAAGAAAACATTTGCGTGCAAGGTTAGTTTGAGATAGCTTCCCTTTCCTTTCCAGCTTCATAGGATAAATAAGAAATCAGAAAGTAGCACCCAATCCCATCCGCAGGCGGATGTGGGCGGTCACGAAAACCGCGCTACACACTCAAATGGTATATGAATCTCGAGAAAAACTCCATTCACTGCTTCCAAGATCTCACAAATGCCTTCATGAAGTAGTATAAGTATAACTTCGACACGGCTCCTGATCGTCACCAACTTCAAAACATGACTCAACATGAGAAGGAATCTTTTAAGGAGTATGCTCAGCGCTGGAGAGAGTTGGCTTCCCAAGTTGAACCTCCTCTGGCTGAGAAAGAATTAACTAGAATGTTCATGGATACTCTGTCCCCATTCTATTGGGAAAATATAATTTGAAGTGTTTCCTCCAACTTCACTGATTTGGTTACTATTGGCCAAAGGCTCGAAGAAGGACTTAAGAATGGAAAAGTGTCTAAGGTTGTTGAATCTTCCAATGCTATGAAGAAATCCTATGGGAACTTTCAGAGGAAGAAAGAATATCAGACTAACACTGTAATGTTTGGAGTGAGAAGGCCTCGTCCCCAACCTCAATATATTATTCACCCTACTGTTGTTGCTGTCACTCCCGTGGTTACTGCTCCACGACTAGCTCAAGCTCCTCAACGTCCGACTGCAGGCCAGAACCAGTACCGTAATAGGAATCGATTTGATCCTATTCCCATGACATACACTGAACTTTATCCTGGTATGGTTCAACAGGGTTTAATTACCACAAGGCCTATGCCTCCTCCTCCAAATCCTCTTCCAGCCGGTTATAGAGCTGATCTTCAGTGTGATTACCATCAAGGTGGTGCAGGCCATAACTTGGAAGGTTGCTTTGCATTGAAGGCTAGAGTACAAGAGTTGGTGAGAAACAAAATCCTCTCCTTTAAGGACAATCCCAATGTCTAGAGTAACCCTCTACCAGGGCACACAAAGTGAAGCTTTAGTCAACTTCAACTCAGCTACTTCTTAAAGACAAGACAACTTATCCTTGTGTTTAACTAGTCACTAGGCCTTGTTTCTTGTTGTTTGCATTTCCCTTATTTTGTAATGGATATTGTCTTCAAATTATGTTTGTACTTTCGTGATTAATGAAATGAGCATTGCAACTTTTGATTCAATTCACTGTTTCCGCTATTTACATCTTTATGATTGCAAAACATTTTATCCACTTTCTTTTTTATTATGCAAAGATTGGAGGGAGGATGATGAAAATATTATCCATAATTGTTGTGGTATACTTTCGATTAAACCTTGTCGATGATGTAAGGAAGATAATCCCTCGTTAACCCCTTCGAACCTAGAAGTACGAGTTTTCTTTCCTTACAATGAACCCATATTCTCAACATTGGGGTGGGTAGTTTTCAGTTTAACTTAGTTATGCATTCTAACGCAAGTGCTTAATGCAAGACACCAGTTAGCTCCCTCAATTCAAATGAATAAATGTTGTACAAGTTGTATGAAAACCAAGAAGAGGTCTCAAAACCTCAACAAAGACGAGAAGAGGTCTCAAAATCTCAGCAAAGACAAGAAGAGGTCTCAAAACCTCAGCAATAAAGGACAATCAAATGTTGTAAGGAAGTAGTGACTACCATTTTTGAATCCATTGACTTCTGGACCATCACCATTACTATCATCACTGCAATTCATCGCCTGTGGGAACCTGAGTGTAAAGTCTGAGTTAACTGAGCGTAGGATTGGAAGTTCATCGCGAAGATTGGGTGGGTACAAATAAACTTTGAGCCTTTGTCCTTTGTTTCTTAAACTGTGAACCAGGCCACGTTACAACCCTCAAAAGACCTAATTGAAGCAAGGTTATTTTGAAAGCATACTACAACAAGGTTGTGTAAACTGACTCCAAAAGATATTTGTAGATCATCTGTTTTGGCATCAGACCTTTCACTTTTAAATGTCTTGAACCGCCGTGTTCAGACCAGTGACTCATTTTGTTTTGCATCTTCCAAAAATAATTTTGATTTCAAAAGTTGCATGACTTTGCTCTAAAATTACCATGTTTGTATGAATACTTTTATTTGCAAACTGGCTTTCCTCTCAAGGAATTTTCAAACAGTTAAGAAACTTGGTCGGTGATCCTATCAGTGGCAAGTTCTTTCAAAATCCTGTTGAAGATTCAGTTCAAGATTTATGGTTTAATGGCGACTTCTCAGAATTGGTTTATACAGAAGATTTTTCAAGACTCAGACTAGTGCAAGCTTTCCAAGAGCACCATGAAACAATCATTTCATAATCAGACAAGCTGAAGCAATGATCAGTTCATCTACAACAATCAGCTAGTCTGGGGCAATTTACTTGAAGAATCCCCAAGCAGCACTTCATCCTTCCTACAAGGATCATTAACTTGATACAGTTTACCAGTGTGGCAGAGATGTGTTCAGTAGTAGCATCTCTAGTTCCCAAGCAGAATGACAGTGATCTCCGTGTTTAGGAATCAGTTATCCAGTATTATCTTCTCCAAAAGAGTCGAGCTGTGTTGTCAGCATCTGCATCTGCATTTGATCATGCATCATCTGCATAATTCATATACATATGCATACCATAAGTGTTTCATCTTTATTTGCATTTCTCCCGAGGTCGTATTGTTATCCGCGTCTTACCTTGTGGTCTAAGTCCAATTTACTTGGCGCCCACCAAAGCGTTACCCGTCTTTCCATTCAGTGTCATTCCTGAATGTTGTCGTTTCCTTGTGCATCTAGTCCTGTTGTTAGATGTTTATCTTCTTTCATTCCAGTGATATTCCTGGATCTTTATATTCTTTCATTCCAGTGTCATTCCCGGATGCCTGTCTCTGTTCATCTCTAGTGCCATTCCTGGATATCTTATTCCTCTTGTTTCTCCCAGTGCTATTCTTGGAAGTTTTGCCTCTCTTTTGTAATCCCCGTCAAATTTTCTTGGATATCTTTCAATGTCATTCCTGAAAGTCTTATATGTTTATTCAATGCCATTCCTGGATGTCTTTCTCACTATTATTCGATGCCATTCCTGAATATAGTGATTTGCTTTAACTTTCAATGCCATTCTTGAAAGTTCATAGTCATTCAATGCTTTCTTGGATATTGTGATTCCTTTTGTCCAATGCTTTCTTGAATCTCTATTTTGTTCACTTTTATCTGATGTCTTCTCAGATATTGTGATTATACCTTTCGTTCAATGCTTTCTTGGACGTTGTGATTTCTTTTTATCCAATGCTTTCTTGGGTATATCTTTGTTCACATTCAACCAAACTTTCTTGGATATTGTGATTCCTTTTGTCCAATGCTTTCTTGGATCTCTATTTTGTTCACTTTTATCTAATGCCTTCTCAGATATTGTGATTATACCTTTCGTTCAATGCTTTCTTGGACGTTGTGGTTTCTTTTTATCCAATGTCATCCTGGATCCCTACTTTATTCACTTTTATCTAAAGCCATTATTAGATATTGTGATTGTACCATTCATTCAAAGTCATTATTGGATGACTGGTTTCTTTGCATCCAATGCTTTCTTGGATCCCTATTGTATCTCATTCTCATCTGATGCCTTCTTGGATATCGTGAGTCCGCCTTTCATTCAAAGTCATTATTGGATGACTGATTTTCTTTGAATCCAATGCCTTCTTGAATCCCTGCTTTGTTCACTTTTATCTAAAGCCATTATTAGATATTGTGATTTGTACCTTTCATTCAAAGCCATTATTGGATGTCTGGTTTCTTTTCCCACCTGATGCTCTTCCTGATGTGCCTTTCTGTTTATGATTTTCTTCCAGATTGAGTCTTTGTTATTTTATTCCCCAGTGAAAATCGTCACTCCGGTGCTACTTCCATTGAGGGTCCTGTGTTATTCTTTTCTTTCTAAAGTGTCAGCCGGTCACGTTTGAACCAGTTGGTTTCAACATTTTAGATTTTCCCCAGTGTTGTTGTCTTCTCCAGTGAGTGTCTACTCATTGTGTGGACTTTGTCTCTGTCTTATTTCGTTTTTGTCTGCATTTTGGATTTATCATTCCATCATTCTCATCATATTAGAGTCTTAGCATGTCAGCACTGCATAACTTTCTTTTGTCCATAGCATGGCATGTCATTGCATCTAAAGGCAAAATTTTTGGTTATCTATATTTAAATACCTTTCACCATGATTTCACGAGACTATCATCACTAATGTCATATGGTGAAGTTATTTAAATATGGGCAATTGTCATACCCCAAATTTTATCCTTAGATTCTTTGATCTTTTGAATATCATTTTAAGTCAATCATATTGCATATTACCCAATTTATCAGCTAGAATGATCTTTTTGGAGTTACAGCCAAGTCAGTCAAACTAAAAGTCAGTTTCGATTAATTTCAAAAAAATCTGACAAGAAACGTCGTGTTTTTTTTGAATTGTATATTTCGTGCTGATTGTTTTGGTGTATTTATTTTATTTTTTCTGAACACTTCGATACCTCGAATTATTCATTTTTTTTACCGTTTTTATTTTGATTTATAATTAATCATTTTTTTTTTGAATTATTTATTTTATAGTTTATTTAATTTTTACTTTATTTTTTTTTATTTTTTTAATATATATATTTAATTTTGTTTTTTTGTTTTTTAGAAACTTGTTAATAAAAAGCTTTATGGATTTAATTTTTTTTTTATGGGTTCCAATGCACCATTTCTCTCGAGACACGCATGCCACCGTGCACTGTTCCTGCTGCTTCATGAGGTACTAGGCGGCATTTATTTTAAGGAAATAACAAGAAAAAACTGACACATACACGTTACCCCTACTTCTTTTTTTAATTTTTTCTTTTCCTGCTATGTACCGCTTTGTTTCTCTCCATGCACCTTTATAAAAATTTCCTCTTCATTCACATCTTACTGCTACAAAAATCCCACAAAATCTGCAAAAATAGACAGAAATCGCCCCCATACTTTTTGAACACGTCATGCACCTACACACATAGGCAGCGCACTCATTTTTGAAATTTGAAACAACAACATCATCTCAGTAGCTTTCTTTCAAGCCGGATAGACTTCTTCAGTTTTTAACCTTCAAATGCCCTCAAATATTACCTCCATCCTTGTTTTCGCAGCAACCGAAACAACACCAAAACCATCTTGAATTTCCACCTTCAATTCATTAACAAACCTTATAGTCTCTCTTGATCCTTTTTTTTCTCAAAGTAAAGAAATATTCCACAACACCTCATATTCACATACACCACATCCATATAGCCTCCCCCATCTCCATGATACTCCCATCTTCATCATTGCGGTAACGTTCTCCGCCATTTTCAATAAAAGATTCGAACCGCCAAACTTTTCTGATGTCGCACAACTGTTACAACTCCGCACAACATTGTTGCACCTTTACAAACCTCCATACCAAGCTACTCACTTTCCCTCACACTCTCCTTAACAAGTGCAAGCCGAAAACCGACGACCACCGTCACTCCAACAACCACCTCGGCCACCACTCACCCATAACCACACGAAACCTTCTTCTTCATTAAATTCACTTTCTTCCTTTCACAAAACCATTGGACAACAGCTACAAGAAGCACACCTCAGAAACCACTACCGCTATCACCTTCTCGTTCGTGAGCCTTTGGAAGCCTTGTAGCCTTTTTCTCTCTGCAATTTGAGTTTGAAGAAGGAGAGTATGATTTTCACATTGTTGGAGAGAGAGGTACTTCTATTTTGTTTCATTTTTTTCTTTTTGTGGTTTTTAGTTTTTAATAATATTAAAGTATCACTAGTTTAGAAAAATGGACATTTATCATTTCAAGTATAAATTCGTATAAGAAAAACTAAGGTGGAGCGGTCCATACTTTTACCATACTTTTATTTATTTATTTATTTTTATTATATCACGCACTTTCATTTTTGACTAGCATTCAGCACATTTTTTTTCTAATAGTGTAGTTATATTAGAATTTGACTTAATGATTATTTTCTACTGTGCATGCTAACTTATTACATGGAGGGATATTGTCACGTTATTGACTAAATATATCATCTTGTTTGCATTGTAAATAACTTAATCAGTATACATAATTTGGAAACAATGAATATAATTCTTGTATTATGGCTACTTGATTCTTGTTGCATTTAAAGTCACATTTTATTGTGCATAAAAAAATAGTAAAGAACAAATGTAGATTTAATTAGTTTTAATTTAATTTAATTAACTTTTAATTAGAATTTAGTCTAGTTAGTTTTAATTAGAGTTTAATGTAAATAGTTTTTAATTAGATTTAGTTTAATTAATCTTTAATTAGAATTTTGTCTTATTAGTTTGATTTAATTAATTAGTTTTATTTGAATTTAGTTAAATAGGTTTTTTTTAGACTATAATTTAATTAGTTGTTTAGTTTTTAATCAGAATTATTTTTTAATTATTTAATTAGCTTTTGAATAGAATTTGGTTTATTTTCGAATCTCGTTTATTTAGATTTTTTTAATTAATTTATCTTGACATTTTGCTTTAATCAATTCCTGATATTCATTTTAAGTTTATTTCTTTTTGCTCTTGACTGTGATTAATATCTGATCTGTGATGCCTATTCTTTTATGATTTATCTGTTTACCTCATTTCAAAGGAAATGGTCCATATAGTTGACTGTCACGTCTTTTAGGATAGTATTGTCTATTATTCCCTTATCTCACGCCGCCGCATTCCACGTAGGTGTCTTGCTGTCAGACCCTACTTTTCCGTGGACACTTCATTCACTGTTTTACCTAGCCTTAAGTTTGGAGTCGCCGCACTCCACGTAGGTGTCTTGCTGTCAGACCCTACTTTTCCTTGGAACCTTGACCACGGTCAAGAGTTCCTCACCCCCTTTGAGGGGAACTACAAACGCTTTGATTTCTCAAAGTACCCTTTGAGAATACGTAGGCATAGGATTACAATGATCCTAGCGAGCCACCTTTTTGTTTTTCTACCTTTTTTCCTTTACATCCAATGCCTTATTGGATTGCACCTTTTTCTTTACATCCAATGCCTTCTTGGATTCCACCTTTTTTTTACCGTTACATCCGATGTCTCCTTGGATTTCACCTTTTCTTTTTTCCACCTTTTCTTTCTACACCCTTTTACCCCATTTGAGGGGAACTGCGAATGCTCTGATTCCATTCCCGTAAGGATACGTAGGCGCGAGATGTGATGTCTTAGCGAGCATACTTAGTGTATATACCCCTAGGTCTTTACCTTAGCACATTTCCCTTAGCAAGCAAATTCTAACATAACACAAATGCTAACAAGAGGTTCGTGTAGAGTACTACAGATACTTAAGATGCTAACACCTTCCCTAGGTATAACTAACCCCTGAACCTTAGATCTCTAGTTGTGTCTTCACATAGCACAATTAGGGTTTTCTTCGATCTTTACCCTTTCCTTTGAATAAATCAAAGTTCGGTGGTGAAATTCATGATTTGTGATTCAAGTTAACTAATAGCTTGATATCCGATTCTCACCGCAACAGAAATGACGACTTCAGTGGGGATGTCCCCTAAGAGGGTTAAGCCTACCTTGTTTTGTATTTGTATTATTTATATGTTGGCTTGCTTGTAAATTTGTATATTCATACCTGTATATATACTTGTTGTGCTTGGGTTTTCTGTATGCAGGGTGGTTACTTGGAGTGGTGAGATAAGTCCTAACCCGGTCTTGAGCATACACTTATGATAGGATTGTGGTGTAATCAATAGTCGGTTGTTGGGAGTAATCCTAAATATTTATGGCATATGATGACCACGCTTAGATGAGACCCTTTGGGATTGTTGATGTCTGATGTGAGTAGTCGCATTGATGTCACTCTTCCCGATTTGAGAGCCAGGGATTCTGAGGACCGTAGTTACCTTCACCCCACTTGGCCTTTTTAGGATGTAGTGCGGTGGCTATGAGGGAGTAGTCCCAAGTAGTTGTCACACGATACTACACTCAGACGAATTTATCTTGAGAATATTATTAACCCGCATGAGTAGTCACGTAGGCCGATAATATTCGAAGGATTTACGTAGACTCTGGGAACTTTTAGAACCCTGTTTTACGGATACAAGAACCCTAGTACACACCCCGTGGTTGGTTCTTTACCTCGACTTCATGCTGTGATCTCGAACCCTTGATCCTGTTGCAAGTGTTTTGCATCTAGTTTGCATTGCATTGCATATCATTTGCATCTTTGCATGATTCATTGCATGCGTCTGTTTGTCCAGTTACTCATTTCCAGTGGTCTATATGTTCCAGTGTTGCCTGTGAGTCGTCAAGCTGATTCCTCAACACTGATATTGGGCTAGAGCTAACTACAGACGAAGGATGTCAGAGCAAGAGGTGCATAATATTGAGATCCGCATGGAGATCGATGACCTCAAGTCAAGCATGACTAAACTCATTGAGATGCTTCAAGTCTTGATTTCTAGGGAAGAGCCACCCCAAAGGACAATCATCCAGGAAGTTTCAAGTGCTGACCATACAACTGGTTAGATACCGCCTTCAACTTGGCAAGAGTTTGGTTTACCTACCAACTACTCTTCACCGATTGCATCTACTGCTATGGTTGGTCATACTACTATGCCAGTTTTTCAAGCGCCTATTTTCGCCGAGCCTAGACATGTGGTCCATGCTGTTCCACATACTGTTCGAGCTTCTTTTGAGAACCCCCTCTATGAGTACAATGCTGCCAGTGCTCGGGGTGAAGAGCCTGAAGACTTTGTTGAACCTGAAGTTGTCCGTGAGCAGTTTCAGATCATGGACAAAAAACTTAAAGCTGTTGAGGGTAATGACTTCTTTAATGTGGATGCAGACAACATGTGCTTAGTGTCTGATCTTGTTATGCCTGCTAAGTTCAAAACTCTAGAATTTGTGAAGTATAAGGGCCATTCTTGTCCAAGGGCTCATTTGGTCATGTATTGTCGCAAGATGGCTGCTTATACCAAAAATCATAAGCTACTTATCCACTGTTTTTCGGATAGCTTGAGTGGAGCATCACTCAAATGGTATATGAATCTTGAGCAAGACTCCATTCACTGCTTCCAAGATCTCACAAATGCCTTCATGAAGTAGTATAAGTATAACTTCAACATGGCTCCTGATCCTCGCCAACTTCAAAACATGACTCAACATGAGAAGGAATCTTTTAAGGAGTATGCTCAGCGCTGGAGAAAGTTGGCTTCCCAAGTTGAACCTCCTCTGGCTGAGAAAGAATTAACTAGAATGTTCATGGATACTCTGTCTCCATTCTATTAGGAAAATATAATTTGAAGTGTTTCCTCCAACTTCACTGATTTGGTTACTATTGGCCAAAGGCTCGAAGAAGGACTTAAGAATGGAAAAGTGTCTAAGGCTGCTGAATCTTCCAATGCTGTGAAGAAATCCTATGGAAACTTTCAGAGGAAGAAGGAAGATCAGACTAACACTGTAATGTTTGAAGTGATAAGGCCTCTTCCCCAACCTCAATATATTATTCACCCTACTGTTGTTGCTGTCACTCCCGTGGTTACTACTCCACGACCAGCTCAAGCTCCTCAATATCCGACTGCAGGCTAGAACTAGTACCGTAATAGGAATCGAGTTGATCCTATTCCCATGACATACACCGAGCATTATCCTGGTATGGTTCAACAAGGTTTGATTACCACAAGGCCTATGCCTCCTCCTCCAAATCCTCTTCCAGCCGGTTATAGAGCTGATCTTCAGTGTGAATACCATCAAGGTGGTGCAGGCCATAACTTGGAAGCTTGCTTTGCATTGAAGGCTAGAGTACAAGAGCTGGTGAGAAACAAAATCCTCTCCATTAAGGACAATCCCAATGTCCAGAGTAACTCTCTACCAGAGCACACCAAGTGAAGCTTTAGTCAACTTCAGCTCAGCTACTTCTTAAAGACAAGACAGCTCATCCTTGTGTTTAACCAGTCACTAGGCCTTGTTTCTTGTTGTTTGCATTTCCCTTATTTTGTAATGGATATTGCCTTCAAATGATGTTTTTACTTTCGTGATTAATGAAATGAGCATTGCAACTTTTTATTCAATTCATTGTTTCCGCTATTTACATCTTTATGCTTGCAAAACATTTTATCCACTTTCTTTTTGATTATGCAAAGATTGGAGAGAGGATGATGAAAATAATATCCATAATTGCTGTGGTATGCTTTCGATTAAACCTTGTCGATGATGTAAGACATTTTTTTCAATCCCTAAACACTGGAGAAATAAGGAAGATAATCCCTCGTTAACCCCTTCGAACCTAGAAGTAGGAGTTTTCTTTCCTTACAATGAACCTATAATCTCAACGTTGGGGTGGGTAGTTTTCAGTTTAACTTGGTTATGCATTCTAACGCAAGTGCTTCATGCAAGACACCAGTCAGCCCCCTCAATTCAAATGAATAAATGTTGTACAAGTTGTATGAAAACCAAGAAGAGGTCTCAAAACCTCAACAAAGACGAGAAGAGGTCTCAAAACCTCAACAAAGACGAGAAGAGGTCTCAAAATCTCAGCAAAGACAAGAAGAGGTCTCAAAACCTCAGCAATAAAGGACAATCAAATGTTGTAAGGAAGTAGTGACTGCCATTTTTGAATCCTTTGACTTCTGGACCATCACCATTACTATCATCAGTGCAATTCCTCGCCTGTCGGAACCTGAGTGTAAAGTCTGATTTAACAGAGCATAGGATTGGAAGTTCATCGCGAAGATTGGGTGAGTACAAATAAACTTTGAACCTTTATCCTTTGTTTCTTAAACCGTGAACCAGACCACGTTACAACCCTCAAAAAACCTAATTGAAGTAAGGTTATTTTGAAAGCATACTACAACAAGGTTGCGTAAACCGACTCCAAAAGATATTTGCAGATCATCTGTTTTGGCATCAAACCTTTCACTTTTAAATGTCTTCAACCGCCGTGTTCAGACCAGTGACTCACTTTGTTTTGCATCTTCCAAAAATAATTTTGATTTCAAAAGTTGCATGACTTTGCTCTAAAATTACCATGTTTGTATGAATACTTTTGTTTGCAAACTGGCTTTCCTCTCAAGGAATTTTCAAACAGTTAAGAAACTTGGTCGGTGATCCTATCAGTGGCAAGTTCTTTTAAAATCCTGTTGAAGATTCAGTTCAAGATTTGTGGTTTAATGGCGACTTCTCAGAATTGGTTTATACAGAAGATTTTTCAAAACTCAGACTGGGGCAAGCTTTCCAAGAGCACCATGAAACAATCATTTCAGAATCAGACAAGCTGAAGCAATGATCAGTTCATCTACAACAATCAGCTAGTCTGGGGCAATTTACTTGAAGAATCCCCAAGCAGTACTTCATCCTTCCTACAAGGATCATTAACTTGATGCAGTTTACCAGTGTGGCAGAGATGTGTTCAGTAGTAGCATCTTTAGTTCCCAAGCAGAATGACAGTGATCTCCGAGTTGAGGAATCAGTCATCCAGTCTTATCTTCTCCAAAAGAGTCGAGCTGTGTCGTTAGCATCTGCATCTGCATTTGATCATATATCATCTGCATAATTCATATACATATGTATATCATGAGTGTTTCATCTTTATTTGCATTTCTCCCGAGGTCGTGTTGTTATCCGCGTCTTACCTTGTGGTCTAAGTCCAATTTACTTGGCGCCTACCAAAGCGTTATCCGTCCTTCCATTCAGTGTCATTCCTGAATGTTGTCACTTCCTTGTGCATCTAGTCCTGTTGTTAGATGTTTATCTTCTTTCATTCCAGTGATATTCCTGGATCTTTATATTCTTTCATTCCAGTGTCATTCCTGGATGCCTGTCTCTGTTCATCTCTAGTGCCATTCCTGGATATCTTATTCCTCTTGTTTCTCCCAGTGCTATTCTTGGAAGTTTTGCCTCTCTTTTGTAATCCCCATCAAATTTTCTTGGATATCTTTCAATGACATTCCTGAAAGTCTTATCTGTTCATTCAATGCCATTCCTGGATGTCTTTCTCACTATTATTCGATGCCATTCCTGAATATAGTGATTTGCTTTAACTTTCAATGTCATTCTTGAAAGTTCATAGTCATTCAATGCTTTCTTGGATATTGTGATTCCTTTTGTCCAATGCTTTCTTGAATCTCTATTTTGTTCACTTTTATCTGATGTCTTCTCAGATATTGTGATTATACCTTTCGTTCAATGCTTTCTTGGACGTTGTGATTTCTTTTTATCCAATGCTTTCTTGGGTATATCTTTGTTCACATTCAACCAAACTTTCTTGGATATTGTGATTCCTTTTGTCCAATGCTTTCTTGGATCTCTATTTTGTTCACTTTTATCTAATGCCTTCTCAGATATTGTGATTATACCTTTCGTTCAATGCTTTCTTGGACGTTGTGGTTTCTTTTTATCCAATGTCATCCTGGATCCCTACTTTATTCACTTTTATCTAAAGCCATTATTAGATATTGTGATTGTACCATTCATTCAAAGTCATTATTGGATGACTGGTTTCTTTGCATCCAATGCTTTCTTGGATCCCTATTGTATCTCATTCTCATCTGATGCCTTCTTGGATATCGTGAGTTCGCCTTTCATTCAAAGTCATTATTGGATGACTGATTTTCTTTGAATCCAATGCTTTCTTGAATCCCTGCTTTGTTCACTTTTATCTAAAGCCATTATTAGATATTGTGATTTGTACCTTTCATTCAAAGCCATTATTGGATGTATGGTTTCTTTTGCCACCTGATGCTCTTCCTGATGTGCCTTTCTGTTTATGATTTTCTTCCAGATTGAGTCTTTGTTATTTTATTCCCCAGTGAAAATCGTCACTCCGGTGCTACTTCCATTGAGGGTCCTGTGTTATTCTTTTCTTTCTAAAGTGTCATCCGGTCACGTTTGAACCAGTTGGTTTCAACATTTTAGATTTTCCCCAGTGTTGTTGTCTTCTCCAGTGAGTGTCTACTCATTGTGTGGACTTTGTCTCTGTCGTATTTCATTTTTGTCTGCATTTTGGATTTATCATTCCATCATTCTCATCATATTAGAGTCTTAGCATGTCAGCATTGCATAACTTTCTTTTGTCCATAGCATGGCATGTCATTGCATCTAAAGGCAAAATTTTCGGTTATCTATATTTAAATACCTTTCACCATGATTTCACGAGACTACCATCACTAATGTCATATGGTGAAGTTATTTAAATATGGGCAATTGTCATACCCCAAAATTTACCCTTAGATTCTTTGGTCTTTTGAATATCATTTTAAGTCAATCATATTGCATATTACCCAATTTATCAGCTAGAATGATCTTTTTGGAGTTACAGCCGAGTCAGTCAAACTAAAAGTCGGTTTCGATTAATTTCAAAAAAATCTGACAAGAAACGTCGTGTTTTTTTTGAATTGTATATTTCGTGCTGATTGTTTTGGTGTATTTATTTTATTTTTTCTGAACACTTCGATACCTCGAATTATTCATTTTTTTTACCGTTTTTATTTTGATTTATAATTAATCATTTTTTTTGAATTATTTATTTTATAGTTTATTTAATTTTTACTTTATTTTTTTTATTTTTTTAATATATATATTTAATTTTGTTTTTTTGTTTTTTAGAAACTTGTTAATAAAAGCTTTATGGATTTAATTTTTTTTTATGGGTTCCAATGCATCATTTCTCTCGAGACACGCATGCCCCCGTGCACTGTTCCTGCTGCTTCATGAGGTACTAGGCGGCATTTATTTTAAGGAAATAACAAGAAAAAACTGACACATACACGTTACCCCTACTTCTTTTTTTAATTTTTTCTTTTCCTGCTATGTACCGCTTTGTTTCTCTCCATGCACCTTTATAAAAATTTCCTCTTCATTCACATTTTACTGCTACAAAAATCCCACAAAATCTGCAAAAATAGACAGAAATCGCCCCCATACTTTTTGAACACGTCATGCACCTACACACATAGGCAGCACACTCATTTTTGAAATTTGAAACAACAACATCATCTCAGTAGCTTTCTTTCAAGCCGGATAGACTTCTTCAGTTTTTAACCTTCAAATGCCCTCAAATATTACCTCCATCCTTGTTTTCGCAGCAACCGAAACAACACCAAAACCATCTTGAATTTCCACCTTCAATTCATTAACAAACCTTATAGTCTCTCTTGATCCTTTTTTTTCTCAAAGTAAAGAAATATTCCACAACACCTCATATTCACATACACCACATCCATATAGCCTCCCCCATCTCCATGATACTCCCATCTTCATCATTGCGGTAACGTTCTCCGCCATTTTCAATAAAAGATTCGAACCGCCAAACTTTTCCGATGTCGCACAACTGTTACAACTCCGCACAACATTGCTGCACCTTTACAAACCTCCATACCAAGCTACTCACTTTCCCTCACACTCTCCTTAACAAGTGCAAGCCGAAAACCGACGACCACCGTCACTCCAACAACCACCTCGGCCACCACTCACCCATAACCACACGAAACCTTCTTCTTCATTAAACTCACTTTCTTCCTTTCACAAAACCATTGGACAACAGCTACAAGAAGCACACCTCAGAAACCACTACCGCTATCATTTTTTCGTTCGTGAGCCTTTGGAAGCCTTGTAGCCTTTTTCTCTCTGCAATTTGAGTTTGAAGAAGGAGAGTACGATTTTCACATTGTTGGAGAGAGAGGTACTTCTATTTTGTTTCATTTTTTTCTTTTTGTGGTTTTTAGTTTTTAATAATATTAAAGTATCACTAGTTTAGAAAAATGAACATTTATCATTTCAAGTATAAATTGGTATAAGAAAAACTAAGGTGGAGCAGTCCATACTTTTATTTATTTATTTATTTTTATTATATCATGCACTTTCATTTTTAACTAGCATTCAGCACATTATTTTTCTAATAGTGTAGTTATATTAGAATTTGACTTAATGATTATTTTCTACTGTGCATTCTAACTTATTACATGGAGGGATATTGTCACGTTATTGACTAAATATATCATCTTGTTTGCATTGTAAATAACTTAATCAGTATACATAATTTGGAAACAATGAATATAATTCTTGTATTATGGCTACTTGATTCTTGTTGCATTTAAAGTCACATTTTATTGTGCATAAAAAAATAGTAAAGAACAAATGTAGATTTAATTAGTTTTAATTTAATTTAATTAACTTTTAATTAGAATTTAGTCTAGTTAGTTTTAATTAGAGTTTAATCTAAGTAGTTTTTAATTAGATTTAGTTTAATTAATCTTTAATTAGAATTTTGTTTTATTAGTTTGATTTAATTAATTAGTTTTATTTGAATTTAGTTAAATAGGTTTTTTTTAGACTATAATTTAATTAGTTATTTACTCTTTAATCATAATTATTTTTTAATTATTTAATTAGCTTTTGAATAGAATTTGGTTTATTTTCGAATCTCGTTTATTTAGATTTTTTTAATTAATTTATCTTGACATTTTACTTTAATCAATTCCTGATATTCATTCTAAGTTTATTTCTTTTTGCTCTTGACTGTGATTAATATCTGATCTGTGATGCCTATTCTTTTATGATTTATCTGTTTACCTCATTCCAAAGGAAATGGTCCCTATAGTTGACTATCACGTCATTTAGGATAACATTTTCCATTATTCTCTTATCTCACGACGCTGCATTCCACGTAGGTGTCTTGCTGTCAGACCCTACTTTTTCGTGGACACTTCACTCACTGTTTTACCTAGCCTTAAGTTTGGAGTCGCCGCACTCCACGTAGGTGTCTTGCTGTCAGACCCTACTTTTCCTTGGAACCTTGACCACAGTCAAGAGTTCCTCACCCCCTTTGAGGGGAACTACAGACGCTTTGATTTCTCAAAGTACCCTTTGAGAATACGTAGGCATAGGATTACAACGATCCTAGCGAGCCACCTTTTTGTTTTTCTACCTTTCCTTTTTCTACCTATTTTCCTTTACATCTGATGCCTTCTTGGATTCCACCTTTTTCTTTACATCCAATGCCTTCTTGGATTCCACTTTTTTTACCATTACATCCGATGCCTCCTGGGATTCCACCTTTTCTTTTTTCCACCTTTTCTTTCTACACCTTTTTACCCCATTTGAGGGGAACTACGAATGCTCTGATTCCATTCCCGTCAGGATACGTAGGCACGAGATGCGATGTCTTGACGATCATACTTAGTGTATATACCCGTAGGTCTTTACCTTAACACATTTCCCTTAGCAAGAAAATTCTAACATAACACAAATACTAACAAGAGGTTCCTGTAGAGTACTACAGATACTTAGGATGCTAACACCTTTCCTAGGTATAATCAACCCCCGAACCTTAGATCTCTAGCTGTGTCTTCACTTAGCGCAATTAGGGTTTTCTTCGCCAATTTTACCCTTTCCTTTGGATAAATCAAAACTCGGTGGTGAACTTCTGTTAATGTAGTGTTAGGGGGGTGTTTTTATCGTCTCCACAGGGATTGTCGATATACGATGCTTGCATTTTTATAGTAGCGATGTTTCAAGTTCAATGGTTTCAAAAGATTCTCAATTGTTGTAAACATTAATTAGTAGCAAAGAGTAATTGGTGACAAAGAGTTTGTAAAAGTTTTAAGAAAGCATGTCAAGGTTAGGTTTCGCTAATCCTTCTCACATATATATGTTAATCAAGCATATGAACTCAGTTTCTGACCAATACAACCACGTATCCTCCCGACTAAGTTCATGTCTAAATCAAAGTCGTGAGTATCGTTGTTTAGACCGTCAGATGCTGTCTCACGCTAACAATCTAAACAACAATCGTTAAGGTCAACACAAAGCGAATAGCAAATTCCAAATCTATGTCTAGAGTTTGGTTTTTAAGAGATGAATTTATTAGGTCATGATTTGTAAAATCTATGTCTAGAGCAATACATATCACACATAAAGCATTAAGAGAAAATAACTTCATCTATATAGATCAAAGACTTTGTTCATACACAAAAGATCAAAAGCAATACATATAATCAGGATCAACTACTTCTAACCTCAACATTGAGTGTTTATCTACCCATTCTCATGGTAGTTTGGATAACAAGTAAAGAGAGGAGATGAATGAACATCCACGTCTAATAATCGAGAATGGATGCGACTTCAGCTTCTCAAAGTGAAATTACAATCTTCAATGATCAAAATACTGAAAACTATGATTTTTGCTCAAAATGGACAAGAGATCCTTCTTACATAAACTGAAAATCTATTTATACAAATAAAATCTCAGCACCCTTCGCTAGGCGAAGGAATCATTCGCCTAGCGAATGAACTAAACATGGCACTTTAAGTGCCTCAGACTTAAACCGCCCACAAGAATTATCCTGGGTTCGCTAGGCGAACCAAATCACTCGCGAAGTGAGCCTTCGCTACCACATTCGCCCCAGCGAAGTTTGGGTGTTTTCAAAAGTGGAATTTCTGCCACCCTTCGCTGGCACCTTCGCCTAGCGAGCACATCAGCGAACCTTCGCTGGCTTCCTCGCCCAGCGAATTTACTCAGTTTTCCTACTGTAACTTTTTGCAACTTTCTGTCACCCCTTCGCTGGCACACTCGCTAACGTTCGCTAGGCGAACCCTCGCTGGTTGCTTCGCCAACACTCGCCTAGCGAATGCTGCTGTTGATTTCTTCCTTCTATGGAAACTTGCATCCATTCTTTGTGTTTCACAATCTTGATCTTTTTATGCCTATTCCTGCACATTAACACACAAATTACAAGCACCACAAGTATATTTCAATGAATGCACAACAACATCATTCCACACTAAAATCAACATATTCCCCATGGAAAGAAATGAAAAATGCCAAGTAATTCATACCAATATATATCATGATTGACATCTAACAAACTCTCCCCAACTAACTCTTTGTTTGTCCTCAAGTAAAGTATGCCTCTCAAGAGGATTTGCTCGAGCATTCAATTCGACCAAGACGCGATAAACGGTTCAACTAAACAACGATCACAACAATGCAACAATTACCCAATTCAAGAACCCAATATGTAAAAGAACTTGACTCTTAAACAATTTCAAACAATGTTTCAAGAGACAACTAACTCATCATGCACATGCCATTCTACACTTCTCTTCGGAAAAGGATTGAAGGAAAGCGTGCATACAAGCACGAGACAATTACACTCAAATGACCAATGATGCAAATACTAAGCAATTCATACCATATCTCAATGATCACAAAAGAATTCATGGAAGTAAAAGATCACTAAGGACTTCAAGGATGTAGCTTGGTCGGGTACACAAAAAGGGACATTTCTAATGGCCATTGAAACGAAATTGCTGAAGCACAAGAACATTCACTAAACACATATTCACACATCTCAACTTCATTTCACCAATTTTTTTTTTCATTACACCTTCACAAACTACCGTACACAATTATTGACTCTATTTTTTCATTCAAGCAAGCATTTTCGCATTTGTACAACATATTCACACTCTTTCCTTTACATGCTTGCTTGAATTTTTTTTCAAAATTTGGAGTAATGCACCCAACTTCTTTTTATTCTCCCCAACTCATTTTCGACTCAACCTAAAGTGAATGTTCCTTCCTTTTTAAGGCAAGGAAGTCAAAGTATACAATTTTCAAAGGTTAAAGAAGAAAATGTTAGAAACTCACCAACTTCAATGATGAACCAAACTTGCAAATTATGTACATAAAATAAGTTCATCACTAAACTGAGTTCTAAACTGTTTAGGCTCAAAGGGCTACCAAGTTCTCACTCCTCACGGGTGAATTACTATATGGACATGGTTGTGCTCACTTTCAACAAGTGCCTTGATCACTTCTCATACTTCCACAAAATCACATGGTCACAAGATAAGGCATGAATTAAAAGTAAAAATAACATTCATCATCAATCCTTAGCATATAGTAACACTTTGGAGGCTTCTCACTTTAATGGTTTTTGATCCTAAAATGACACATGCATTCAAAGGAAGTTGTAACATGAAACAACATTTTCAATCGCACCAAGACGCAAAGTTCTAAAACATACAAAATTCTCGAACAAGGGAACGATGTACCTTGTCGCAACACAATGCTTAAGGTACTATCATAGCCCTCACATCTTGGAGGAATCTTCCTTTAAAATCAAGAGTCTCCAACCTACTTCCAAAATTCCATCATAAAAGAAGGAACATTAAAATGAAAACATATTAACAGTTTAAGAGTTGAACATTCGTAAACTGAAGAATTCAACTCTTAATAACACTTAACAACAAAAAACACATTTAAGTGTTGAGCATTCGTAAACTGAAGAACTCAACACTTAATACAATAATTAAAAACCAACAAATTATTAGTAAAAGCGAAACAATTTTTTTTTACTAAAAACACTTAACATTACTAATAATAATAATAAAGTGCTTGGTGTAAAAACACCTACATAATCCAAAAGGGTACCTCTAGGGTACAAGTACAACAATATTCAAAATATTCCACTATGTGGATACAATAGACTAGTAAAAGCTGAAAAAAAAACAAATACAAGAAAACTTCACTTTGGTGACCAAAGGAAGTGCAAAAGTCTATGATCTAAACAAAAGTCAATCCTCCTCATCTGACACCTCAATATCCTCATCACCGCCAGCAGAAGTAGCTTCCTCCTCATCATCCTCATCACCAACAGTCTCCACGCCAGCCTCCTCATCCTCAGCATCATCTTCACCCCCTCTGAAAATTGGCCTAGCCTCAGGCCAGCCAGCATGTGCTAGGAATTGCTCCCTAGACATCATCGTTTGCTCAGTAGAAGGGTCCCGGATCTGTAATTGGAGAACCTGCATAGAATCATGAAGGTTAGTCATGGCACGCTACTGGGCAGCTATCCAATCCCAATTATATTGGCAAATCTCCTGCTGATACGGATAAAAGGCCGGTGATGCCGGTTCAGAACCTCCACCACCCTCAGCTGCAGCTTCAGCACCAGCTCCTGAAGACTCTCCACCAACACCTCTAGCCTTACAAAACTTATCCACATACTTATCATCAATTGCCGACGGAATCGTGACCTGCCTGCGTGCTGGGATATCCACACCAGCGTGAGCACACAAGGACATAATAAGACATGGAAAAGCAAGCGGGGCATTCTTGCGCGCCGCAGTACCTCCCAAACCACTTAAAACGATTGCCTTGATTTCATCCGCAATGATGCGGGCCACGTCAATCTGAACATTCATCTGAATGCTATGAATAAGATGAGCTAGAGCAATAGAAACTGTACTATGATGCGACCTGGGAGAGATATTGGTGAGCACAAACAACAAGATGAGTTGAACCAAAGGCTGCATGTCCACCCTTCTGAATCTAATCGCTACCCCGGATGAATTCCGCTTAACTTCCTTACCTTCAAGAAGTAAATCCTGGGTCATCTTTGCAATGTCTCAGTGGAGATGCAAGTCGCGATGGTACGCATCCAATTCAGTACCAATCAATGACAAAAGATCTCCCAAAACAGTGTTGATCGTCCTCCGATCAAATCTCACAATAGCCCCTCTAACAAATGAGGTCCAGCTAAATCTCTCTACATCATCCGGTAAGGCATTCGCATAAAACTCCCAAACAATTTCAGCATTATACCCATCCAGAGGGGTTATCAAACGATCCCATTTCTTTTGCACAAAAAGAGCATCAATTATCCGGTAGCTTCCACGGTCACTAAGTAGGAATCTTTTTTCAGCCAAGATATGCTTTCTCTTAAGGGTTTCGTAGCGGGCTGCTTGCTGTGCTCCCCTAAATCTGTCCTCATTAAAATGAACGGGTACCTGTCTGGAAGCTGAAGCTTTTCGTTTCTTAGCCGCATGAATTGCCATTTTTGGTGCCATCTGCACATAACAAACAATAAAACAAAACAACAACAAACCAACGCATTAGTGAACCACAACAAACCAGCCAGAGACTTGCATTTCCTAAAAAAAAATTGTAAATTTGCATCTGTTCGCTCCAGGTTCGCTAGGCGAAGTCTGGCGAACATTCGCCCCAGGTTCGCGAAGTGAATGCTGGCGAATGCTCGTGCAGGCTCGCGAAGCGAACACAGCAGCGAACCCGCGAAAATGCAGAAAAACAATATCAAAACTAGTCCAACAACAACCTCTTTTTTTTCAATAATCATTTTATTCATAATGCCTAGGTAGTTTTTAACATGCACATAAGCAAAATGACAGAGGTTCCAAAATTCTTCCAAACCCTAATTGATCTACTACAAAAATATACAATGAACAATGAAATAAACCATGAAAGCATGTGCAAACCTGAATTTCGCACGTTACTGGTGGGATTAGGGAGAATGGAAATTAGAGAGAGATGTGTTGCTAAGCTCTTGAGAGGAAAGGAGATGAAAATACCAAAAACGGTGGAAAATGGAAATGGTGGCAAATGAACTAGGGTTTCCCCCTCAATTCTGATTCAAAATGGGTCTTGGGCCCAATTTGTTGGCCCACCCAGAATCTATTTTTACTGATGTGGTAAAACAGTTTTGACTGTCACGCTGGGTTCGCGAAGCGAAGGACAGCGAATGCTCGCCCCAGGCTCGCTAGGCAAACGCCAGCGAACAAGACCAAAATTTTCAAAAATTTTCAAAAGTTTACCACATCTTTCAAGGCTTCACAATTATAACCAAACACAATTAAAACAGAAATAAGCAGTAATACTTACAATGTTGGGGTGCCTCCCAACAAGCACTTGTTTAACGTCGGCTAAGCTCGACGGTCCACCGCAATCTCACGGATCGCGGAAAGGAACAATGGCGGGATTTCGCTCGAAATCTTCTCCAAGATACACTTTCAATCTTTAGCCGTTAACAGTCCAATTCTCGTTGGTTGTTGTGTCTTCAATTACAATTGCTCCATAAGGCTTGATTTCTCGAATACGAAACGGACCCGACCATTTAGACCTTGACTTTCCTGGAAACAATTTTAACCGAGAATTAAAGAGCAGGACCAGCTGTCCCACTTCAAACTGTTTGATGACAATTTTTCTGTCATGGTAAGACTTTACACGCTCTTTATACAATTTGTTGGAATCGTACGCCTGGAGGCGTAATTCATCCAATTCGTGTAATTGCACTTTTCTTTTTTCACCGCTAAGAGTTGGATCAAAGTTTAAAAATTTTAAGGCCCAAAACGCCTTGTGTTCCAACTCCACCGACAAATGGAAATTCTTACCATAGACAATTTTAAAAGGCGTGAGACCAATCAGAGCCTTAAAAGCCGTCCGATAAGCCCACAAAGCATCATCAAGTTTGTTTGCCCAATCTTTCCTTGAGGCCGAAACTGTTTTTTCCAAAATGCGTTTTATCTCACGATTTGATACCTCCGCTTGACCGTTAGCTTGAGGATGATATGGTGTGGCAACCTTGTGCTTCACACCATATTGCTCCAGAGCTTTGTCAAGCTGAGTGTTACAGAAGTGAGATCCTCCGTCACTTATCAACACTCTCGGAGTACCAAAACGCGCAAAAATGTTTATTTTCAAAAATTTCACTACGGTTTTTCCATCGGCTTTAGCACAAGCTATCGCCTCAACCCATTTAGAAACATAATCCACAGCGACCAAAATGTATTCATTAGAAAATGAAGATGGGAATGGACCGACAAAGTCGATCCCCCAACAATCAAAAACTTCAATTTCTAACATATTTTGCAAAGGCATTTCATGCCGCCGTGAAATTCCTCCACTTCTCTGGCATTTGTCACAACTTAGGGCATGTGCATGCGCATCTTTGAATAACGACGGCCAATAAAAGCCCGATTGAAGGACTTTAGTGGTCGTTCTTAACCCATTGAAATGTCCTCCATACAGAGAGTTATGACAATGCCACATAATATTCGTGGCTTCCTCTACCGACACACATCTTCTTAAGAGGTTGTTGACACCAAGTTTAAACAAATGAGGTTCATCCCATACAAAGGACTTGGCATCCGACAAAAATTTTCTTTTTTGATGGTGCGTTAGA
This sequence comes from Lathyrus tuberosus, assembly GCA_022829125.1. Classification (NCBI taxonomy): domain Eukaryota; kingdom Viridiplantae; phylum Streptophyta; class Magnoliopsida; order Fabales; family Fabaceae; genus Lathyrus; species Lathyrus tuberosus. Next base: position 3,191,719 of record JALAZF010000579.1, read on the forward strand.
CCGTCCGGTATCAATCCGGCGGCTTTGTAGTTAGCCATGTCGGCAAACCACGGTCTAACCTGCACCTTAAACAATTTTTCATCAGGGAACTCCTCTTTGACTTCACATTCATTCTTGGTCACGTCAACATTTACCAGGCAGGATAAGTGATCCGCCACCAAATTCTCGGATCCTTTTTTGTCACGAATTTCAAGATCAAATTCCTGTAACAAAAGGATCCAACGAATAAGCCTCTGCTTAGAATCAGGCTTGGTGAGCAGATACCTTATAGCCGTATGGTCCGTGTAAACGATGACTCGAGACCCAATCAAATAGGAACGAAATTTCTCCAACGCATACACTATGGCAAGCAACTCTTTCTCAGTTGTTGCATAGTTAATTTGAGCCTCGTTTAAAACTTTGCTCGCATAATGTATCGCGTGGAAAACTTTCGTTTTCCTCTGACCCAAAACATCCCCTACCGCATAATCACTTGCATCACACATTAGTTCAAAATCCAATTTCCAGTTGGGTGCAATGATTATCGGTGAGGTAGTTAAACTTTGTTTTAAAAAATTAAATGCGAACATGCAAGACTCGTCAAAGTAAAAAATCTTACCTTTAATGAGCAAATTGCTCATTGGCTTTGTTACCTTTGCGAAGTCCTTAATAAACCGCCGGTAGAATCCTGCATGCCCGAGAAAGCTCCTTATGCCTTTGACATTCAACGGCGGTGGCAACTTCTCAATAACATCCACTTTGACTTTATCGACTTCAAGGCCCTTTAAAGAAACTTTGTGACCGAGCACAATTCCTTCGTTCACCATAAAGTTGCATTTTTCCCAATTTAGCACCAAATTGGTTTCCACACACCGTTCCAACACCGTATCCAAATTTTTCAAGCAAATATCAAATGATTGTCCAAAAACCGAGAAATCATCCATAAAGACCTCAATTGTCTTTTCGATCAAATCCGAGAATATAGCTTGCATACACTATTGAAAAGTCGCCGGTGCATTACATAATCCAAACGGCATCCTCCTATAAGCGAAGATTCCAAAAGGACATGTAAAAGCGGTTTTTTCATGATCCTCCGGGTTCACAATAATTTGGTTGTAACCCGAATAACCATCCAAAAAACAGTAGAATTGTTGACCGGAAAGCCTTTCGAGCATTTGATCCATAAAAGGTAGAGGGAAATGATATTTTCTCGTAGCTTTGTTCAACCTACGGTAATCGATGCACATTCTCCACCCGGTCACGGTTTTTGTTGGAATGAGCTCATTTTTCTCGTTTCGGACCACCGTTAATCCACCTTTTTTCGGTACCACGTGCACCGGACTAACCCACGGGCTGTCAGAAATGGGATAAATCATTCCGGCATCTAACATTTTTACCACTTCCTTTCTAACCACTTCTTTAATGATTGGATTTAACCAGCGTTGAGGTTGAGCAACCGGTTTAAAATCTTCCTCCATAAATATACGGTGCATGCAAAATGAAGGGCTTATGCCTTTGAGATCGGACAACGTCCTGCCCTTTGAGATCGGACAACGTCCATCCCATTGCATCCTGATTTTTTCTCAACACTTGAATTAAGCGGCTCTCCTCGTTTTCAGATAAAATACTACTTATGATCACCGGTTTATTACCACCGTCATCGAGAAAAGCATACTTCAAGGTTGAAGGTAACACTTTCAGTTCAAGTTTGGATTGTTCATCATTAACCACCTTTTTTAGAATTTCCTCTTCATACTCCCAAGGTTGCAATTCTTCCAAAGCTTCAAGCTCTAACAAACACTCATCAAGAGCTTGCTCTTCTTCAACCGAGAATACTTCCAAGGAGTCATCCAAAGCTCTTTGTAAAGGGTCAATGACATGAATTTGCTTTGTAACTTCAATACTCGCTTCCTCCATTGCATCAATTCTGAAACAATCACCTTTATCCTTCTTGTGCTTCATGGCATCATAGAGATTGAAACACACCTCTTCATCTTGGCCTCTCACTTTCATGAGACCATCGTCCATATCAATTTCCATTCGGGCAGTTTTCATGAAAGGCCTTCCAAGAATCAAAGGTGCATCCTCATCCTCCTCCATTTCAATGACAACAAAGTCTATCGGAAACAAAAATTTGTCCACTTTGACCAACACATCTTCCGCTACACCGTGAGGACGGGTAGTGGATTTGTCTGCGAGTTGCAACGTCATTTGAGTGGACCTTAATTCAATGTGTCCTAACCGTTTCACAATCGACAATGGTATCAAATTGATACTAGAGCCCAAATTAATCAATCCGTTGCCGACATAGATATTCCCGATAGTAATCGGCAAGGTAACTCATCCCGAATCACATTCTTTCCTCGGGAGAGTACGTTGAATGATAGCGTTACAGCTAGCATCTACCATAATGGTCTCTTGACCCGTATACCTCTTCTTTTTCGTGAGAATATCCTTTATAAACTTCGCATATTTAGGCATTTGCTCCAAAGCCTCAAAAAATGGGATATTTATTTGTAATTGTTTGAAAATATCCATAAATTGAGAATAGTGCCGCGCACTATCTTTCTTTGTAGGAGCATGCGGATATGGTAAATGTTGGATCAGAATATTGTTTACCGGTTCCTTCCCCTTCCTAGTTCTCTTCACTTTTTCTTCTATCTCTTTTTTTTTTCTCATCCTCATTTTTTTTCTTCTCATTTTCAACTAAAACACCCTCAACATTTTTTTCTACTTCAATCTCATCACTATCTTTTTCTTTTTCAACTACAACCTCCTCCTCCACTACTCTTTTACCTACACCCATGTCAATCTCTCTTCCACTTCTTGTTAGAATTGCTTTGCAATCTTTAGGATTTGGAAGCGTATTTGCCGTAAAGTGCCCTTTTTGTTGGTCGGCCAATTGTTTTGATAATTGCCCGACTTGTGTTTCAAGATTCCTTATGGCCGCATCGGTATTCTTTTGATTGGAAATTGCCATTTGCATAAATTGTGTGAGAGTGTCTTCCATCTTCGTATTTCCAACGGGAGCTTGCGGAGGTTGAGTGTAATTTTGATATTGTTGACGGTTTGACGGTCCGGCTTCTTGCGGTCTCCACGGTTGTTGATAACCTTGGTTAGGCCGTTGTTGGTAACCTTGGTTGCCTTGTTGATACAGAGGTCGGGGTTGGTATCCTTGATTTCCAGCATAGTTTACTTCCTCCACAACGGGAGGACAATAACCGGTCGAATGGTCACCTCTACAAAGTTCACAAACTAAGACTTGCACATTTTTACTCGAAGAGTCATGAATTTCTTTGAATTGTTGTGGCAGTTTAGACATTTGCTTAGTCAACAACTCAACCTGTTGTGATAATAACTTGTTCTGCGCAAGGATAACATCATTTGTTCCCAATTCAAGAACTCCAGGAGTCTGCTGAGAAGGTCCACGGTTGTGACTACCTTGATGGTCGTTCAAGGCCATCTTATCAATAATAGCTGTGGCTTCTGCTGCGGTTTTGCTTAACAAGGATCCACCAGCGGTGGCATCCAACAAGGTTTTGTGTACAAGTTGAAGTCCATTTCGAAATATATGAATTTATGACAATTCATCAAAACCATGGCCCTTGCACTTCCTTAACATTGATTTGAACCTCTCCCAACCTTCATTGAGAGATTCATTGGCTCCTTGTGTGAACACCGCGATGGCGGTCTTTGCCTCCATAAACCGAGTGTGTGAGAAAAATCTCTCCAAAAATTTCTCTTCCAATGCATTCCAATCCGTCATTATGGCCGTTGACTGATCAAGGTACCATTCCTTGGCCTTCCCAATGAGGGAATGCGAGAATAGTCTCTTAAATAAAGACTCCTCTTCTGCCTCAGGTGCACCAGTCGCTCCCGCTATTTCATAGAATTTCGTCAGATTGGTAAAAGGATCTTCACGATCTATACCCGTAAATGGACTTTGATATAACAGTTAGAGAATACCGGTCTTCATTTCAGAATGGTGACCGTTATGTGCATGGCGAGCGAACTGAGCATTTTGTCTCGGACTATTTGTGCAAGGCCTAGAAGCAGGTGGTGGTGGTGGTGGATCTGCCTCCATAACTGGAAGTATCTGTGGAAGTGGTGGTGTTGTAGAAGTACTTTCCTTTTGTTCTCGCTTCTGTCTTGCTAGCTGCCTCCTTCGTCTAGTTCTGCTGTTGATTCTACGAGCGGTTCTCTCAATCTCAGGATCGGAAAGAAGTTGGTCTGCCGGTAGTTTCCTTCGCATAAACTAAGTCTGCACACTAAACAGAACAAATTAACAAGTTCAAGAAAAAGGTTAACAAGCTTAAAACAACACTACTATCGCAATGCTTGCAATATCACTTAACAATCCCGGGCAACGACGCCATTTTGTTAATGTAGTGTTAGGGGGGTGTTTTTATCGTCTCCACAGGGATTGTCGATATACGATACTTGCCTTTCAATAGTAGCGATGTTTCAAGTTCAATGGTTTCAAAAGGTTCTCAGTTGTCGTAAACATTAATTAGTAGCAAAGAGTAATTGGTGACAAAAAGTTTATAAAAGTTTTAAGAAAGCATGTCAAGGTTAGGTTTCGCTAATCCTTCTCACATATATATGATTAATCAAGCATATGAACTCAGTTTCCGACCAATACAACTGTGTATCATCCCGACTAAGTTTATGTCTAAAGCAAAGTCATGAGTATCATTGTTTAGACCGTCAGATGATGTCTCACGCTAACAATCTAAACAACAATCGTTAAGGTCAACACAAAGCGAATAGCAAATCCCAAATCTATGTCTAGAGTTTGGTTTTTAAGAGATGAATTTATTAGGTCATGATTTGTAGAATCTATGTCTAGAGCAATACAAATAACACAAAGCATTAAGAGAAAACAACTTCATCTATATTGATCAAAGACTTTGTTCATACACAAAAGATCAAAAGCAATACATATAATCAGGATCAACTACTTCTAACCTCAACATTGAGAATCATCCAACTGGAGTTGTTGGTGGAAGGAACGAACCTAGCTCATATTCTATATCCTCTTTCCTTATAATCTTTTGAACTCCAATAAGAATGCGACACTTCGATTGTTATTTTTGCCGTGATGCGAAGGAATCATTCGCCTAGCGAATGAACTAAAACATGGCACTTTAAGTGCCTCAGACTTAAATCGCCCACAAGAATTATCGTGGGTTCGCTAGGCGAACCAAATCACTCGCGAAGCGAGCCTTCACTACCACATTCGCCCCAACGAAGTTTAGGTGTTTTCAAAAGTGGAACTTTCTGCCACCCTTCGCTGGCACCTTCGCCTAGCGAGCACATCAGCGAGCCTTCGCTGGCTTCCTCGCCCAGCGAATTTACCCAGTTTTCCTACTGTAACTTTTTGCAACTTTCTGCCACCCCTTCGCTGGCACACTCGCTAACGTTCGCTAGGTGAACCCTCGTTGGTTGCTTCGCCAACACCCGCCTATCGAATGCTGCTGTTAATTTCTTCCTTCTATGGCAACTTGCATCCATTCTTTGTGTCTCACAATCTTGATCTTTTTATGCCTATTCCTGCACATTAACACACAAATTACAAGCACCACAAGTATATTTCAATGAATGCACAACAACATCATTCCACACTAAAATCAACATATTCCCCATGGAAAGAAATGAAAAATGCCAAGTAATTCATAGAAATATATATCATGATTGACATCTAACAACTTCATGATTTGTGATTCAAGTTAACGAATAGTTTGATATCCGATTCTCACTGCAACATTGACGATTTGAAGGTCCGACATCTTGAGGTCTCCATGGTTCCCCTGATAGTCATTTAAAGCCATCTTATCCCAATTCAGGAATTCAAGAATTCCCGGTGTCTTTTGAGAAGAACTACGATTATGATTTCCCTGATGGTCATTTAAAGCCATCTTATCAATGATGGAAATGGCTTCTTCGGTACATTTGCTCATTAGCGATCCACCTGTGGTGGCATCCTGTAGCGAGCGATTTTGGACGCGGTTCTTAAGCGTTGGTCGCTCTCTGCGGTTTGAGCTTAAACTACAGGTCGATTCATTTTTTATCCTATTGTAAGCTGAATAAGGAAGGGAAATAGATGTCTCCAATTAACCCTGATTGCATACTGAGTTTAAACAGCGGTCTGTTAGGTTACGAATGCTATCAATGTGGGGGGCCCTTGTACTGGTTATTTGTATTTTCACCAATACGGTTCTTCTTTCTTTCTAGGATCTTCTGGCGGGGAACAAGTGTTAGGATGTTAGGACTGATGCTTTTGAATGTGAGAGTATGAGATTTGGGTTTATTGCTGATTGTGCTCGCTAAGATTTTTCTTTCAATCTTATGCCTACGTATTCCCGTTTACTGAAACAGGGAAATCAGAGCGTTCGTAGTTCCTCCTATTCTATGGGAGGAAATGGTTGTTTTTGGTGTCTTGTTCAAAGCCCAAGACGTGAAGAGAAAAGTGATTTGTATCTTGATCAAAGCCCAAGATGTAAAGCTGAAAAGTCTCCACTTTAGATAGAATTTGTCTTCTCTAAAGAGGGGGTTGTTTGTCACAACTGTTTTTATAAAGGAGAATTACTTTAACCGGGATACGCGGATCCTAGCAATGCCATAATTTCCTTTAAAGGAGGTTTTTACCTGAAGGAGAAGACTTTAACTCAGTGTAGAGCAATGCTATCTTTCCTTAGGAATTTCTCATGCTAAAGGAGGGGCAGTGGCATGGATGTAGATGATCCAGAGGCTTGCCGCTTACAGTAATTAGATGAAAGGGAAGGAGTTGTTGATGTTTGTGTACTGTGAACGAGGCACAGCTTTGATGCTAAAAGGTTGATTGGATCAACCAGTGGTTTTCTTATATAAAGCCTAAGAGGAGGCTAATATGTGTCTCGTACAAAGCCTGAGAGAGAGGCAAAAAGGTTTGACTCAACAAGAGAGTGTTTTTGTATCTCGTATAAAACCCGAGATGGAGGCTATTGTTTGTTTGGCTCTATAAGAACCCTTTTGTATCTCGTACAAAGCCCGAGATGGAGGCTATGGTGGCTGTTTCAGTTGAGTGACATATCCAATATACTGATTGTAAAAGAGAAAATCAGTTCTTATATGAGCAACATTGTACTCATGTATTTGATTCAAGGATCCGGGTTATTCCTGTTCTTTAAGGAAGCGGGAAATCCGAAGGGTATCGAGACTGTCCGAGTCTACGGGTTTCTTTCCTATTTAACGAAGGGGTCGCTTGAGAATGTCTTTGAGACTCAAGGAGATTAGACTATCCAAGTCTAGAGTTTCGCCTTTTGTACTATGCTTTGAGAAACAGTAGTAGACTCTACGACATGACTGTTCTATGCAGATGACTAGGTTCTATTCCTATACCTCTAGGAGGTCGTCGGGACAATTTGTACGAAGCCCAAATGGAGGCTGGAAACTTTTAAGAAGCCTGAGAGGTCCTTGTACGAAGCCCAAGAGAAGGTTATCATTCCCGGAGGAAGAGATCATTATACGAAGCCTAATAGGAGGCTGTGAATACTTCTAAGAAGCTGTAAGGTCCTTGTACCAAGCCCAAGAGGAGGCGGGGTTGCTTTTAGGAAGCCTGTGGGTCCTTGTATGATGCCCAAGAGGAGGCCGATGCTTTTAAGAAGCCCGTGGGTCCCCAAACCTCGAGAAATTCAAGGCAATGCTATTCACCGAGAATAGATCAAAGTCAGGAAAGTTCGAGAATTTGGAAGAAACTCAAAGATGTCATTCACGGAGAATACATTCATCTTGGGGAGTAGAGTTTCTTGACATTTCCTAATGAGGACAGCCGAAGAGAAGACTGTATCTGGTGATCCTATTGGGGATCTAGTTGTCTATTTCTACTAATAAACGAAACGGCGTCACCTAGTTCTAGACACAGTTGCCGGGGAAACTCGAAATATCTATACTATTATTACACAGTTGATATGAGTTTATGAAAGAAGACTTACAGTGAAACAGCCCCACAATACAGTTATATGTATATGAAAGCGGTAAATGAAAGCAATAACCACTTACTCAGTTGTAGAGCTTCCATGCTGTTTGGTTAGTTGTTCAACAAAGAAAGATTGAAAACAACAGTATATTCAAAATCAAAGGAGAAAGTGCTTTGAAAAAGAAAGGTTTGGGGCTTACAACTCAGGGAGAGGCCCAGGGTTTTATCAGTGAGCGCACTGTTTGAATTTGTACAGAGGGACTTATACAAGTGACTGAGGCCCAAAAATTTTTTTGTACAAAGGGATGGGTCTTACACTCTCTCAAGAGACCCAAAAAGTTTTAAAGAAAAAGAGTGGGGCTTAGAACACGAGGGTAGGCCCAGTTGACTTTTCGTTTAAACATGGCGATCACGCCGAGGTTTTCTTTTAACGCAGAGGGACTTATACAATAAGTGAGGCCCAAAATGTTTTGGTTAAAAGGGGATTGGGTCTTACACTCTATTAGAGGCCCAAAAGTATTTTGAATAGGTCTTATAGCTCGAGGAGAGGCCCAAGGTTATTTTGAAAAGGCGACGATCGCGCCGTTGGTTTTTGACAGTATCGGGACTTATACAATACACTGAGGCCCAAAAAATGATTTGGTCAAGAAAGGATTGGGTCTTACACTCTCTCAAGAGGCCCAAAAGTGTTTTGAAAATGATTTATGAGGGTTGAATTAATCCAAAAACCCTAATTTGTTTTCAAAAATGTATTTAATTGAATAAAAATTCAATTAAAATGATCAAAATTGTTTAACATATGAAAAACAAATTGTGATCTTGGATTAATGCTTCAAAAATTAAGTATTGACCTACAAAATAATTAGAAAGCATTAAAAGTTGCAAAATCAATGTAGAAAAAATATTTCAAATGTTAAAAACAATTAAAACATTAATTCTTTGCAAAATTATCAATTATATACAATAAATAATATTTTTGGGATTTTTTGGGAAAATAAAATATTTTAACATTTTTGTGAATTATTAAAAAAAGAATCAACTCAAAATCATTAAAACTCAGAGAGAAATTAATTTTTGAATCAATTAAACAAAATCACAAAATTCAAATATTTGAATTTATGAAAAAGGCGCCAAGAGAAGGCATTTTGAGGAAAGCATCTGTTAGATGGCTTTGTTGTACTCAAACTGATCACAATTGAGCTCTATTTATAGTAGAGCAAGTTTGTTTTGCAAGGAATAGTGAATGGCAGCTGCTAAGTAGGTTTGTTCAATGTTGGCTAATGGAATTTCAAGTCTCCTCTAGCCATTGACTAGAGGTTAGGGCACAGAGCTTTGGTTCCCTTGGTCTTGGATAAGTCTTGACTGATTTCAGATGAGAATGGCTCAGTCCATGCCACCTTGATGCTTCCATTGAATGCTCCAATCCAAATTTGAAGTCTTGTCCCTATTTTGGCCATTCTAGGTTCAACATGCTATTTCTTGTTCCATGGACTTTGGAGACTTGGCTCAGTGATTGTCCCCTTTAGATTCAATCCTCTGAGGTGTCCAAGTGGATAGGAGCAATTGGATTTGGATGATTTTGGCAAATCGAGCAAAGTTGCAAATTTTTCCTTGCCTTGACCGATTTCAGCAAGGCAACTTTCCAATGTCATATCTCATGACTCAAATGGAATTTGGCAATGTTCTTGGTCATTTTGGAAAGCCCTTACATCATACAACAACTGTTTGAACATATTTGGTTTTGATCTCTTTTGAATCCAAGTGAAAAATCCCCCTACATTTGGCAAAAAGTGAAGACAGATTTGGACTTAGTGAAAATTTTACTAAGTGTTGGAAAAAGTGAGATTTTCATTTTTCAACCATTTTGATCACTCCATAACTCAAAATCCTTAATGAATTGGAGTTAGGTCTAGTTGAAGTTTTTGTAGAGGGTAATGAGGGCTACAAATCCATCTTTGGATGAGAGAAAATGGCCTTGTGGTTTAGGAGTTATGGTCCTCCAAAGTTGGTACCTTTGTCACTTTAGTTTTAACTTAGAAAATTTTCTAAGTTTTTATGGTTACCCCTTTTTCAAGTTATCCAACTTTTCTTGATTTTTTTTATGAATGATGATTCAAATCATACATTAACATCATTTTAGGGTTAAAAATCCATTTTGGTGAAAAATCTCAAAAAGTCAAAGTTGACTTTTGTGCACAGTTGACTTTTTATCAGATGAATTCCAAACTGTGCAATTCTTCAGGAAATCATGTCCTTGACCTAAATCAAACTTGATGGACATGTTCCATGGGTGTCATAGGGTATATTGAGGCATGTCCTAGGGTTTGGGAGCATGTCCTGGTCAAAAGTCAAAGTTACAGTTGACTTTTCCCTTAAAACCCTAATTGTGGTGCAGATGAATTGAGACTTGTTGCTCAAGCTTCTTGGATTAATCCATTGTTCCAAATGGATAAATATAGTTCATTAGAGACCCTCAAACTCTCTCTTGAGGTCTTGGTTCATGATTTGTCCCAAAAGTCAACTTAGGGGTGAATTAGGTCAAGAAACCCTAATTCCTAAATTTTGATGTATGCACCCCTGAGGTCAAATTGACTTGATGTTTGGGTCCATAAGGTTCCATGGAGTATATTAGGTTATGTTTGGGAACATTGGCTCATGCCCAGATGAAAAATTTCCATTTGGAGGACCTGGTCGACCAAAACCCTAATTTGGTGACCCTGTCGATCTTGAGACTTGATCCACCTAGAAGGGAGCAACCTTGTGCTTAATCCTTGAAGTGGGAGTCCTCTTGATCCATTGTGTATGTTTGAGAGGTTTAGACAAGTTGAAGATCATGTCATTCTTTGATTGATCCTTTGTCTAGGGCTCTGAGAGGGCTTGAAACCCTAATTTTGATTGTAGTGGATGCTCACCCATCTTTGGGGAGATTGATGAAATAGGATGGTTCCTCCATATTGTGATGATGATTTGCACAATGATGGGAAATCTTAGTGGTCAAAATTTGGGGTATGACAGATGCCCCTATTTAATCTTTTTGGACCCGAAGGTGTGAATGACGAAGGTATTCGGGCATTCGGGGTGCAAGAGGATTAAATATCAGAATACCCGAAATTTTGATGGTGGTTGTGAATGGTAGCTTACGCATTCATCTTCTTTAGCTAAGCAATGATGCTTAGAAAAGGTAAAAATTCCCCTCGATCCTGGTCTTCTACCAAGAAACTGGTCTTAGTTTCTCTTGTTATCTTCCCCTCGATCCTGGTTTCCTACCAAGGAACTGGTCTCAGTTTCTGAAATGAACTTCCCCTCGATCCTGGTTTCCTACCAAGGAACTGGTCTCAGTTTCTTTTGTTAACTTCCCCTCGATCCTAGTTTCCTACCAAGGAACTGGTCTCAGTTTCTGAAATGAACTTCCCCTCGATCCTGGTCTCAGTTTCTTTTGTCAATAAACTCAATTGACAAAGGGACGCTATTCGTAGCGGTTTTCCTCAAACTTCTCGCCGAATTTTCCTGGGGAGACGCCATTTGACGGAAAAAGTTTTGATGTCTGACTTGCTGGGGAACCCAGTCGTCCGAGTCGTAGAGTTGCACAAACTTCTCTGTTGGAGACGCCATTTGTCGATTCTACTAGAGGAAAGCAGGTCTCTTGGGAGACTGCTTTCGCTTGGGATCTTACATCATACTTTTCTCGGGATCTTCCCGGAGAAATGCCATATGATGGGGTCCAATTTTGAGGTGCCGATGACTTTTTCGTCAGCGATCTTTTCGGAGCGAAACTGGCGCGCTGCCGAATTTCTGATTACGAGGCTTTTTCTCGGGATTTTCCTTAATCCGGGAAAGTAAAGATATCATCCTCAATGGCGAAGAGTGACATTTGTTGAAAGTTTTCTCTGGCTTTTCAGAGGTTCAAGTTATCAAAGTGGTCAAGGACCAACTTCTTTCCAGAATTAAACTGGGAGCGAGGCTGTTCAGACACAGTATTTCCTGACGAGGCAAGAACTGACAACTCGATTGAGAGGACTTCTACCACTAGGGGACAAGACCGACTAGAGTGATAGTGATGCAATATGAAATGTGATTGCTAATCAAAAATGCATGATGTATGTATGTTTGTGCGGACAAAACTGACGCGACATACAAACTGACGGGTGAACACGACTGGATACTCGGCCATCGCAGGGCGTATAGAAATATCGCTGGTTCAAAATAGCAATTCCACCTTGCTTAGGAGAGATAGTCCCGGTTGGGGACTATTGTTGATCGGGCTTAGGAGATAAGAACTCGGCCGAGGTGTGTCAGACGAAATAAGGTCTCTGGAACAGTTGATCCCTTCATTCAAGCATACTGGGCCTAGAAGGAGTACTTTGATTATGCACTTTGAAGTTCGAACACCTTTGGAGACGCAATCGACGTTGTTTCAATGTTCAACAACCAAAAGAAATGCCGTCTTCACTTTAAAAAAGCAGAAAAATTTTTATCAAGTAAATTCATTTTTGTTTTATTTCGAGAATCATTAATCATGTTAACAACGTCATTCTGTAAAGCTAAAACAAATGAGAATTACAAACAAAAGCACAAAAGCTCAAATTTTATTGATAAGATGAAGATCAGCCAAATGCGTGATCCCAAAGAGTATATACAAAGTTTGAAAATGGTAATTTACAGGAAAAAGGGCTACGTTGAAACATAACGACCACCATCCTTCTACCAACTTTGAATTCGGGGCATCCCGAGCTTCTGTCGAAAATGACCTTGACTGGAGTTTTCTGACAGATGATGTAACTGCTGCTGCTGAGGGACTTGCCTCCGTTGAACATAGTTACTTGCCATTATCCCTAATTTTTGCCTGGATTGTACTATAATGTTTCCAATCTACCAAGATGATTTTTTCATGTCTCTAATTTTTGCCTGGACCGCCCTTTCGGGTTTTCAATCCACCGAGACGTTTTTTTTAGGCGAAGTATTTCTTGACTACGTCAACATTCGTGGGGTAGGCAAATTCCTCTCCGTCCATGGTTGCAAGTCTCAAGGCGCCGCCTGAGAAAGCTTTCTTGACCACATATGGGCCGTCATAATTCGGGGTCCACTTGCCCCGAGAGTCAGTGAGAAACGATTGTATCCTCTTGAGCACGAGGTCTCCTTTTCTGAAGACGCGAGGTCGAACCTTTTTGTCGAACGCCCTCTTCATTCTTTGCTGATACAACTGACCGTGGCACAGTGCCGTGATTCGCTTCTCTTCTATCAGATTCAATTCGTCGTGTCGACTTTGACACCATTCAGCTTCGGTGAGCTTAGCTTCCATCAATACTCGGATTGACGGGATCTCTAATTCTATGGGGAGCACTGCCTCCATGCCATATACTAGAGAGAAAGGGGTTGCCCCTGTTGAAGTCTGGACAGATGTGCGATAACCGTGAAGAGCAAAGGGTAGCATCTCGTGCCAATCTTTATAGGTTACAACCATCTTTTGAACGATCTTTTTGATGTTCTTGTTAGCCGCTTCTACCGCTCCGTTCATCTTGGGTCGGTAGGGAGACGAGTTATGGTGTTTGATCTTGAACTCTGCGCACAACTCTTTCATCATCTTATTGTTCAAGTTAGATCCATTATCAGTGATGATCTGGCTCGAAACACCATAACGGAAGATGATATTGTTTTTGATAACTCGGACCACCACTTGTCGGGTTACATTAGCGAATGACGCTGCTTCGACCCACTTGGTGAAGTAGTCAATGGCTACTAGAATGAACCAATGTCCATTTGAGGCCTTGGGCTCAATCATGCCAATCATGTCGATTCCCCATATCGAGAATGGCCATGGGGAAGAGAGAACTTTGAGATGTGATGGTGGTACATGAATTTTGTCGGAGTATATCTGACACTTGTGACACCTCCTCATGTACTTATAGCAGTCGGATTCCATTGTCAACCAATAGTACCCTGCTCTTAGAATTTTTCTCACCATTGCGTGTCCGTTGGCATGAGTGCCAAAGGATCCTTCATGAATTTCTTTCATAAGCATGTCTGCTTCTGGTCTGTCTACGCATCGGAGCAAAACCATGTCAAAATTCCTTTTATAAAGAGTGTCACCACTCAGGAAGAAGTTTCCAACCAATCTTATGAGGGTCTTTCTGTCTTTTCTGAGTGCCCTAGATGGGTACTCTTGTTTCTGAAGGAAGCATTTGATATCGTGATACCAAGGTCTGCTGTCTATGACTGCTTCAATCGTAAAGATGTAAGCGGGCCGTTCAAGGCGCATTATATCGATCTTAGGTATGTCATTCCATTAACTTACACTAATCATGGAAGAGATAGTGGCTAATGCATCAGCCATGTGATTCTCATCACGAGGGATGTGGTGAAACTCGACTCTGTTGAAGAAGGGTAACAATCTTCTTGCGTAATCTTTGTATGGAATCAATCCTGATTGGTATGTGTTCCAATCTCCTTTTATTTGATTGATGGCCAAAGATGAATCGCCGTATACGTCCAAATTTTTGATCCTTAAATCAATCGCTTCTTCGAGACCCATAATACAAGCTTTGTATTCGGCCTCGTTGTTCGTACACTTGAACGTAAGTCTGGCAGTGAAAGGAATGTGGGTACCCTGGGGTGTTATGATGATTGCCCCAATTCCATTTCCGTAATGATTAACTGCTCCGTCAAAGATAATCCCCCATTGGGAACCTGGTTCTGGCCCTTCACTGGGTAACGGTTCATCGCAATCTTTCATCTTTAGATACATGACATCTTCGTCTAGGAAGTCAAACCCGACTGATTCCTGATCGTCAATCAGTTGATGAGCCAAATGATCGGCTAAAATACTTCCCTTAACGGCTTTCTGAGCGTGGTACTCTATGTCATATTCTGATAACAACATCTGCCAACGGGCAATTCTCCCCGTAAGAGCAGGTTTTTCGAAAACGTACTAGATTGGATCCATTTCGGAGACCAACCAAGTAGTATGACGAATCATGTATTGGCGAAGACGTTTGGCTGCCCAAGCCAAAGCACAACAAGTTTTCTCGAGCATCGTGTACCGAGTCTCGCAGTCGGTGAATTTCTTCCTTAGATAGTAAATGGCAGACTCTTTCCTTTTGGTTTCGTCTTGTTGGCCAAGTACACATCCCATTGAGTCCTCCAGAACTGTGAGGTAAATGATCAGTGGTCTTCCTTCCACTGAAGGTGATAGAATCGACGGATTCAACAGATATTCTTTAATACTGTCGAAGGCGGTTTGGCAATCTTCTGACCAAACGCAATCCTGGTTCTTTTTCAGTAATTTGAAGATCGGCACACAAGTGGCAGTCATAAGGAATATGAATCTGGAGATGTAATTCAAACGTCCCAGGAATCCTCTGACTTGTTTTTCAGTTTTCGGAGAAGGCATTTCTTGAATGGCCTTGACCTTGTCAGAATCAACTTCAATTCCTTTGTGGCTGACGATGAACCCTAGTAGTTTCCCTGAACGGACACTGAAGGTGCACTTGTTGGGATTCAAGCAGAGCTTGAATTTTCTTAGACGTTCGAACAATTTTGACAGATGTTCAACATGCTCACTCTCTGTTTTTGATTTTGCAATCATATCATCGACATATACCTCGATTTCTTTGTGTATCATGTCATGAAACAGAGTAATCATGGCCCTTTGATAGGTTGCCCCGACGTTCTTCAAACTGAACGACATTACCTTGTAACAAAAAGTACCCCATGGGGTAATGAATGAAGTTTTCTCCATGTCTTTCGGCGCTATTTTGATTTGGTTGTAGCCCGAAAATCCATCCATGAAGGAGAAAACTTTGAACTTTGCTGTGCTGTCTACCAGCATGTCAATGTGTGGTAAAGGAAAGTCGTCCTTTGGACTTGCCTTATTCAAATCTCTGTAATCAACACACATTCTGACTTTTCCGTCCTTTTTGGGAACGGGTACGATGTTGGCTAACCATTGAGGACATTCAGATGTGGTGAGGAAACCCGCGTCAATCTGTTTCTGTACCTCCTCCTTGATTTTGATGGCCATGTCCGGGTGAGTGCATCTCAACCTTTGCTTTACTGGCGGACATTCCGATATCAATGGTAAGTGATGTTCCACGATGCTGGTATCCAACCCTGGCATATCCTGATAGGACCAAGCGAATACATCGGGGAATTCTTTGAGAAGCTTTATCAAACCCTCTCTGGCAGTTGGACTGAGCAGTGCCCCAATCCTGATTTCTTTTCTCTCTTTTTTTGAACCCAAGTTTACCGTTTCCAACGGTTCTTTGTGAGGTTCAATAGACCTTTCCTCTTGTCTGAGTAGTCGGGAGATTTCTTCTGGAATTTCGTTGTCATTTTCTTCTTCAGCCTCGAATACCGGGAACTCAAAGTTGGGCGAGGGCATCGGATCGTATGTTTCAACGGGGTTTAAAACAAGCAATCTGCATGACGTAATGATTCGTGTTTAGAAGAGATAGAGAAAATGCAAGTGTGTGCAGTGTTTTATTTTACTGCTTGTTTTTATTATTGAATTGTTTTCTTTAGGATTATCATTTTTTGAAAAAGCAAAAAGAGAAAACAGCAATTAATGCGGAAATTACAGAACGACGTTATTTTATTAATGAACAAGTCGATCCTTGAAACTACAGCCCTATAAAACAACACTCTGTTGCTTTGGGCGAAGCGAAGAGGGAAATTTACAAAAAGCGAGCCTTATCAAAACATCCGTTTCACCTGGGCAGGGTGAAAGGTTAAAAGATGACAATTATTTTGACTGATGAACGACCTTCGGAACCTCGACGGCAACCCATTGGCGGCGAACTCCTCGGTGAATCACAAAGTCTGGCACCTTCCTCGATTTGTCTTCAGAAATAACGCTGATTTCTCGTGGAGCAGGATCGTTGGAATCTGTTTCCCAGGAAGAATTCCTCAGTTGTATTTTGCATAGCATTGGTGCTCTCAGCTATATCTCCCCATCCAGTTGGCTGGATATCTTCGAATCTGATACGAGAGCTTTCGGGAGCAGTGTACTTGACTATAAAGTCGTATTTTCCACTTGGTTGTCCCAGGGTGTCCCACACTTCTTTGGAACTGGAGGAGTAATCTCTCTCGATGACGTTGACCTCGGGAAAAGCATAGTTGATGAATTCAAGTCCTGCGAACGTTGCGAATTCATCTTTATGTTGAGTAGTTTCTGAATGACCTGAGTGTTGATCCCATGACATGGTGGGGACACAGGTATTCTGTTCAACGACGGTCAGCTGAGTTTCATTGTTCGACTGACTTTCTTGCCCTAAGTCTCCTAGATAAGGTTGCCACATTGGCAGACCATCCATTGGGCCATAGTAATTGCGGTCAAAGTTGTCTTTCATCAGAGTGTCTTCCTCTAATGAATTTGGCGGAGCACGACATCCTTCTGGATCACAATCTCCATATATCATTTCGACATCTGATCTTGGTATAAATCTCGGACTTTCTGTAGGAAAGCAAAAAGGCATTGGCACCTCTTCTTGAGACATATAACCGTCCTTGTTGAGGTAGGACTTCCATTCTTCATCCGTGTCAGAGGGATCTTCCTCATTGATAGCATGTACCGCCTGAGACACTGGGTGAAGGAAACCTCCACTGTGGAAGAAGTTTTGAAGTGGATGAAGACTTTCATCGTTGGCAGCTGTCTGGGTACAGGTTGTAGAAAAACCAAGACCCTTCTTTGTCTTATTGTCAGTGGGAATGACCAGCGGTCCCCATCCGGTTGTATCGGTACTCTCGATCGCTTTGATAGCATCTTTGTATGAGGAAATCGAGGTTCCTCCTTTGAAATGATTGTCCTTGCTCACCGACAATGCTTGGAACTGCGTTCCAATAACCTCCTCGGGTTCTATACCAGTAGATGATGACAAGTTGCTTACAAGCAAGGCTTGTTCTCCACAGACTGTGACAAGTTGATCGTTCTTGACGAACTTTAGCTTTTGGTGGAGGGTTGATGTAACCGCTCCAGCCTGATGTATCCAAGGTCTTCCTAATAAACAACTGTATGTTGCTCGAATGTCCATGACCTGGAAAGTGACTTGGAAAGTGTGAGGACCAATAGTTATGGGAAGATCAACTTCGCCGATAATCATTTTTCTGGATCCGTCGAATGCTTTGACGACGACCTCGCTTGTTCTCATCGGAGAGCCTTTGAATGATAACTGCATCAAATTAGACTTCGGAATAACATTCAGGGCTGACCCTGTGTCTACCAGTACGCTGGCTAAAGCATCGTCTTGGCAGTTAACTGTGATATTGAGCGCCATGTTATGACGGCGACCCTCTTCAGGTAATTCCTCATCACTAAATCCCAAATTATTGCAGGAAGTGATGTTAGAGACAATACTATCGAACTGTCTGATTGTTACATCCTGTTCCACAAAGGCTTGCTCCAAGACTTTCTGTAGAGCCTCCCTGTGGGCCTCTGAACTGAGTAACAGTGATAATACCGAGATCTTTGAAGGAGTTTGTAACAGTTGATCAACAATGTTGTATTCACTCCTTTGGATGAGCTTCAGCATCTCATCATTTTTCAAAATGTCGGGATTACTAGATTTACCGACTGGTGGATCGGGAGCTTCTATCTGAAGTTCCTTTTCCTTGTTAACTTCCCCAACCCCTCGGTTGAAGATTCTACCACTCCGTGTTACTCGACTGATGTCTGCAATGTTCACAACGGAGGGTAATGGAATTTCCTTTCCATTCTCAATTATCGTTGCACCGTATTTGTAAGGGATAGCCTTAGTTGATTCATACGGTAGTGGTCCCGGCAGATAGATGACTATGGGAACCTTTTGATTTTTCTGACCATCGTAAGTAATCTCGATCCGTTCCTGGTTGGGAACTTTAGATTCGTCAAGTAGAGGAATGATGGAAAAAACATCCCTGGTCCTATGATGACCAGAAATTGTGACAACATCCTCAATTTGATCGGCGAGGTAGTTTGGCGTCCAGTTGATAGGTCCAGAACCCGGATATGGACGAATTTCTCCACGATCCACCTGACCCTGAAGAGCCGCTCTCACAAGGTAACACCCTTGGTTACTTTCCGAACAGACGCTACAACAGTCGTAATTGTGTAGTGGCACCTAGCCATGCCCACTTTGAATACAATGTAACCTCACTAGGTTACCTTTCATTGATCGGAAGTTCTGACTTTGATGCCGGGTAGGGTTCCTGTTATTGATACTAATTTGCTGAGTATCTTCATCCATGTAGATTGGCATCCACCAGTGATTTAACAAGTGCTGAAGTGCCTCTTGGACAACGGTACAACCTCGATCGTTTTCGTAACCCGCTTTATAGCTTTGATAGTCATGTGATATTAAGAATCCAAGTCGGACCTGCTCAGCATGTAACTCTACCAGGTTGGTATTCAACACGCGAATGTCAAAGATCTGAACCATGTTGATCTGATAGGAATTCCTATCATGGTAGTCTTGGATCCATCCAAGATCCATCTGACGCTGGAGGGCCTCTTGTATGAAAGAGCATCCCTGTTTATTTACCGAGCAAGTCAGACAGGAATTGTAATCGTGCCGCGACAGATTATGATACTGACTTTGCCTTGAGTGCATTGCCACCAAGTTGACACTCATTGCATGGATGTCGTGGTTCTGAATGACATTGAAATTCGTGTAAACCATGTTAACTCCACAAACTCGGTGTTCTTGGATCCATCCGAGATCCATTTGTTCCTGTAGAGCTGCTTGCACTACAGAACATCCTTGGTTATCTTTAGAGCAGATATCACACTGATGATAGTTATGAGGTGGCACATGGCCATATCCACTCTGTCTACAATGCATCTTAACCATATTGGTCTTTAACAAGAGTACATCGTGAATTTGATAGACATTGTTAATCTCTTCCTCTATCAAATTGACTGCAGCTTTCTCATGTTGAGGCAGCGGGTTCGTAAGAACATTAGGATTCGTATCTTTGAAAGATAAGAGCCCGCTCCTAACAAGCTTTTGCACGTCGGACTTGAAATTAAGACAAGTTTCTATGTTATGCCCTGGACCTCCTTGATGATAAGGGCACGTCTGATCCACCTTAAACCAAAAAGGTGGATTTTTCGGCACTGTAAGAGGGGACTTAGTCTGAATGTGCCCCTTGGCTAGCAGTAATGGAAATAGTTTTGCGTACGTCACGGGTATAGGATCAAATCCTGGTGGCCGTGTTGTGCGGTTGTTGTTGTATTGGGGACGAGCCTGTTGAAGAGGCTGTTGCGTCCTTTGCTGATCAGGTTGGCTCTGTGCAACCTGAGGTTGATACATAGGAATAGGCACAGGGCTAATAGCAGGAGTCACAGCTGCTACTGGTTGATATCGTCACCTTTGCTTTCCAAGAGAGATATTCCCAATATCTTGCTCTTTTTTCTTAGGGAGAACACTACCATATTTTTTAGTACCGCTCGATGATCCAGTGTCTTTTGCCAAACGTCTTTCTTGGACGGCTTCCTCAAGACGTACACCCATGCCCACCATTTCGGTGAAATCACTGGGCGCACTGGAAACCATTCGGTCATAGTAAAACGAGCTTAAGGTCTTTAAAAAGATATTTGTCATCTCTTTTCCTCAAGAGGTGGACAAATTTGAGCGGCAATTTCACACCACCTTTGAGCATACTCCTTAAAGGTTTCCTTGTCCTTTTGTGACATCGATCTGAGTTGATCTCTGTCGGGTTCCATGTCCAAATTGTATTTGTATTGTTGGACGAAGGCAGTACCAAGATCTCTGAAAGTGCTGATCGTAGCACGGTTTAAACCCATGTACCATTTGAGTGCGGCACCGGTTAAACTATCCTGAAAGTAGTGATTCAGCAGGTCCTGATTCTCTGTCTGAGCTGACATCCGTCGAGCGTACATCACCAGATGGCTTTGAGGGCAAGAGTTACCCTTGTACTTTTCAAAGTCGGGCACTTGGAACTTGTGCGGGACTTTCACATTGGGGACCAAGCAGAGATCTGCGGCGTCCTTTCCAAATAGATCCTGACCGCGAATGGCTTGCAGTTCCTTCTGCATTTCGAGGAACTGTTCCTGGAATTCATCCATTCTATCGAACATAGTTTCCTTCTTACTAGAAGGTGTTGGTGGAATCTGTCCTTCCAGGACAGTGTGCACCACAGGGGGTGGTACCGTGACTACGGCAGTAGATCTTGGCGTTTCCCAAAGTTTGTAACCTTCAGGAGTCTTCAGTATGCCCCTGGCATCTTCGCTTTCCTGAAGTTTGTAACCTTCAGGCCCATCAGCTTCTGTTGTGATTCCCTGATCTTCAGTGATCGGCGGAACATATTCTTCCGGGATATAGTTAACAGGCATACCCCAAGGACGATCTTTCGGCATTTGATACCTAGGATCATACTTCTCCACGATGGGCGTTGAGGTGATCTCGGAGATCACAGTCCGTTGTAGCTGAGTTTCTGCCATGGCTTGCATGTCATTACGAAGCTTTCTCATATCCTCTCTTAGAGAGTCGATCTCTTCTTTCAACTCTCTGTTTTCTTCCTCAAGATCATCCATCCTTTTCTGACGATTGGCCCGAGTATTGTACGAATGAGACAGTTTGACTCTAGAATCGAGACACAAACGTGAGATTCGTAAGGAAGAAGAATACGTGATGTGAGAATGATGAATGCAATGATTATATTAATTGTTTTTTTGGTTTAATCAAAATAAACTTCGACAATTAGATTGCAAATACCAAACAGTGGGGAAACCCCTTTTTATTGAAATTCAAAGGATTACAGAAATGGAAATACAGTAGATTACAAAGTGCAGAAACAGAAACCTAAGCTAATGGGTCCCGAGTCCTCTCTGAAGAAAAATCGGGTGCTGACTCTGGTACTTTCCTTTTCTTTGACCGGGGCTCTTGGGCCGTTGTCGGGTTGTCATTCCTTTCCCAGGTGAAAGGAGTGAGCAAATTCCTTTGGTCATCTTGATTCTCTACAACATGTTGCTCCAAAATCTCAATCAGAGCATCTTTCTCTTTCAGTAATTGCTGTATTTTGATGCACTCTATGTCGAGGGTGCGGTACTTGTTCTTCCAAGACCTTCTCTCCTTCTGAACTTTGTTGAGAGTAACCTGAAGCCTTTCAGTTTCCGTCATGAAGTACATGACAGATTCCTTTGGCGGAAGAATTTCGTAATGAGGATAAGGCATCTTTAGCTTGAGAGCTCTAGTTTGTACCCAATGGAGATAAGGCTCCACCGAGACACAGTCTGGTTTTCCCAGAGACTCCCGTCCTTTCTTATGAACGTGTTTCCTAGTGTGCACTACTTCCATCTTTAGTGCTCTGTCGTTTTCTCCTCCTTTGAAGAAAAGACCTTCCAGATGAATCCCCCGTGGGATGTGTCTCATCGGGTATCCAAATTGACGGAGAACCAATACCGGATGGTAGTTAATTCCTCCTTTAGTTCCTATGAGGGGTACGTTGGGGAAGTTTCCACAATGATCAATGATCCTGATTCCCTCATAAATCCTATTACACCAATCTATATCAGAGTTGGTAAGAGACATGATCTTCTGTGACCAACGTAAGGCACTCTTACAATCCCAAAAAGCAGCAGACTTGGGCAGGTGTGAGATAAACCATTTATAAAGCAGAGGTACGCAGCATGTGATCTCCCCTCCACTGTACAAATTTCCCAAGTGTACAGAATGATACGCATCTGCGAGCAAAGTCGGCACAGGGTTTCCAATGAGAAAAACCTTAATGGAGTTAATGTCGACGAAGTTATTGATGTTGGGGAACAAAAATAACCCGTAGGTGAGCAAGACAAAGATGCTTTCAAAAGCAGTCATGTTTCCTATACTGGTAAAATACAGGGCTTTCTTTGTCAAGAATTGGGCTGGCAAACCTTGGATGCCACCCTTAGTAGTCAGGTGAGTCTTGACCTCAGACTCGTCCAAATGAATTGCTCTTGCAATGGTCTGATTCTTTGGAATTTCTTCCAGTCTAGAAAATGGAGCTCGATCAGTGATATGTAAATCAGCTAGATGAGAATACTCCTCCAGCGTTGGTGCGAGTTGGTAATCCGGGAATGTGAAACAGTGATAAACCGGATAGTAAAACTGAATGAGCGCATCCATGATTCCCTCAATCACATGGACTCTTAACAGTGGTAGCAGACCTCCGTGCTTGGCTCTAAAAGCCTCAGGGTTAGTGATCATCCTTGCTAACCTTCTCAAATCCTCTAGCTTTGGAACCTTGAAGGTATACCTATGGGTTCTCCTTCTACCGAAATCCATTAGTGCCATCTTCTTCTCTGGTATTTGCAATCACAGTCTTAGTTTAATTTAAAAAACAGAGAGACCAGAAGAGAAGATTTTTTGAATGTTTTAATGTTTTTTAGATGAATGCATGAATGCAGCACACACAAACATAGAAAAAACATGGGGTCAAAGGGTCGTTGTCATGAAGTCAAGGCTCTACCCATCCCCAAAGATTTATACTAGGGTGATTTTTGTACCTGTACTCATTATCATCAGCTCCTCCCAGGAAAGCAAAACAACAAGCGGATCGCCAGTGAGTTGTAAAGCAATCTTAGAGTAAGTGCCATTCACCGAGAATAGATCACCAGCCTCAAATGAGCGTAATATCACGTAACAACTATTTCCGATAGTTTCCGCACTACGAAAGGGTTTGGCTCCTCGGCTTCTCAGACTTAACAACCGGCCCATTGTCTGGGTGAGAGAATGGGTTGCGTTGGTCAGCCTCCACTGAGGTTGATGGTCGACCCCGTCGCCATCACTTATCTTAAGTGTATACTCAATCTTTCCGCATACGGCATCACCCGCATTCCCATTAGCAGAAAAATAAACATGTATAGCAATTAGGAAAAGCAGTATATATATTTGTCCTAAACATCCTAGACCTTTGAAGCTAAGGATCCTAAGTTCCTAACAGAAAATGGGTTCCCCGGCGGAAGCCCCATTCTGTGGCATTCAAAAAAAAAAAAGGAGAAAAAAGTTTGACAAAAAAGGGCCCCACGGTGGGCGCCATTTTTCTATAGCGAACGATTTTGGACGCGGTTCTTAAGCGCTGGTCGCTCTCTGCGGTTTGAGCTTAAACTACAGGTCGATTCATTTTTTATTCTATTGTAAGCTGAATAAGGAAGGGAAATAGATGTCTCCAATTAACCCTGCTTGCATACTGAGTTTAAACAACGGTCTGTTAGGTTACGAATGCTATCAATGTGGGGGGCCCTTGTACTGGTTATTTGTATTTTCACCAATACGGTTCTTCTTTCTTTCTAGGATCTTCTGGCGGGGAACAAGTGTTAGGATGTTAGGACTGATGCTTTTGAATGTGAGATTATGGGATTTAGGTTTTTTGCTGATTGTGCTCGCTAAGATTTTTCTTTCAATCTTATGCCTACGTATTCCCGTTTACCGAAACAGGGAAATCAGAGCGTTCGTAGTTCCTCCTATTCTATGGGAGGAAATGGTTGTTTTTGGTGTCTTGTTCAAAGCCCAAGACGTGAAGCGATAAGTGATTTGTATCTTGATCAAAGCCCAAGATGTGAAGCTGAAAAGTCTCCACTTTAGAGAGAATTTGTCATCTCTAAAGAGGGGGTTGTTTGTCACAACTATTTTTATAAAGGAGAATTACTTTAACCGGGATACGCGGATCCTAGCAATGCCATAATTTCCTTTAAAGGAGGTTTTTACCTGAAGGAGAAGACTTTAACTCAGTGTAGAGCAATGCTATCTTTCCTTAGGAATTTCTCATGCTAAAGGAGGGGCAGTGGCATGGATGTAGATGATCCAGAGGCTTGCCGCTTACAGCGATTAGATGAAAGGGAAGGAGTTGTTGATGTTTGTGTACTGTGAACGAGGCACAGCTTTGATGCTAAAAGATTGATTGGATCAACCAGTGGTTTTCTTATATAAAGCCTAAGAGGAGGCTAATATGTGTCTCGTACAAAGCCCGAGAGAGAGGCAAAAAGGTTTGACTCAACAAGAGAGTGTTTTTGTATCTCGTATAAAGCCCGAGATGGAGGCTATTGTTTGTTTGGCTCGATAAGAACCCTTTTGTATCTCGTACAAAGCCCGAGATGGAGGCTATGATGGCTATTTCAGTTGAGTGACAGGTCCAATATACTGATTGTAAAAGAGAAAATCAGTTCTTATATGAGCAACACTGTACTCATGTATTTGATTCAAGGATCCGGGTTATTCCTGTTCTTTAAGGAAGCGGGAAATCCGAAGGGTATCGAGACTGTCCGAGTCTACGGGTTTCTTTCCTATTTAATGAAGGGGTTGCTTGAGAATGTCTTTGAGACTCAAGGAGATTAGACTGTCCAAGTCTAGAGTTTCGCCTTTTGTACTATGCTTTGAGAAACAGTAGTAGACTCTACGACAGGACTGTTCTATGCAGATGACTAGGTTCTGTTCCTATACCTCTAGGAGGTCGTCGGGACAATTTGTACGAAGCCCAAGAGGAGGCTGGAAACTTTTAAGAAGCCTGAGAGGTCCTTGTACGAAGCCCAAGAGAAGGCTATCATTCCCGGAGGAAGAGATCATTATACGAAGCCTAAGAGGAGGCTGTGAATACTTCTAAGAAGCTGTATAGTCCTTGTACGAAGCCCAAGAGGAGGCGGGGTTGCTTTTAGGAAGCCTGTGGGTCCTTGTATGATGCCCAAGAGGAGGCCGATGCTTTTAAGAAGCCCGTGGGTCCCCAAACCCCGAGAAATTCAAGGCAATGCTATTCACCGAGAATAGATCAAAGTCAGGAAAGTTTGAGAATTTGGAAGAAACTCAAAGATGCCATTCACGGAGAATACATTTATCTTGGGGAGTAGAGTTTCTTGACATTTCCTAATGAGGACAGCCGAAGAGAAGACTGTATCTGGTGATCCTATTGGGGATCTAGTTGTCTATTTCTACGAATAAACGAAACGGCGTCACCTAGTTCTAAACGTAGTTGCCGGGGAAACTCAAAATATCTATACTATTATTACACAGTTGATATGAGTTTATGAAAGAAGACTTACAGTGAAACAGCCCCACAATACAGTTATATGTATATGAAAGCGGTAAATGAAAGCAATAACCACTTACTCGGTTGTAGAGCTTCCATGCTGTTTGGTTAGTTGTTCAACAAAGAAAGATTGAAAGCAACAGTATATTCAAAATCAAAGGAGAAAGTGCTTTGAAAAAGAAAGGTTTGGGGCTTACAACTCAGGGAGAGGCCCAGGGTTTTATCAGTGAGCGCACTGTTTGAATTTGTACAGATGGACTTATACAAGTGACTGAGGCCCAAAAAGTTTTCTGTACAAAGGGATGGGTCTTACACTCTCTCAAGAGGCCCAAAAAGTTTTAAAGAAAAAGAGTGGGGCTTAGAACACGAGGGTAGGCCCAGTTGACTTTTCGTTTAAACATGGCGATCACGCCGAGGTTTTCTTTTAACGCAGAGAGACTTATAAAATAAGTGAGGCCCAAAATGTTTTGGTTAAAAGGGGATTGGGTCTTACACTCTATTAGAGGCCAAAAAGTATTTTGAATGGGTCTTATAGCCCGAGGAGAGGCCCAAGGTTATTTTGAAAAGGCGACGATCGCGCCGTTGGTTTTTGACGGTATCGGGACTTATACAATACACTGAGGCCCAAAAAATGATTTGGTCAAGAAAGTATTGGGTCTTACACTATCTCAAGAGGCCCAAAAGTGTTTTGAAAATGATTTATGAGGGTTGAATTAATCCAAAAACCCTAATTTGTTTTAAAAAATGTATTTAATTGAATAAAAATTCAATTAAAATGATCAAAATTGTTTAACATATGAAAAACAAATTGTGATCTTGGATTAATGCTTCAAAAATTAAGTATTGACCTACAAAATAATTAGAAAGCATTAAAAGTTGCAAAATCAATGTAGAAAAAATATTTCAAATGTTAAAAACAATTAAAACATTAATTCTTTGCAAAAATATCAATTATATACAATAAATAATATTTTTGGGATTTTTTGGGAAAATAAAATATTTTAACATTTTTGTGAATTATTAAAAAAAGAATCAACTCAAAATCATTAAAACTCAGAGAGAAATTAATTTTTGAATCAATTAAACAAAATCACAAAATTCAAATATTTGAATTTATGAAAAAGGCGCCAAGAACACAAGCAAGAACACGCGCGTTTTTCTGGGTTTGACTGATTTGCATTTTCCATCCAATCTCACTGAATACGTAATCATATCATGCAATCCACATATCATTATGCTCGTCTCAACCTCACGATCATGTTTATGTCAATTAATTTCATTTAAATTAAACATACAACAAGAAATCACGAAAAATCCTCAAGAACCCTAATTTTTGCATGAAGGCTAGGATTTTTGATACACGATTCAAACAATGCAATTTATTGAGGGGAAACATTCCATGCATGATTATGAACATATGGCCAAATTATTGTGCGAGGAAATATGCATAGTTTAAGAGATGACCAAGTATGTGCTTACCTCTAGGCCGTGACAGCAAGTGCAATGTGATTTTTGATTTGGAGGTGTTACAGATGAGTGGTGATGATCTGAACAGCTTCCCTACACCCTATGGAGTGTGTTTGAATGCTTGGACCTGATTGAAAATGGCTGGAACAATTTGTGGTACCTCAGCTGCAACTTGATTGAAAATTTGAGCAACCAGCTAGTGATTTTGTGAAATTGGTGTTTCAGAAGTTATCTAAGTGTTTGATCAGTTCATATGTTATGTATGTGAGGTGTGTGAGTGATTGGTTTGATTGGAAAAGCTCTCAAACTCAAAACCCGATAGCTACCTTGCTAAGAAAGACATTTTTGCCAAGAGAAAGAGATTTTGAGTAAAGCATCTGTTAGATGGCTTTGGTGTACTCAAACTGATCATAATTGAGCTCTATTTATAGTAGAGCAAGTTTGTTTTACAAGGAATAGTGAATGGCAGCTGCTAAGTAGGTTTGTTCAATGTTGGCCAATGGAATTTCAAGTCTCCTCTAGCCATTGACTAGAGGTTAGGGCACAGAGCTTTGGTTCCCTTGGTCTTGGATAAGTCTTGACTGATTTCAGATGAGAATGGCTCAGTCCATGCCACCTTGATGCTTCCATTGAATGCTCCAATCCAAATTTGAAGTCTTGTCCCTATTTTGGCCATTCTAGGTTCAACATGCTATTTCTTGTTCCATGGACTTTGGAGACTTGGCTCAGTGATTGTCCCCTTTAGATTCAATCCTCTGAGGTGTCCAAGTGGATAGGAGCAATTGGATTTGGCTGATTTTGGTAAATCGAGCAAAGTTGCAAATTTTGCCTTGCCTTGACAGATTTCAGCAAGGCAACTTTCCAATGTCATATCTCATGACTCAAATGGAATTTGGCAATGTTCTTGGTCATTTTGGAAAGCCCTTACATCATACAACAACTGTTTGAACATATTTGGTTTTGATCTCTTTTGAATCCAAATGAAAAATCCCCCTACATTTGGCAAAAAGTGAAGACAGATTTGGACTTAGTGAAAATTTCACTAAGTGTTGGAAAAAGTGACATTTTCATTTTTCAACCATTTTGATCACTCCATAACTCAAAATCCTTAATGACTTGGAGTTAGGTCTAGTTGAAGTTTTTGTAGAGGGTAATGAGGGCTACAAATCCATATTTGGATGAGAGAAAATGGCCTTGTGGTTTAGGAGTTATGGTCCTCCAAAGTTGGTACCTTTGTCACTTTATTTTTAACTTAGAAAATTTTCTAAGTTTTTATGGTTACCCCTTTTACAAGTTATCCAACTTTTCTTGATTTTTCTTGCTGAATGATGATTTAAATCATACATTAACATCATTTTAGGGTTAAAAATCCATTTTGGTGAAAAATCTCAAAAAGTCAAAGTTGACTTTTGTGCACAGTTGACTTTTTATCAGATGAATTCCAAACTGTGCAATTCTTCAGGAAATCATGTCCTTGACTTAAATCAAACTTGATGTACATGTTCCATGGGTGTCATAGGGTATATTGAGGCATGTCCTAGGGTTTGGGAGCATGTCCTGGTCAAAAGTCAAAGTTACAGTTGACTTTTCCCTTAAAACCCTAATTGTGGTGCAGATGAAATTGAGACTTGTTGCTCAAGCTTCTTGGATTAATCCATTGTTCCAAATGGATCAATATAGTTCATTAGAGACCCTCAAACTCTCTCTTGAGGTCTTGGTTCATGATTTGTCCCAAAAGTCAACTTAGGGGTGAATTAGGTCAAGAAACCCTAATTCCTGATTTTTGATGTATGCATCCCCTGAGGTCAAATTGACTTGATGTTTGGGTCCATGAGGTTCCATGGAGTATATTAGGTTATGTTTTGGAACATTGGCTCATGCCCAGATGAAAAATTTCCATTTGGAGGACCTAGTCGACCAAAACCATAATTTGGTGACCCTGTCGATCTTGAGACTTAATCCACCTAGAAGGGAGCAACCTTGTGCTTAATCCTTGAAGTGGGAGTCCTCTTGATCCATTGTGTATGTTTGAGAGGTTTAGACAAGTTGAAGATCATGACATTCTTTGATTGATCCTTTGTCTAGGGCTCTGAGAGGGCTTGAAACCCTAATTTTGATTGTAGTGGATGCTCACCCATCTTTGGGGAGATTGATGAAATAGGATGGTTCCTCCATATTGTGATGATGATTTGCACAATGATGGGAAATCTTAGTGGTCAAAATTTGGGGTATGACACATCCAACAATGTTTTATGCACAATCTAAAGACCATTTTGAAAAATATGAATTTGAGAAAGCTCATCGAAACCGTGCCCTTTACACTTTCTCAACATGGAATTGAATCTCTCCCATGCTTCGTTGAGAGACTCATTTCCACCTTGAGTGAGAACTGCAATTTCCATTTTGGCATCCATGAAACGATTGTGAGGAAAGAATCGTTCAAAAAACTTTTCTTCGAGCAAATTCCAGTCCGTCATGATAGCCGTAGATTGGTCAAGATACCATTCCTTAGCCTTCCCAATGAGGGAATGCGGGAATAATCTCTTAAACAACGACTCCTCTTCAGCTTCGGGTGCACCAGTTGCGCCCGCAACCTCATAAAACTTTGTCAAGTGTGTAAAAGGATCCTCGTGATCCATACCAGTAAAAGGATTCTGATATAGAAACATGAGAGTAATTGTCTTCATTTCTGAATATCGATCGTTGTGAGCATTCCGTGCGAACTGTGCGATATGTCTCGGACTGTTAGTACAAGGAACTGAAGCTGGCGGTGGTGGTGCAGTCATAGTTGGCGGTAACTATGGAATTTGTGGTATTGGTGTCGAAGTCAAACTTTCCCCTTGTTCTTGTCTTTGCCTAGCAAGTTGCCTCCTTCGCCTTGTTCTGCTATTGATTTTACGCGCGGTTCTTTCAATCTCGGGATCGAACAGAAGTTAGTCTGCGGGTAACTTCCCTCGCATAAAACGGAGTCTGCACACTAAACCAAACAAATCAACAAGCACAAGAAAAGTTAAACATGCTTAAAACTTAAAACTATTGCAATGCGTGCAATATCAAACAACAATCCCTGACAACGACGCCATTTTGTTGAAAAGTAATTCAAGGGGTGTTTTATCGCATCCACAGGGATTGTGTAATATCAAGGCTTGTCGTTCAATAGTTTACCGTTTTAAGTTAAGGGGTTTCAAATAATTCTTGGTTTTGTTTAACATAAACTTGTAGCAAAGAGTAAAATAGAGCAAAGATGTAGTAAGTTTAGAAAGACATGTCAAGACTAGATTTCGCTAATCCTTTTTATATGTACCCGATTAATCAAGCATATGAACTTAGTTTCGACCAATACATTCACGTATCCTCGCAAATAAGTTGATGTCTAAAGCAAATTCATGAATATTGTTGTTTAGATAGTTAGATGATGTCTCACGCTAACAGTCGAAACAACAACCGTTAAGATCAATACAAAGCGAATAATAAACCCCAAATCTATATCTAGAGTTTGGTTTTTAAGAGATGAAGATATTAGGTCATGATTTGGAAAATCTATGTCTAGAGTGATTCAAACCACAAATATATCATTAAAATCAAATAACTTCATCATATATTGATCATCAACCTTGTTCATATACAAAAGATCAAAAGAAATAAATACAAGCAAGATTAACTACCTCTAATCTTGACACAAAAGTGTTTAGCTACCCATCACCATGGTAGCTTGATCAACAAGGAAGAAAAGAATCTTTGATAGCATCAAGGTCTAATAATCGAGGACTAATGCTCCAAAGATTGAAATTTCACTTCTCCTTGAAAATCTAAGGTTTTTAGACCTAGAAATCCTTTTTCTCTCTTTTGGAATGCTGAAAAGTGCAAAGTGAAGAGTTGTTGGAAAATATCTCCAAGGGAAGATATTTATATGAAGTGCTAGAAGTGCAGTAAGTGGCACCGCGCTTAGCGCCATCAGGAGCGCGCTAAGCGCGATCAGGAAAAACAGAGTGATTTGTCCAGAAAGCGCGCTGAGCGCGTTGGCATCCCGCTAAGCGCGGTCTGGGACTTTGGCTACTGTAAGTTAAATAAAATCCGCACTGAAAGCGCGCTGAAATTCCCGCTCAGCGCGGTTTGGACATTTAGCCACTGTAAGTTGAATGAAAAACGCGCTGAAAAACCCGCTGAGCGCGCTATGCTGACACGAACTCTCCGAAAATGCTCTTTCAGACCTTCAATCCTTCACCAATTGATCCTAACATCCAATATAAGTTAAAATACCTTTAAAAGAGCATCAAAATGATCATAATATACAATATGTACAATAAATTCGGAAAGTAGCATAAATATACTAAAATTAATAGATATTCTGCTAATATTAACAAAGAAGCCAATTGAAAGGGCCTTAAAATATAGTCAAAAGTATGCACAAATTGGCCCTTAACAGTGTCCAAACTTGTTGTATAGAAGATGCAAACTTCTGACACAGTTCAGCTTAGTTACATTATTCAAGACTTGAGGCAAAATTATTATGTGGGTATTACTGTTGCTCGTGCCTGGAAAGCAAAGTTGATGGCAAAGAAGATCATTGAAGGAGATGCAGACAAGCAATATGCATTATTGTGGAGGTATGTTGCTGAGTTAAATAGGGTAAGTATTGGGAATACATTGA
This sequence comes from Lathyrus tuberosus, assembly GCA_022829125.1. Classification (NCBI taxonomy): domain Eukaryota; kingdom Viridiplantae; phylum Streptophyta; class Magnoliopsida; order Fabales; family Fabaceae; genus Lathyrus; species Lathyrus tuberosus. The sequence goes on from JALAZF010000579.1 coordinate 3,223,761, forward strand.
AAATCAACATTGATAGACCAACACCATCAATTCAACCAAGGTTTGGGTGTCCTTTTACTTTTGTTTTGAGGGGTGCAAAAAAGGGTTCATAAATGGATACAGGCCTTTGTGGGTGGATACTGAAAATGAATGAGTTGAAGCAAGTGGATCAAAAGGCTTGGGCATGGCTTATGGGAGTCCCTACAAAATCATGGTGTAAGCATGCTTTCAGCTTTTATCCTAAATGTGATGTTCTAATGAACAACGTAGCTGAGTCTTTTAATGCTACCATTCTAGTTGCTAGAGACAAACCTATTTTAACCATGTATGAGTGGATTAGAAAATACTTGATGAATATGTACAGTAGCTCTACTTTGAAGCTTGAAAAATGGCCACACAGTGTTATGCCAATCCCTTGAAAGAGATTAGGCACTGAGGTATTTATGAGTGGACATTGGTTGCCAACATGGGCTATGGAAGAGAAGTTTCAGGTCACTCATTCCTATAACAAACAAGAATTTATAGTAGATATTGCAAAAAGGTCATGCACTTGTAATTTTTGGGAATTAGTTGGTATTCCTTGCAGGCATGCTGTTGCAGCATTAGGATTTAGGCAACAAGATCTAGAAAAATTTGTTGATGATTGTTATTCTAGGGAAAAATATGCCCTATGCTATGGATTTGTTGTTAGCCTCATTAATGGGCAAGAAATGTGGCCAGAGGTAGAAACTGAAGAACTACTACCTCCCAATTTTAAAAAGGGTCCTGGTAAACCAAGGAAATTGAGGATAAGGGAGAGTGGTGAGGATGGTGCTAGAAGAAGGCTTCCAGGAGTATCTTATAGGTGCACTAAATGTGATAAAATTGGACACAACGTTGCTTCATGCAAAATCAAAGAACAAGATCCCAATGCCTTGAAAAGAAAGGTGTGTGTGTGTGTGTGGATACTTGTAATTAAAATTTTTTTTATCATTTCCTATTCTTGTATATATGATTGTCTAATACTTGTTCATTACTTGGCTGTATATGTAGAAAAAAGTGAAACCTACTGCAAGAAACTAAGATACAAAGGTCAAGCCTGATGAAGTTTGGAATGGTGCAGTGCATGCCAATGATGCAGTTATGGCTGATGCATATCAAGCTGGTGTTCATGCTGATGATATTCATGCTGATGATATTGAATTTGATGGAGTTCATGCTAGTGGGGTTCATGCAAGTGCAGTCCAACAAGACCAAGATGTGTTTGGTGATATCTCTGATGAGGTGATGTCAAGCCTACCTGATATCAACACATTACAACCAGGTTCTAGCAAGAAGGCCACAAAGTAAGCAAAAAAGAAGTAGTGAGCTTTATTATAATGTTTATGTATGGTTTTGATGCACACTTTTGGTGCTCCTTTTGTAATGAATCTAATGCACACTGTATGTGCTCATTTTGTGTTAACTCCAATGCACACTTTTGGTGCTGTATTGTATTGACAGAAATGCACACTTTTGGTGCACTATTGTAATGACAGTAATGACTTCAATGCATATTTTGTGTTATTAAGCTAATAATTAGACTTCAACATAATTACAGTAACAAGATTTCATTGATAAAATTTAAACTTTTCATTGATAAAATTCAAACTACAACAACATTACATAAACTTCAAACTTTTCATACATAAACTTCAACAAAAATTCAATAACTTTAACAAAATTACAGTAGCACATCAACCCAAGATAACATCATATACCCTTGAACAACATTACAATAATAACCCAAGATAAAACAAGTGCCATCTTCAACTTCAAATTGATCTTTCTTTGGACTTCAACCTTCATCTTCACTCTATCTAACTTTTGCAATGTGGCCTCTAATTTCACTTCACCTATCTCACACTTTTGACAATATGCTTCACTCTTAAAGTTCCCCTTCAAAGAATCTCCCATTTCATCATCCCACAAAAATAGGTCATAGCCAGTATCATTCTACATCAACATTGAACATGTAAAAAACGGTTAACATAAACAACATTTTCCTACTTAACCCAACATATACCAAACCAAAATTCTTACCGCTGTGTTTCTACATCTCCAGAACTTCCTATTGCGATTTTGAGCTGTGTTAGAGACCCACATCTTCATCGCACTGTTGCATCCACATCTGGGTAACCCATGAAAATCGATTGAACTTGTGTTGCTGCTTGAACTGCATTTGCTTCCAAACATGGTGAACAAAGTAAAGAAGAAGAAGCGAGCCTTAGAAATAATGGCGCAAGTTTGTTGTAGAAGGAGAAGAACTATGTTTTTTTTAATTTCTTTTTAGCATTTAGAACAATTGGAATCCAGTCAGTAAACTTAATCTAACTCACCAATGCATTCCATGCCACATATGAATATTTCGTGGAACAGTCAGAATGAGGGGTGTAGGAAAATGGAATCTTGATTTGTTGAGGGGGGATTAAAAAAAACTTCAAGGGGGCAAAAACAAATCTCGCTACTTTGACAGAGGTGGAGTATATTTACCCCTATAATATATATTTCATTGTAAATAACGACGGTTTTAACCGCCATAATTATATATTATATATTTCATTTAAAATAGTGACGATTTAGAACCGGCGTAATTTTATTTATATTTATAAAAAAAATAAAAATTGCTACATTATCTCCTCTCTTCACGTTAGTATAATAACAATACTATTACAATATTCAATTCAATCAATACAAAATACAATGAAAATTTATAATTTTTTTAAACAAAAATATTATCAATATCCATAATAAAGAATGAAGTAAAACTGAACCAGATCCTACACAATTTTTCTAACCAAAAACTCACAGCTACGGAGATAGGATGATAGTTTCGATGACATTCGATGGACAGATCATAATGTTCAACTCACTTCATTTCTAAATAGATTTTGTCTTTCCTCCTCTTAATACCATTCCCTCTTAATTTTATTCAACACAAAAGCTAAGAATTCTTGCTTCCATCAGAACCCTTTTACAAAAGCTATTTTACAAAAGCTATTCTTGCTTCCTAGGATGATGTCTGATAAAGGAGTCACCAGTAACCTGAAGAGGACCATTATCGACTTGTTCAACAAGAATGGTTGAAGCCATGGTCACAAATTTCCTTCGATTCACTCGATGCTGCAAATTGGAGCAGAAAGTGCCTGAATTCTCTAAACTTCTCATCCTTCCTTCACCAACAACTCCTGCGTAATCGAAACCAATAGTCCTAAATAATCAAATCAATTGTTTAATACAAGATAATTAATTCGAAACCATCTGTCATATATTTGATCCTTTTTGAGTTCGAAGTAGAATCATCAAATCTAACAGAGTAATAGTTAAAATGATTTAATAGACCTGTTAGGTAGATACTTACATGAGCTGTAAGGACAAAATCATCCCCGTCCGGATCATTGTCAACAATCAGACCTTTTCTCGTGTCATTTGTAATAAAAGTATGTCAGAAAATTCTGAAATTTACCATAACTAAATAATATCCAGAAGGAATAATAAAGGTAAAGAATTCTCACTTGTTGAGGTCACCAACAACATTTCCTTGAAATTATGTCGGTACTTTCAGCTCAACAAGCATAATAGGTTCTAATATAATTGGTCTAGAAGCTGCGTAACACTGTTACAAAAGACAACACCACAAATTGTAAGGGAATGAGGAAATCATATCATATCGATGTGAAGGAATTAATACATAACTACAATATGTGCAATGAAAATGTTTTGGACTGGGACAGCGCCTGCGATTAAGATGGGCAGACCCAACCCGCACGACCCCGGCTGGCCCAACAAGGCCCATTTAAACTCTCTTCGTTGAGCACGTAATGACCATCAGTAGTGTCGAGCACACATACACCTGGAACCGTCGAGCAGAGGCACCAAATCCTGCAGGTCTTAGTTCTCCCCGACACACAGAGGCTCCTCCCCACGAGGACACGTTCTCTTGTAACCTCCCACCTCTGAAGGATTCGATCTGCCCTACTTCTGGAGATCTCGGGACCGTTACCCCAGGGAGAAGACCACGTGCTGGTCTTTACTACACCGCGTAAGCCCTGGCAATTACTTGGATTGGGCCTTGAAATCCAGCCCAGTGCAAGTAACTGTTGGCCCCACGCTAGGGGCTCTCTATAAATACCCTCTCACTTGAGAGGGCCTGGTTACGCTTTATTCTAAACTCACACCTGATTCTTTGTACTTGCTTTTCTCTGACCATTACCTGACTCGAGCGTCGGAGTACCTTGCAGGTACACCCCCCGTCTCACCATCACCGGAGCTGAAGGTTTCGCGACGTCGCTGACCACAGTCTAACTATCTGATCCAAGTACGATTAGTGGGCCGTCTGTGGGAAGCACTGCTCCCCCGTTTTTCAACTGTCGTTAAACCAAATTAATTCCTTCGTTCATCACCAAAATGGCCAGCAACTCTGGAACTAAAGCTCCGGACACCGTCCAAATTCAGCCCGAGAACGGGGACCAACCGGGAGACAATGCTGCCGTCCACTTTGAAGAAGTCGACCATAGGCTTTTCCCCACCACCTTGCGCAAGGGTGCAATGACCTGGTACAAGAGTCTAGCACCCAAATCTATTACCTCCTGGAAGCAACTAAGAGAATGCTTCACCAAACACTTCACAGCATCTCGCCGACACCCGAAGACAGAGTCCGCACTGGAGAGCATATTCCAGGGGAAGAACGAGTCCCTCAGGAACTACATTGAGAGATACACCAGGGAGGCCGTCGAGGTCCACACGATCGACGACATGAAGAAGTTTCTAATCATTCGGGGAATTCAAATTGGTTCCGATTTCGCCAAGTCCGTGGACCTCCGCAGGCCTTGCCGTCTAGAAGACCTCCTCTAACGAGCTCAGTCATACATCGAGTTTGAAGAGTCGGAGGCAGCCCAGATCGCCTTCGACTCGAGGTGAAAGGAAGGCCCCCGTGGCCACAAAGACGAAGATTCTCCTCCCCCTCGGCGCGGGGGAGACAAGAGAAGAGAAGGCCGGTACAAAGAAGCTCGCGAATCGCAGGGACCGGCTGGCAGGTTCACGGAGTACGCTCCACTCAACGCGCCCCACGCGCGTATTCTCAGCGACTGCGCTAACTCAGAGTTTCTCCAAGGGGGTGTTCGCTTTCCCAAGCCAACAACCCCCAAACCTACCACCGATAGGTCCAAGTATTATAGGTTCCACTGGAGCCATGGGCATGTCATGGAAGATTACGTCCACCTCAAGGACGCAATCGAAACTCTGATCAAAGAGGGGCACTTGAAGAAGTATGCCTAGAAGAGCGACGCTCCCCGCCCCAGCACCAGGGAAGCCCAAAACGTCGAGGATGCAACACCTCCTCCCGAAAACAGCCGGCCGTAGGTCGCCCTCAGCATCACTCGGCCCGAAGACTTCTTCCCCGGGGCCATTGAGAACCAAGAAGCAGTCCGCAGGATGTGGGCAAGCTTCCCCCATGAAGACCTCGTCGCTGCTCGCAGCACGTGGGAAGGGTTCCCCCGGGTGATGGTCATATCAGGAGGGGGCCCCGAGAAGTTGTCCGTCGGGTCAGTCAAGCAGAAATTTGATGAGCTGGAGTCCGCAACGTCGGCCATGACAACTACTCTCGAGAAGGTGCGGGGGAACTCAAGCCCGATCACCTTTTACCTCGAAGAATTGCCGAGTGGGGCGCCCAACGCCACTATCCCCCTCTTGGTTAGGGCGCATATGGTGAACTTCGACGTCCGCAGGATCCTCGTCGACCAGGGTAGCTCGGTCGACATTATGTACGGCCACCTGTTCGCGACTCTCTAGCTCAACGAAAGGCATTTGACCCCTTACGTGAGCTCAGATTTGCAGGGTTTCAACGGCACCACAACCAGGTCGTGGGGCTACATTGAACTGATGGTCACATTCGGGGTCGACGACACCGCCCGCCAAGTCAAGACCCGCTTCTTAGTGGTCGATTGTCCTTTCCTCTACAACTGCATCCTCGGGAGGACCACGCTGGCCGAACTCACAGCAGTGCCATCCACGGTCCATCTTAATATGAAATACTACACGGCCAGGGGACGAGTCGTTACGATGCACGGGGACATTGACGCGGCCAAGAGACGCTTCGACACTGCGCTTAAAGGCCTGAGCTCAATCAACACCAGGCCAAAGGCGGGGGTGAAGCCCTCCCAGGGTACTGAACAGAAGACACTCCCGCCCGTCAACGCGATCGACCTAGACAGCAGGTTCCCTAGCGAACAGGAAGAAGACGGAGCAGCTGACCGAGACCTCCAGGCGAAAACCAACGGGCAGCCTCTCCACCCAACGCGCCCCATCCCCGATGGAGAGTTCGAGCTCGTCGCCCTCGGAGACGATCCAGATCGTAGTGTAAAGATAGGAGCAGGCCTCCCTGACCTGGCGAAGAAGCAGTTGAAGGCTTGTCTCCGGGAGAACGCTGATCTCTTCGTGTGGAGCACCTCCGAGATGCCTGGCCTCGACCCCGAGGTGGCCTATCATCAGCTCACCATAGATTCGGCCGCTAGGGCCATAGTTCAACGTAGGCGTAGGCTGTCTCCCGAAAAAGCAGAGGTTGCTGAAAAAGCTGTAAAAGACCTCCTAGAGGAAAATTTTATTTCGGAGGCCAGGTACACGACCTGGCTGTCCAACGTTGTACTTGTCAAAAAGAATAATGGAAAATGGAGAATGTGTGTTGACTATACGGACCTTAACCGGGCATTCCCGAAAGACTCTTATCCTTTTCCTAACATCGACCAGCTGGTCGACAATTCTGCAGGTTTCAAGCTATTGTCCTTCATGGACGCTTACTCAGGGTACAATCAAATCCCCATGGATAAGATCGACAAGCAGCATACTGCCTTCATGACCGAGTCGGGCAATTACTACTACAATGTAATGCCCTTCGGCCTGAAGAACGTCGACGCGACTTACCAACAGATGATGAACAAAGTCTTCTGGGCAGAGATCAGCAACATGCTCGAGGTTTACATGGACGACATGATCGTTAAGTCTGCAGATGAAGTCGACCACGCTGCTCATCTCAAGAAGGTATTTGAAACGGCGAGGAAGTGCCGTATGAGGTTCAATCCCGACAAATGTACCTTCGGCGTTCGGGCGGGCAAGTTCCTCGATTTCTACCTCACTGAGCGAGGAATCGAAGCGAACCCCGACAAATGTAGGGCCTTCTCCGAGATCCCAACCCCGAACTCGAAGAAATCAATACAATTGCTGAATGGGATGCTAACCGCCCTCTCCCGCTTCGTCGCCAAATCTGCTCAATACGCACTCCCATTTTTCAAACTTCTTTGACAAAAGGCCACGTTTGAATGGAGTGAGGAATGTGAGCAGGCGCTCCTCCATCTTAAACAAGTCCTGTCACAACCCCCGGTCTTATCACGACCAGAGAACGGGGAAACACTCTTCTTGTATCTCACCATCACGGACGAAGCGGTCAGCGCTGTCCTTATTCGGGGAACCCCTGACGGACAGAAACAGATTTACTTCACCAGCAAGGCCCTCCAAGGCCCCGAGCTTAGGTATCAGCAGATCGAGAAAGTCGCCCTAGCCCTCGTCATCGCGTCCAGGAGGTTGCGCCATTACTTCTTAGCCCACACGATCGTCGTAAGAACCGAGCAGCCAATAAGACAGCTCCTCGGTCGACCAGACACGGCGGGGAGGATGCTCAGATGGTCACTCGAACTCGTTAAATTTGACATTCAATACGAGGGAAGGAAAGCCTTGAAGGCCCAGGTGTTGGCCGAGTTCGTGGCAGAGATGACAGTCCCGGAACCCTCGACCAACGGATCCAAAAGATGGACAATCTACGTCGATGGGGCATCCAGCTCAAAAGGGAGTGGGGCAGACATCATCCTCGAGAACAAAGAGGACATCCTGATCGAGTTCTCCCTCGAATTATCCTTCCCGATGTCGAACAACCAAGCAGAGTACGAGGCTTTCCTTGCCGGGCTGAGGTTGGCCGAAGACCTCGGCGCCAAAGAGGTCAAAATCTTCACCGACTCCCAGCTCGTGGTCTCTCAAGTCCGAGGCGAGTACCAAGCCAAGAACGACAGCCTCATCGAATACCTGACCTTGGTAAAAGAAAAGATGAAACACTTCGTCTCCACGGAGGTAACCCACATCCCGCGTGAGAACAACACCCGAGCAGACGTCTTGTCCAAACTGGCGAGCACAAAGAAGAAAGACGAAAACAAGTCCGTCATCTAGGAAATACTTTCTCGCCCGAGCATCGGGGACAACAATTGTTGGATGACCCCGGTATACGAATACCTTATGACGGGAAAACTACCCGAGGATCCCAAGGAAGCGGGGATGGTCAAGCGGCGAGCGTGCTCGTACACAATAGACGAGGACAAGTTATACCGCCGTGGGTTCTCTATCCCCCTCCTTAGATGCGTCGAAGAGACCAGGGTCCCCGATATGCTCCAAGAAATCCATGAGGGGATCAACGCCCAACACCTTGGGGGGAGATCGTTAGCCCACAAGGCACCTCGAACAGGGTATTACTGGCCCACCATGCAACAAGACGCGAGGGAACACGTCAAGAAGTGCGATAGATACCAGCGACACGGGGACATGCACCTCGCTCCCCCAAACGAACTCAAAACACTGTCGTCCCCGTGGCCGTTTGCGTGGTGGGGAACGGATATCCGCGGGGCCTTTCGTCGTGGGGTCATATCAGAACAAATACCTCATCGTCGGCGTGGATTATTTCATGAAGTGGATCGAGGCGGAAGCATTGGCCAAAATCACAGCCTTCAACATACTCCGCTTCTACAAGAGGAACATCCTCGCCTGATTCGGCGTGCCCCAAGCAATTGTCACCGATAACGGAACACAGTTCACCGACAGGAACTTCCAAGACTTCGTCACTAAGCAATGTACAAAGCAGCACTTCACGTCGGTTGAGCACCCTCAAACAAACGGGCAGGCTGAGACAGCGAATAGAGTGATCCTCCGAGGACTGAAATGACGACTCGGCGAGGCCAAACAACGGTGGGTCGAGGAGCTACACAGCGTCCTCTGGGCCTATCAAACAACCCCGCATTCCACGACCGGGGAAACCCCTTTTCGTCTGACCTACGGAACAGAAGCGGTGATCCCCGTGGAAATCAGGGAACCCTCAAGGAGGACAGAAGCCCCTTTCGATGAGGACGCGAACAAATAAGCCCTGAGAGAAGAGCTCGACTTTGTCGAGGAGATAAGGTCGGGCGCATCCCTCCAGGAAGCCTCACTAAAACGAAAAATAAATTTATGTTATAACAGCAAAGTTATTAAACGTGATTTTTAGGTAGGAACCTTCGTCCTACGTAGGAACCAGAAAGATTCGCGGGAGGGCAAGCTCGCCGCGAACTGGGAGGGCCCGTACCGCGTTGGCGCAAAAACGGGGACAGAAGCCTATTTCCTCAAAAATCTGCACGGGGAAGAATTTGCTCGAACATGGAACGCTGAGAAACTTAAGTAATATTACAGTTAAACACTGCCCGCGGCACACCAATGTCGCGATTACGAGGGCGCGCTAAGGTACAAGCCCGACACCTCTATACCCAACATCTACGATCAAGGACCGCGTTGTGTGTGCGCGAGGACTTTTGATCCGACGAGGATACCTTGATCGAGCTCCATCGTCGTCGTACCGATTAGGCAGAATGGCCAGCTCGTGATGGGAAGTTCACGCCACGAAGCTAAGACCTCGATCAAGCTCTTAGTCTCGTTAGAGGTCGGAGTACGCCTCCGACCACTCGACCACCACTCGACCAGCTCTACACGCAGTCGAGGATCATCAATGTCGAGCAAATTCCCAAAATCTCTATTACTTAGACGAAAATAAGTAATGTTTACCAAATAAGCAAACATCCCACACACAGATGAGCAAGAAAAGTATTAAAGTCGGGCAAAGCCCATTGTACAAGTGTTACAAACATATCAGAAACCCCTGGCACGCAGGCAGGGCAAAAGGCAACAAAATGAAATGGCTCACAGGCCAAACAAAATAAGAAAGTAAACACCTAGTCGGCGTCGGTCCCCTCGGGCAGCTCGTGTTCATTTTCCCCTCCACCAACCTCTTCCTCTTGCATCGGCTGCACGATCTGACCGTCGACCACGTCGTAGTCTGGGTCAGCCCCTTCAGTAATAAGGTCGGGGTTAAGAATCTGAAGCTGCTGCATGGCATTCTTGAAACCTATGTCAGCTGCCACGAGGTTATCCTGCTCGGTTTCCTAGATTTTCGCTACCAGCGCTGCCCGCGAGGTCAACAACTGGTCCTCCTTAGTTTCCTCTTCAGCGGGGCGAACATCGTCCTCCAACCCAGCAATCCTCTCCAGGAAACCCTTCTTCTCCTCGTCAGCTTTCTTCAACCTCTCCTCCAGCTGCCTCTGAAGTTCGGCCTGTGCCCTGTTCTGCTCTTTACACTAATTCAACTCCTTGCTCGCTTTCTCTATCTCAGCAGCAATGGACTTGTACTTCTCCTATATCTTGGTCAGTTTAGCTGCTGTACAAGTTTCGTCATTCAAGATTAAAGCCTTCGAATAGTTTCGCATCACCGCTGACAAGTCCTCGAGCAGAGCTTTCCTCCTCGAAGCCTGAGCAGCACCCAAGACAGCCTTGACCTCGGCAGCTGCGATGCCCAGAAAGTTGACATCCGTGAAGAAATAGGGCCTCGAATGACAAGGGGGAAGTACAAACCTCTCGGAGAGAGGACTGTCGGCCACCACCGTCAAGTCAACATCAACCTGCCCGTCTATGCGTTGTCGCTTCGGGGAACTTTGGCTGCTAGGAGACTGACTCCCTTGAGGAGAGCTGGAGGAGTCCACAGGTACTGAAGTAGAGGCGAGAGGCTGTTGTCGCTCCTTAAAGATTCGCATCCAATGGTACAAACGCGAGAGTGGCGCAGAAGACACAAAGTCGCCAGCAATGTGTATTTATCCCGAGAGAGGGAAAGGAAACACTGCATAAACCTGAAGAGAAAGGGGGAAAGACATGGTCATCGCAACCATAGTCCGGGTTCGGGAGTCGGTTATGCAAGGGGAAGGTGTTAGCACCCCACACATCCATCGTACTTGATGGGATCCACGCTTGTTGTCTAAACGGAGGGTGAGTTATCATACTATCTATGGCTGAACAAAAGAAAACGGGGATGGGGGTGACTAAGACGGACTCGGTAGGACATATTCGATGCCCTAGGCCTACGTACTCCCTCAGTACAATGGGAAAGTCAGAGTCAACGTAGTTTGGACGGGAACTGTGGGGGAAGGTTGCTCACCAAGACAATCGCTGTCTTGTGCCTACATATCATCAATCGGACGAGAGAGAGGAATCAGAGCTAATGTAGTTCGTGGGTATGACCACAGATGGGTGAGTGTTTTTTACGAGCGACGTTAGATTCGCGCCCGTCACTTAGGGTCGATGCCTGTTTGTGACTCAGACCGAAGGTAACGTGCTCTTTCTGAAAATGGTCTGGAACCAAACAATCCCGAAGGACAAAAAGGTTTGAATTTGTTTTTGTGTTTTTTAGAGAGAAGTGTTTTTTAAGTTAGTTCATAACTTGCATTGCACCAAAGTCTAAGGCACGAGGACGAATCCTTAACGAATCGTCCCAAGACAGGACGCCCGTTAAGCACTCTAGAAAGATGAGAGGAAGCCCCTCATTTCTCATTCCCCACGCTTAACGCTCGTGCGCAATACACTTTATCTTTATTAAGTGTTTTCAAAAAGTTTTGAGATGAGAAGAGAGAAGACACAAAGGACACTCTAAAGGGAAACTAAGAGACCTAATGTTATCATGCATGGATGACCTATGGTTAGTGAGGCTTAGGAGGGACAACTACCTAACCTAATGCTAATCCCACTCCAAGCTTAATCAAAAATTAAGTTGGACTAGGTAGCTCTAAAGGGAAAGAATCCAAGACTTAAACAAGTCTTGAGACTCATGGGATGAGAAAGAGTGAAAGAGAAAAAAGAAGAAAGAGAAGGAGAAGATGAGATACAAGAAGTGGCAGCAAGCACATCATATCATAAATGTCCAACTCAAATCATCAAACATGTTTCAAAGATAAATGCAAAACAATTCAATTAAGCATGCAAAGATAATCATGAAAGAATGCAAGCATACTTGTATGAAATGCACAATTAAGCATACATGGACTTCATATCAAAATGAAATGAGAAAAACAAAATGAAGATGAAAACAAGTCAGAACCAAGCTCATATTATCATCAATAATTCTCATGTACAAAAGGAAATCAAAGCATGGAACAATTTGATCCAAAGAAGTCCACAAAAGGAAAGGTAATGATATTCATCATACAATTCAAACCAAATGCATACAACTATGCTCAAGTGAAATGGAAACCAAGTAAGGAACTCAAGGGGCAGTAGCATATGCATCAATATCATATCAAAACCAAACCCAAGTCATGCAAGTCCAAATATCAAGCAACACCTTCAAGACATGCACCAAAGTAATCCACAAAAAGAGGACAAAATTCCAACACTTAAGCATACTCAAACATGATTCAAACATGATCCACAAATGGAAAAATTAGGTTACAAGGGACCTCAACCAGGGGTAAACATCATATCAAAAGTTCATGCAAAAGATCACAAAGGAACTCAATCAATTAGGTATGGTAAATCAACTTGTGCAAAGAAGTGTCAAGATATAATCATGCATAAATCACTTAAACACAAATAAGCAAACATATATCAAATGACATTAAAAAATTGTGAAATTAAAACTCAAATGACCTAAGTCAGAGACTAATAACATGTCAAAAGATCTCACAAAAATTCATAAGTTAAGTACCTCAAACAATTATGCAAAGATTAAGTAAGAACCATGATTCAATATGCAAAAGAGAAGGACCAAAATGCAATATGAAATGATTTTAAAAATGTGAAAAAAATGTTTTTATGCACTTCAAGATGTTGATGAAACAATGCAAAAAGAACGGGTTCAAAATGTTTTGTATCCTATGAGAAATAAAATTTACAATGCAAAGTGTGCACAATTGAAACCAATAAAAAACAAATCAATTAAACAATTAATTCAGATACCAAAAATAAAATAAAAATGGAAAATAAAATTTGAAAAAAATTTATAAAATGCCAAACATGCTTCATGATTTTTTTTGGGATTTTTAGATGCATAAAACTATTTTTAAAAATCAAAAATGGAAATGAATCAATTAATGAAAATAAAAATAGTTTAAATAAACATGGGGGTACAATCAGTAAGCAAATCACGTTCAAATATCACATTGGGCTTGGTCAGGGGGGGTGGGAATATCATTAAAGTCTAGGTCCAGTCCAACATACAGTCAACACAATCCACATAGTCTTCAGTCAATTTCTATGACTCACACACACCACAAGATCAATCCAACGCATCACAAACAGTCAATATATTCACCAAGTATGGAAGATCAATGGCTCAAATCAAGAGAACACCACAACAATCATGAACACACGCGCACATGATCATTTGAAATAAAAAGAAAACACGCGCAAGTCACATGACTTTTTAATGCGCTGGCGCAACAAGGACCATCAGATCCCTAGATCCAACAGTCAGAACATCATCTTCTCCAAATTTCCTCCGGTGACATGCAAACAATTCCGGTGACGGAGCTAGGGCTCCGGTCACCATCTTAGATGAACAACAACCTGAAATTCTCCAGAAAAATGTAAATAAGTATCCAGATCTACTCAAAATCACTTGTTGATTCCAAATATCCAGTCAAAAACATCAAACAATGCATAGATTATGAGAATCGAAGCAAACAAGTTAGATCTGGAAAATTTCAAATCAACATTAAGAACATAATACACGTCCAAACTCACATCTAAACACATCAATGCACTCAGCAACAATCAGAGAATCAGATGCACATAAAAAATCTATGTTCCTAGAGCATAAAAATTCACCAACCTGAGATCTTGAAGAGCTTGAAATACTCCTAGAAAACCAATGATAAGCTGCAGATCAAGCCTTAGGAACCTCTAATTGCAAAATAAATGCAATTAGAGCTTGAATATGGTCTGGATCTTGAGTTTTGAGGAAATGGTTTCGAAATTCAAACCCACTAAATTCCTTGATTATAGATTTAGATGATGGTTGATTTGTGTTCTATGGAGCTCAATGATTCAGAATGTGAAAGAATTTCTCAAAAAGCTCTTAAGATGAGAGAGAATCGAAGAGGAGAAGATTTGAGTAAAAATGTGAAATCTGAGCAAATGAGGATGCATGACCTAGCTGTGAAGGCATGAGTTAGCTTATATACATTTGGTTATTCCCCTGATTATGATTAAGGTCTTGTTAATTCCTTGATTAGTGAGTTTTGGATGATTTTGCAAATTTTCACTTTGAGCTCAACCCACTAATTCTCACGTGCCAATGCCACAAAATGAGCATGATCCACTCACATTTCCTCTGATAATCACAAATGAATTGTACTTGGGCCTTGCACTTGCTTGGTTTGTGAGTTTTTGATCCATTTGCAAATTTATACAATGTGAAATAAGTGATGAATATGGCGTGAAATAACTTGGTTCAAAGGCCAAAAATGATCCTTATGATGTGTACTTGAATGTTGTAATGTTACATGAACCAATAAAACCAATTACAAGTCAAATTGTACCAAAATGCAAAAGGTGGAAAAAGTGGTACATGTGAAAACCCTTAAAAACACCTTGCATTGTTTTGACCATAACTAGAGTTCCACAAATGATATGGAGATGTTCTAGTTCTTTTTGGAAATGGGAGAGAAAGATATTCAACTTTCATGTTGGAGGAAAATTCATTTGAAGCTTCCTTGATGATGAAAAGTCAAGTTGAATGTAGTGAAAAACTTGCCAAAAATGGAAACTTCTCATTATAGGTCTTTTTCCAAATTTAGTAACTTTTGCACAAACTCTTGATTCTTGATAAATGGTATGAAACTTGACCCTTGAAAACCATATGAGGATGTAAGACCTTGAAAACCATGAAAAGAACCTCCAAATTCCACAGTTGACTTTCTCCTTTACAGTTGACTTTTCTTGGTTCACAAGCAACTGATCCACTGAACATTCTTCACCATAAACCATTAACCAAACCCTCATCTATGGACACATGCAAGCATAAAGACCTCATGACACCATGCTTGAACACACAAAGCCCTCCAAGAAGTCCTTTTGATTCACAAACCCTAATTGGTCCCTCTGGTTAGGAGGGAAAGATTCACTTGTACTCTTTTGCCATGCTTGACCTTATGAAGATATGATGAATCCCTCAAACCATCCTGAGGCTTGAGACTTGAGAATATGGACCAAGTACCTTGATCCCATGCTAAGAAACTATGATATGCACAATGCAAATGTAAGGAATGAAAAGAAACATAAGCCAGTTAGTTAAAAGTAAGAGGGCAAATTTTGGGGTGTTACAGCTGTGAATGGAGCTGTTCAATCCGACTCTTCTTCGCATTTCGGGAGTCCTTCAGCTTCTTGAAGCGCTCCTCAGCATTCGACATCTTGCCTATAAAGAAAAGAAATGCGTGAGTAAATCGAAACCGAGAGAAGAAAGGAAAGGTAGGTCGAGGAAGTCGCCCCCACCTAACAGCTCGAGGGCCTCCTCGTTAGAAAAAATCTCAAGGAGGGCCCTCGTATTAATTAACCGGCGTTTCATTAAGTCCTTCCTGTCGTCACCTCGGACGAATTCTCCGTCTAGCATCACGAGCTTGGCTTTGTTAAATCCGGCGACAAAGTTGACTATTGCCTCATGCGCCAGTCGGTACCCCTCGCAAAGTCGGCCAGGACTGAAGATGTAGTTTTCCGTCCCTTTTTTCAAATGTTCTTCCATCCAGAACAAGGGGAACCTCAGTACGAGGGTTTCTTCCTCCTGCCCGTCTACTTCTCGGGAGACCCGACGATACACCGAATTCACAGCTTCCAGCAAGACCGGCCTCACGATGTAGTACCGATATTTGAAATCGCAAACAGAATCCATGTAGGTATGGAACAGGCTGCTCACTTCCTTGAAGGACACCCAGCTGTGTCTGCCGTCGGCCGCCTGTCTCTGGAGGTGAAAAATATGGAAAAAGAGGGGCACGGTCGCCCCGATCTTGAGGTATTTACAAACAAGCTCGAAGGCGCGGATAAAGGCGAGGGAGTTAGGGTGGAGCTGCGACGGCGCCAAGCGCAGCCAGACGAACACTGACTGCTGGAAATTTGTGAAGGGCAGGCACCATCCCGCCTCATCGAACATAAATTCGTATAGGGGAAAGCTCATCCCTCTGTATGTCGAGCATATGCGACGGTGCTCCCGTGGCCGGAACACTTTCCATGTCTTCACAGAGCCTACCAGGCGGTGCTCGATAGTACAAAACATGTCGTCCTCGTCCCCGGCAACGAACTGGGATATCATATTCAAGGGCTCGTCGCTGACCCACTCATCGAGCGATCGTTCCTCGGCACTAATGATCTCCGCCATTGGAGAGTCAGGTTGGTCGTCGACGTCTAAAGTTCCCACAGCCACGGCCAAGGTGTCCATTTACCTGAAAAGCAGAAGGAAACGGTGAATTCGATGACCCATATAAAATTCACCCCTCCACCGCTGATCCAGTGAAAGGGAGAAGAATGAGCGCCAGGATCAAGCGACTGCCATGCCCGCACCATGTCCTCGGGACATTCTTCTTGTCCCTGTAATTCTCGTACCTTCTCCCCACGAGATTCAACAAGAAAACAAAGAAACTCCGTCGTATTCGCCGGAGATTTCACGGTTCCCTTGGGAACTTCATCAGTTCACCATAGGACCAGCGTACAAAATGCGAACGAAAAGAGAAAACTTACTTGAAATACAGTTCTGACGGGGTTCCGGCGCAGCAGTCTGTGGTGGAAAGCGGCGGTCTGTGGCGGAGAGCGGCAGTGAAAACAGGGAAGAAAGAGAGAGAGAATCTGAGCAAGGGAGAGAGAAAAGTGAAAATGAAACGGGATGGCCCCTATTTATAAGACCCTCACGGGACTCGAGGGGTTTCCTAGGCACTCGATTACGCTACCCTAGCCTAGCCGCCCTAGGTAATGATGGCGTGTGACATGTGGCAAGCGCTTTCCCATGCGCGTCCGTTCGTTCCACCACACGCGGCCTTCCGTTGCTTTGTTGCTCGACTTCAAACTTTTTTATCCCTGTAGTATCGTCCAGCACGGCCTGTCAAACTCGAGCAGACCGATGGAGTTCCTCCCGATTAACCAATCGTTCCCCGTATATAACACTTTCCCCGACGAAGTGCATCCTCGACACAGTTGCTGACCCTTAAGTCATTACTCTGACACTTCGACTTGGGGGGCTCCTGTTCTGGACTAGGCCAGCGCCTGCCCTTCAGACGGGCAGGCCCAACACGCACGACCACCCCGGCTGGCCAAACAAGGCCCATGTAAACTGCCTACGTCGAGCATGTAACGTCCATCAGTAGTGTCGAGCACACATACACCTGGAATCGTCGAGCAGAGGCACCAAGTCCTGCAGGTCTCGATTCTCCCCGGCACACAGAGGCTCCTCCCCGTGAGGACATGTTCTCTTGTAACCTCCCACCTCCAAAGGATTCAGTCTGCCCTACTTCCGAAGATCTCGGGACCGTTACCCCAGGGAGAAGACCACATGCTGGTCTTCACTACGCCACGTAAGCCCTGGCAGTTACTTGGATTGGGCCTTGAAATCCAGCCCAGTGCAAGTAAGCGTTGGCCTCGCGCTGGGGGCTCTCTATGAATACCCCCTCACTTGAGAGGGCCAGGTTACGCTTTATTCTAAACTCACACCTGCTTCTTTGTACTTGCTTTTCTCTGACCATTACCTGACTTGAGCGTCGGAGTACCTTGCAGGTACACACCCCTCCCCCCCCCCCACCGTCTCACCATCACCGGAGCTGAAGGTTTCACGATGTCGCCAACCACTGTCCAACTGTCTGATCCAGGTACGATCAGAAAATAACCTATCTAAAAGCATATATAGAAGCCATCTTAAAGGAAAGTTCGCTGGAATCAACAGCATGAGCAGCACCGTCCGTCAAGACAACTCGGAGATTTTCAACTGGATGTCCAATTAAGGCACCACAATGTGAAGAGCAAGACTGGGTCAGGGAAGTTTTCTATCAAAATATTACTAGTTTTTACTATCAAGGAACATAAATAAATAAATGTACCGTGAATCACCATAATACTTTAATTCACTTTAGACAAATATTTCCAATCAAAATCTGCAACAGTTTTCAAGATTCATTGTTCCAAAGATTTTTGCACTTTATTAGTTAAATAAATCAAGTTTACATTAGCAATAAAAATAAATACAAAAATAAACAATAACACAAGCAAGAGGAGAAAGGTGCATACTTGTCGCATATGCATGGTGCCTATATCTCCTTCTGCATCTTAAAAGTCAACCATAAGTGATAACCGAAATGGTGTGGAACCTTCATTAACATGGAATGCAATTTTTCTCCTTGGATATTTACATGGAGTTCTGCATTTCATGCAAGACAAATTCCTTTATTAGAAAAAAATGTTGTTAAACTATTTCTTCTACCAAATGGAATTTCCAATTAGGACTTTGAGATCTGGGTGTACTATAGTAAGTGATTGTCTTAAATCTAAAATATAGCAATGTTAGTATTATAGTAAGTGATTGCCTTACTAAAAAAATATTAGAGATAAAGTTATAACCTTTGGTGGCTGGTCATGATCATGACATCCATCTAGCCTTTTTAGACATCCTCACAGCTTTAATACTCTTGGTCATAGATCTAATTTGATTCACCTGTTTGTTTCATGTATGTCAAGCAATAGTGTATCAATATATTTATCTACCCAGGCTCTATAACTTCTATAAAAAATATTCACTAGTAGAATGAAAGTAACTTGAGCAGAAGAGCATTGCATACTTTTGATTCATTTACCATTTGAACCCACCCTAGGCACAATGCAAAAATCAACAAGTCAAAAGGACTATCTTTCTAGTCTCCCAACGGAATAGAAAGTAATATATTTAAAAAAAGCAACAAGTTAAATTCAATTATAAAGAAAAGATATTGGAGTATCACTCTATACACAAAAGAGGTCAGAAGCTAAAAATATGTGGATATGCCGACGGTCTTTGGGTAACAATGCAAATGAGAAACACTAACCTTTCACAGTTGTAGCAGGGTCTGTACAAGAAAATAAAGGTACAATAACTCTTTAATTTCACATTATTCAAATGATATTATTATCAATTCAAGATCTTCTAGACTCATGGCGACAAATTACATAATTGTAACTATTACCAATACATAAAGTGACAAGATTAATGGAGTTTCCCTAACTGCAGTATCAATTAGCTAAAAAGGATTATAATCCCATACCGCATGTTCAGGTACCACATGTATAAGCAAATGAACCAAATTCATCCTCCATTACGTTATTTTGAAGAAAAAAAAGAAAGAATATGACAAAATCCTCTAAAAGCCACTCTTGAATAATCAATGTACAGTTCAAATAGGTGTCAAGTATATCTAGCATTTTAATGATTGATTAAGTACACCAGTGATGAAATTGAGGTTGGTCCCTTACACCATTGATATTGAGTTCCACTAAGATTGGCCGCCTACTATCATAGGGATGTTTAGGGATAACTTTAGGGATACTGAACTTGTAAATCATAAGTAAAATGCTTAGCCTATCTTGCTCCATGGGATGGATTTGAATTATTATGTGACATAAAATTCAATCAAAAAAGAAGCATAAAACACTATTTGCTTGAGTATTAGATTATGTTCCAATTTCAATAACTATTTATTAGCATGACTAACCGACAAAAATCCCCTGGTTTGAAAATAAAGGTAAGTTTTTGTGGTAGTCTTTCTCTTGGAGGAGGGATGTTGAATAATGCAAATGTCTTCAAATGTGGGGAAATATTTTAGCTAAATCAACTATTTATGAAGCTTCACTACACACTTTAGATGGCTCCAGATTTGAGTTAGACAGAAATCAACATATGAGAATTTTGGTGGAGTTTTGTTTGATATGTTCAAGGAACCTATCATTAAAGATTGAAGAGTATGTGTCATCTTGATTTTGTTTCAACACCACAACTACCTATAATCCATCTAACAGAAATGTATATAATGCCTAATAGTTTGAGCACTTTATGGAAGAAAACTTAATAGAAAATCAAGAAGAGTTTAAGGAATGGCATAATTCTTATGAATATATATTGTTCATAAAGTTATGAAATCTAGCTACTGCGTTTTTAACCAAATAAAATCATTGATGAGGCTGAGCTTTTTTAACTTAGAAAAGTTATTATCAAAGGTCGAATGTTAAATTTCCTTCCATGATTGAGATTCCTATGCCTTATTCCTCTAACTCTAACTCTTCTAATTAACCATATGTAGCACATAAAAGTAAATTTGGAGTTATACATTGATTGTTTTGATTCTAATTAACCATATGTAACACAAAAAGTAAATTTGGAGTTATACATTTATTTTACATATCTAAAAGAATGATGAACTAAGATTATAAACTAACATTATTACTGGAAGAGCAAGACATCACCATGTGAAACTCGAGAAATAAAAAAGAACCAATCAGCTTGCAAGGTGGCAGCCACAACCATGACTATAACCACATTTTCATTCATAAAAAAGACCAGATAAGATGTTTTCATATATACGCTCAGTGACAGTGATCACTTGTTCACAAGGGCGGAACCTTGTGCCAAAATTCTAAGACATGTAACCTTTGAATTAACATATATATGTGTTGAAGGAAAAGCTGCAGACAGTTGCTAGAGAAAACAAATTTCAGGTGTAATATGGTTTATATAAACTTCAAAATCATACAAATTTAAGTTGTAAGGTTTGTCCTGTAATATAAAGTATACTCAAATATATGTAGTTATCATGATAACCAACCTGATATATGCCACTTTCATGGGCAAAAGCATTAGCTCCCAGAAGAGCCTTTTGTGGTTGTAATTGCAAACCAGAGTAATCTTCAACCTATAGGAAACGACAAATACGAAACACACAACCAACAAGTGTCTTTAAAGGGGGAAAAGAAACAAAAGAAAGTTAACTGCAGATTCAAAACCTTTTTGATTGTCATTAAAATGTTCCTTGTATTGATTCTAGTGTGGAGATTGTTGAAGATATTTCATCCGCATTCCAGGGTCATCACAACCTTGAAAGAAAGCAAAATAAAAAATGACTTTCCACATACAAACAAGAAATAATGTTACTACGTCAACGAAATAAACAGAAGATTAACCCTCACCTCTTCCAAGGAGGCATTTCCAGCCCTTTCACCAATCCCATTAATTGTGATTTCCAGCTGCCTAGCACCAGCTTGACCACCCTGAAAGCAGCCACGGTCATAAGCATATAAATTCAGAATCCATCTACAAATGCAAAGTATAGATGAAGACTAAAAAATACATGACTGTCGACCTCAATGGTGTTAGTAGTTGAAAGTCCATGATCATTCTGGCAGTGAGTGGAAATAATAACATTCTCAACTCTAGGTGTATTAGCTTTAATATCAGCAATCAGTTTCCCGAATTCACTTGGCATGGTTATTCCAACAGTGTCAGGTATGTTGAGTGTAGTAGCCCCTACCTTAATAACATATCCAAGAATTTGATACAAACTATTAATTTTGTCTTTGGGTATCTATCTGGGTTTAATTTTAACTTGAGTTATTGGGTACACTAGGGTTTGCTTACCTTTACCATCGTTGCAACTTCAAATTTGGAATAACAAATTATGCAAAAGACGACTTTCAGGGCTTCATGTGTTACGGTTAAAATCAGATCAGATAGATAAACAATTCTTCTTATTCTTCCTTTTCCTTTTATAAAGCAACCAAAACATACAAGAGTAAGAATTAGTCAACATACCACTACAGTAAATCAAAAGGACACATTCAAGAATTAGTAATTTCCTTACCTAATGAATGAATCTCCAAATGACATTGGGCAGAAAAAATTATCATCTTGTAGTTATTGAACCTCGCAGAGTGCCCTAAGATTGCTGAGCCAAGTTTAAATTTCCTTAAATCCCAGTAAGTAATAAGTTCTACAATAATCAAGAGCATAATATTATTTAATGGCCACAATTGATTCTATAGTGGATAAACTAACAAGGAAATTGAATTTCTACCCTACCAACAAATTAGTCTGACAATATCTTCAGATTAACTAAATTTGAGAGATGGAGGTTTGAGGGATATTGAGGAATATGAGTTGAAGAAGATAAAGAAGCTATTGAAGTTTGAGAAGGAACTTAGGGTTTAAGAAGACATCTCTGTTAAGATTTGTGGTGGTGGTTGTTGCTTTGATGGCGGCCTGAACTGAGAGAGAGATTCACGGTGGATTTGTATCAAGCAGAGATAGCTCAGGAGTTTTCTTTATTCACGAATGAGGGATATTAGGGAAGCAAAACGTGAAGAAATTCAGCCCTAACTGTATTTCTCTTTCTCCAAGGCGTGTTTTAGGGATATTTAGGGGATGGTTATTGTTCAACCTTTGTAGCCCAAAATTTCTCCAAGGCGCGAGCGGTAACTGAATATATGAGGCATACAACATTCGCAAATTTTTAAGATTAGTTTAAAAAATCAAAGGCGGTTGTTCATAACTGCCGTGGAAACCGTCGTAACTTGCGATGGAGGGCGGTTTTCGTGGAACTGTCGCAACTTATGTGTCGCAAAACACTTTTTTTTCTTGTAGTGATAAGAATGAGGTATTTGATATTTTTAAGTGTTGGAAAGCAATGGTTGAGAACAGAACGGGTAGAAAGCTGAAAAATATGCAATCGGATAATGGTACAAAGTATAAGGATGGAGCTTTCAAAAGGTTTTGTAATCAGGAAGGCATTGTTAGACACTGGATGGTCAGAGGCACACCACAACAGAATGGAGACGCGGAAACACTAAATCGTACACTTTTTGAGAAAGCAAGGTGTATGCGCTCTAATTCTGGGTTAGGTCAAGAATGGTGGGCAGAATCAGTTGCTACAGCTTGTTATGTAGAAACAGATCCCCACATTCTAGTTTAGGTGGAGACACGCCCTATAGGGTGTGGTCAGGTAAACATGTTGATTATGAAAGACTCAAAATTTTTGGATGCACAACCTATTATCACGTTAAGGATAATAAACTTGATAATAGAGCCAAGAAAGCTATCTTTCTATGATATGCAAAAGGGGTCAAAGGCTATTGTCTTTGGAGTGTAGATGATTCTAAGTTTGTGATCAGCAGGGATGTTACATTTGACTAAAAATCTTTGGTAGCTTTGTCAACAGTTATTAAATTTAATGATGGTGATGTGACGATATCAAATAAGCAAGTTATTGAGATAGAATCCGAAGACTAACCAGGTTATAGTCATGGTCAGGTGGAGAATTCTATCGCCAGCGAAGACGATGAATGTAACACCCTAAACCCTCGCGACATATAATAATAAAATATCAGTGTAAAATAACATACATGGATTTAGGATGCAACTTTCACTACTCAACTTTTCATGCATACGATAAGCAACACATCAATATCGTAATTAAACATAGTATTTAAATATTCATACAGCAGCGGAAATCCAACGAAATTTGAAACATTGTTAATCACACATAATCATTTTCAAATAAAACAGTAATAACACATAACAAAGTAAAAGACTCTAAGCGTTCTGACATCCCGGTGTTACAATCAGAGCAGACACGACTCGATAACGCAAAAGAGAAGACCTCATATTCGCTAACACCACCTCCGGACTACTCCTGTTTATCTTCACGTTACCCATGTAGAGGTAACATTCAAACAGAAGGGGTGAGATTCTCAAAATCCATATAAGAAATGCATAGTATAAGTATGAAAGCATCAAACATTTCAGAATCTACCCTATCATCACAACATCCATACAACTAGCATTTCTAACGCCACAGATAGTCAACACACATAATGCAATGCTATGAGACCCACGACTCGACTCAATGCATGTGGTACCAATTCGACCCCTGTTTCATGGTCATAATCCCCGTCGGGATTTCATAATAGTCGCTCACACCCCACATGGGCACACGACATTTGTGATCGCTCACACCCCATATGCGCACACGATCACCCGTAATCGCTCACACCCCACCTGGGCACACGATAACCTCAACAACAACAACAACATCGACACAATTCTATTTTAAAAAAATCCAGATAAGATGCTCACAGCCCACATGGGCACACGACTTATCCCACACTTATGCAACATGTCATGCATACAACGACATCACACAACAACAACATACCACGACAAATACCACAACGATTACATGTATATGACCATCAACACGTCAATACATCAATATACAAAGGTACAACAAGCAGTCTATACCTGCCAACAACAACAATCTACAACAATCACTACAAGAAAATTGGTAAATTACGACGGTTAATTTTAGCAGATTATGGCGGTTACAACCGACGCAAATTGCAAGTCACACGGTTCCACTTCTGCCGTAGAAACATGTCACGAGGCTGTTTTACGACGGTTATGAAACAACCTATAATATATTTTTACGACGGTAGTAACCACCATAATTTTATAATATATATTTCATTGAAAATATCGACGGTTGTAACCGCCATAATTTTATATTATATATTTCATTGAAAATAACGACGGTTGTAACCGCCGTAATTTTATTATTTAAAAAAAAAATTAAAAATGCTACGTTATCTCCTCTCTTCATATTAGTATAATACCAATACTATTACAATATTCAATTTAATCAATACAAAATACCATGAAAAATTATAATTTTATTAAACAATAAAATTATCAATATCCATAATGAGAAATGATTGTTAAATAGTTAATATATTTAATATTCAATTAAATTGAATCTACAGTAATGAAACATTAAACGCTAAGAAAACATAAGACACACTACTAGTGACAAAAGCACAATAATGAAACAACCTCTTTAAAAACTCATTATTTTGTATTATGTTGATATGGACCTAATAAGAATTGTCATTTCAAAATAAAAAGCCAAGTAATATAAAAAGCACTGAGGAGAAGGAGGATTTGTTTGAATCTGTTGTAAGATATTATTCTCCCTCTTGTGTCTTACATTCTCTAAGTCAAGAGTTATAGGCATGTTTTCTGTTTCATCGGGTCTTCTGCATAATATAAGAGTAATGCAAATATGATTACTAAGAAAAGTCTCAGTAGCAACTCAAGTTATTACTATAAAAATAATTTAGCTAATAATTTGTATAATTTATGTAGTGGCTCAAACATTAGCAATGATCACTTTTAAATTCCCCGTCTAATTTAGGCCAAACATTGATCCAGCACTGAACAATTGACATAGAGGAAAAGAATAGCTGGACAGGAACCGCTCTAGGGCAGGAACCGCTCTACCCCGCTACCCACAATTTACCCTATAGCGGCCACTATAGTGATCTGCACCGCCAAAACTCTTCCCATAGCGGCTGGCCTCCACTCCGATATAGTGTCATAACGCCTCTATTGGCTGCTATTGACCACTCTAATTAAGATATCAGTAATAATTAATTAAATGTGACTACAACACATGAATCAGAGTCAGACACTATACATTATTTCGTGCATATGAACTGAAGTGTCGACACTACCTATAGAAATGTAGTGAATCAAACTATCATGCATCAAAGTCAGACACTATTTCATATGCATACAAACTAAAGTGTTGGTACTACCAATAGAAATATACTCAATCGAATTATCATCATCTTTTGACCAAGATCTCTTATTGTAAATTAGACAAACCTATTTGAACCATCAAACTATTATCAATGGTCAAGTTACTTTGTGACTATATTCACTAAAATTAAAGACAAACAAATATTCCAGGGGAGAGAATGTTTACTTCTTTCGGTTTAGCTTTCCTTTAACACTCATCCCCTCTAATAATCCTTTGCCACAAGTATCTGACAATGAGTAACAGATTGGAACACAAGGCAAATTATTTTAATGATGATAAACTAAAGCAACTTAAAGAGAAAAATTACGAATTGAATTGATGAAATTCCAGCTTCACTGGAAACCTTGAGAATAGCTCTACGTTGATCATTATTCAAAATCTGCTCTGACCAAATGTAAGATATTGCAGGATCCTGGCTAACTATAACACCACTCTCAAGAAAGTTAAAATTCAACTTGCCACTAAAATAAAAAACAATCAATAAAAGTGAGATGTTAGCAATAAGCAGTACCAGAATAAAACTTCAGTAATAACCTTTGCCAAGTGTTTTGCCAGAGCTTCAGTGAAGATAACCACACCGTCACGAACCAAGTCATATTGTTCTTCGTCTGGTGCCTAAGAAACTTGAGGAGAATCTATTAACAAAAGATCCCCTAGAACTCTTATAGATGAATTAAGTGTCTGATTACAAAGAGAGGTAAAAAAACGGGAGTATTCATAAATGTATCTTCAATATGACCTGGAACTCGCTGTTTTGTTTTAAGTAGTTCTCAAATATGGGAAATAACAATGAGACATTGTATTTTTCATTTTTATCAATGATCAATATACCATAATTAATTATTCTGTCTCCAACATCAACATTTAGATCAGCCTGCAAATCAAATCAACTACATAGTCAAAAGTTATTTGACATTTAACCGTCAACCGGACTGGAGAACCCGACCTGGATCCCTTCATAACCACTCTGAATTCTCTAGTAGACCTCTTCATACCGGCCGCCAGCATTGTTGTACAGTTCTTTTTGAGAAATTAAGTGGAAGCACCAAAACCAAGGACGAAGAAAACCAGAATCGACCCGGGTTAATCTTTTCTGTTTCTCACATAGAATCAAGAGTGATCGTCGACAATCAGGTCTAGTAAAAAAGAAACATACAAAAAATTTTAAAAATAGGAATCAGATGAAAAGTGAAAGAGAAAAGGAATGTAAAAATCAAACCTTAAATTGGAACCAAAAGAGAAACATACCTTAAATTGTAGTGAAATGAGTCTGCTCAAAGGCTTACTAAAAGAGAAACATACCTTGAAGTGATAAATTATTGTCCTAGGTGAGCAATATCTAGATAAGGTGATAACATTTGGTTATAATTTGTTTAATTCAAAAAAAATTATTGCTTTCTCACTAGCTCACAAACTAGTGCAATGCTTAAATCAAGAGAAATGATGTTACCAACAACCAATAATTCCATTACATAGTCATCATGAAGATGCCCAAATAGATCTAACTAATGGACATACCACCACAAACAATTAATTACAACGTCATCATATCACCACATGCAACAAGTTACCATAAATTCAACACATACATGAATGAAAGACACTGCAATCAAGTAGCAGAAAAACTAGAAAACCAGCAGAATGCACATAGCAGAAACTTAGTAGCAAACTGAAATTGTCCTGTCAATTCAACACAACCCCAAAAACAATGTCTTAACCTTGGTAAGTTGTAACTGACAGTGCTGAGTAAGTACAATCCTGGTTGGGCATAAATACTTATTCAATTGAGTACTATAACTAACTTCCTCATTTAAGAAATATAAAATAGAACAAGAAATCTACTCCCCCTCTCTTTCTTAGTTTTCATTTCAAGAAAAGTTTCTATTACGCGTATCAGTGGAGATTGACTGGAGAGACTAGAGATGGCCTTTTTTTCTTTCTGTACTTACCCAACGCATGATATTACCATCAAGCTCTTGAACCATTTTAATCTTCTGGTCCAGATCAACAACTTCTATGGCCTAATTATATATACAAATTAAAAAAGGATGTCACATTTAGAAAATTATGGACACAATGCCACTAGAAATATCAACTACTGCACTTAACTGTCAATACCTTCTTGATGACTCGACAACCATACATTTGAAGGCGAAGTGTCAGAACGTGGCTATAAAGCTTGTTTGCTAACTCTCTTCTTTGGGATGCAAGTCCATGCTAAAAAAACTGTCAGATGCGAACTGTCACTCTACCAAGGTCCATATTTATGCATGGTTAACATAGATACAGAGTAATAATTACCTTCTGAACCACATAATTACCAAAGACATCAGTCATCAAAGCAAGAGCATGTGGAGTGATTTCCTCTAAACCATATTCTTTTCTTCAGTAGTTGCTGTTTCAAGCTTTTGTTGAATAAAACGGCTCCCATATTGATCAACACTGCCAATAAGAGCAAATTAAATTAATTTTATTGTTCCCAAGAATCTTGGAAAATATTACAAATAATTAACCAACAGAACACCAATAAGGCTAAAAAGACAGATACCTGAATTCAACAACATGGCCAGATATTTCAGAAAGCTCAAAACACTTAGTTTCATTGCTTTTAAACTCTTCCAACAGAGATGAAGCGAAGTTTTCATCCATGTTTCCAGAATCTAGGTGCCATGGTGCCATAATCCCAGCTACGTTCCTCATTCCAGAAGCAAAGTGCATATATAGGTTATTATGCCTAATAGGACTGCCAGACCCAACTGGAGAATTGGATAAAGAGTTTGCCATTGGACTTCCTGGATAAGACAGGCCAACACCATATGCAGGATTTCCATAATAACCATGATGGTTGGAACCGCCAGATTTACCGCAAAGTGGAACATTTTATTGTGACTTCTGGGGTGAAATCAGAGATCCAAGATAAGCTTTCTGAAGCTCAAGTAAATTCATGTACGAGTTTCCCAAGTAATTCCTGTCTGCAGCTGGGTCATTAAGAGCACCAAGTTGTGC
The DNA here is from genome assembly GCA_022829125.1 of Lathyrus tuberosus. Classification (NCBI taxonomy): domain Eukaryota; kingdom Viridiplantae; phylum Streptophyta; class Magnoliopsida; order Fabales; family Fabaceae; genus Lathyrus; species Lathyrus tuberosus. The sequence goes on from JALAZF010000579.1 coordinate 3,252,512, forward strand.
AGCAGCATGTACTGAAGATACATTGGGTCAACATAAGAAGCCTAAAGACCACCGTCTGCAGTTTGATTTCCCATTCTACTTAGAACATGCACATCAGATGGAGAAGAAACTCCAGAAGGAAAACCACCTCCAAGGATTCTTGAGTCCATTCCAGGGGATGCCATTGCTGATGCTGCAACAACATTCTCAAACAGAGGTGGCAAGTTACCAGTTCCAAGTTGGTTAGCCATGAAGAATGCCAAAGTTGGATTTCCACCATACCCACTCAGGCCATAGTTATTAAATGATGAATTGGTACCATCTGAAGGCTGGTACTGTGCAGGCAATCCACCTCCACCACTATAAGGAGAGCTAGGTGATCCATTGAAATACGAGTTATTTGGAGAAACAACAGACATTTTTTGCTCGGCCTGCCTATCCAAGGACAGACTTCTCATGTCTGACCTGGTACTGCTTCTCTTAACTGAATCAGAGTGAGCTATTGTCTGTAAGTGTCCCGATTCAGACTTCTTTAAATATGCTTGTTGCTTGCCATGATCCTGACCGCCTGGCATACAAAAAAGATATCTTGCATAATTATTAACATCAGACTCAACCTGTGATGGGAAATGGTTATCACCATCCAACACATCGTCTGCTGACAATTTCATGTCAGACATTGCTGAGACAATATCTGCAGACCCATTTTTTACACCAGATGAAACATCATTAAATGCTTCAGGACTGGTAATACCTCTCTTCTCAGCAGCAGTAACTCTTCCACTACCAATAGGCATGGGGCAAGGACTGGGAGCCCTAGAAATGTGTTGTGGATCGGGAGTAGTTCTTTGTGACAGAGAAGACGCACCAAGTGCAGCAGCATAAGAATATGAAGCTTGTGTGCCAACATTTTGGGATGCAGGTGACCCTTGAACGTTTGATCCAGATCTTACACCATCGGTGGATGAGGAACCGTGGCGCAAATGAGCCAGCTCTGCTTCAGCAGACGATGTAATCTCAATGTTTTCATCAAATGCATTACGACTGGCTGGACGAGAAGGAAAGCCCGTGACAGAGGAGTTGCGTCCCAAGTCATCCTGCACAAGTAATGGTTAGAGATTATCAGTAAAATAAAAAGGGTCAAGAAAGAGAGAAATGCAAAATTTGAATATACAAACATTTATATATAATATGTAGTACAAAACGTTCACATTTGATAATAGCAGAATTTTCAATTTTCCAGTTTTCCCTATCCCTAAACTAACTACACAACTTGCTTCTTCCATAACCAAGAACTTCAACCCACATAAACCTCCTTGTGCAACAACCCCAAGTTTCCTTTAAGTTTTAACTAATCTCGACCTTCCTCACTTGTTTTGTTCTTATCGCTCGCCGTTTTTTATGTCGTGCCTCCATGTATCAAGAAAGAAGGGGCGAGTTAAATTAGCCAAATTATTTTGTATCAATTGAGTTAATTTGAACAACCTATTTATTTGAATTAAATTAAGGGATGAAAAATATTTTTATATATTTTCTGCTGTTTGATACTGCAATTAGTATGGGGGGAATTCTAGAGAGGATATGTGTTATGTAAAAAACTTTACCCCTACAAGTGGAGAACCTGTTTTCCAAGATTTGCACTTGAAGGTCACATGGCAGCAAACTTACTGTTGCACCAAGGATCACCCTCTTGATACTTAGAAATGAATTAAGAAGCCAAAAATTTAAGATGTTATGACTATCTTATTGTAATGTTAGATAGTTAATAGTTATAATATCCTTACTGTTGAGTTAGTTTGGTCCTAAAATCAAATGAAAAGGCGACTTATTTAGGAATCTATTACAATTATTTTCATATTTTTCACCTTTGTTATCACAACTTATGGCTCTGAAAAGCTATATTGGCAAAGTGATTCATCCAAAGCTTCATCATTCTCTGTCTCTCCATAAACCTTAATTTCATCTATTAATACACCTTTGTCTAACAATACATGCCAAATGAAAAATCCATGAAACTCAATATAAATTCCAATTTCAAAGTTATTGTACACAAACAAATATACCTCCAAAAGGCCAGGGGCATCCTCCTCAAGCGTTGTTTGAATTGAATTCCTGCAAAACAAAAATACTTCCAAAAGGCCAGGGCATCCTCCTATCGATAAAATATTATTTAACAGAATCAGATCCTACGTGGCTGTTTTCTTTCTTTTTAGTGCACACTTGATGCATGAAGGTTCTGCAGATTCTGAAAAATTAGTGCTTGACACAGGGTAACTTATAGAAATATTTAAACTACAATCTTCCCTGGACATGAGAAACTTCAACCAATCATTTAAGCTCATATGTTCCACTTGATCATCATTATAGTCGTTATGAACTTCCTGTTCATTTTTAACAACTAGCAGTTTAATGGAGGTGCTACCCGTCGCATTCTCCATAACAATGTGGATTTCACTGTTATCCCAAGGCTCGTCTATGATTTTAACAGAGGTCTGACAAGCTGAACTACATGGCCTGTTATTGTATATAGGCATAAACCATATCAACAAAATACCAAAATCCAATTTAAAAATCAAGAAACAAACAAATCATAATCTATATCAACAGAATACCAAAATCCAATTTACAAATAAAGATTTAGAATTTCACATGTTTTTTAGATGAAATATTATCATAAAAACCACAAGTGAGAAGAGGAGGAATAAAATTCGAAAACGAAAAAACGAAACGTGATTGTGCCATCAGGTGTAGTGTAGTCTATTTAAGTAGTTAAGTGATTGTGCTCTCTTTACTTTTGAATTAATATTCAAAAAATTATTCCCCAATTCTACAATTACGGACCACTTTGCTTGCTAATCATAGAATAGATGTAGGCTTGATAATCAGATATGTTCATTCAAATACAACAACATAAACATGACAAGAATGTGTATGATCATGTTCCAGAGTCATTGTTCCAACTCACTCAATACTAAAAACCTAGCTTTAAAATAACATAAAAAACATAGATTCAAAAACAATAAAAACACTAGATTCGAAAAATCAACGACCACCTCACCTAGATTCAAACCTTAAGCTTCCTTCAGACCTTATCTAAGTTATAAAATCTCTTGCCTCCTTGCTTTTACCTGGAAATCAAAACATGATTATAATGATTATTTGAAGAAGCGAGATCTATTAGAGATGAGTGGTGACTCGAACAACGGTGAAATTTTAGGGTTTATGATAATCACTAAGGGTTTTGTGAGAGAAAGGTTAGAATCATGAGAAGAAAAACAAATTTATGTTTTTGGGAAGGAGAAGGGTGCGACCGAAGATGGAGAAAAATAGAAGGGTTGGCCGAAGATGGATAGATAAGCAGAAGATGCGGACAAAGATGGAGTGATAAGGAAAAGGTGTGACTGAAGATGGAAAGACATGGACAATGTGCGGTGGCGGCTGAATCCAAGTGAGTATGTATTCTGCATTTCCATGAGAGTGAGATGGTTTCATGTTCATACATAAGAAGAATGAGTTTCGATCTCATACTATGGAGAATGGGATTTTGGCTCTTGACATAAAAATAAATCTAATTGAAAAAAAAATCTCTTTCCAAAATAGGGGACGGGTTGAACCGTCATGGTCACTTTTTTTATGGGTATATTGTATTTCTTTTTTAATTGTTATTGATTTGTATTAAAAATATGGAGGCAGTTGGGCTTAACTGTCGTAACAAGTGTCGCAAATAGGAAATTAAGGCAGTTTTTACACAAGCGTCGCAATCTATGTGTCGCTAAATGGAAAATTTCTTGTAGTGAATAACACGCCTATACACCAACGAATCCATCATCTCCACTTACCACACACAACAGCATACACCAAATCCCAATTAACGCGTCAGAGGGTTGAAATTCTAGTTTTGAAATTAATTATATTGAAAAGTATGTGAAACCAGCTTTCTAACGCTTCGAACGACGACTAAAACGGACTTACGGACTAAAAGTTATGAATTTTCGAAGTTTCAGAAAATTATGTCTGTGCAGCAGCAATTAAACACTGCCGCGCTTCGCTACGAGTTCGCACAGGGAACTATCGTTCGCTATGGGTTCACCTAGAGAATTGGCCAGCGAATACCCCTTTCCCATACAAAAACCAGAGAGTCCCACTTTCTCTCCTCCGTTCGCTTCTCCATTCGCTTAGCGAACTGGACTTCGCCAGGATGTTCGCTTTGCGAACCCTGGAGCGAACTCCTCCTCCACACATCTCAGACTTACCCACTTTTTACTTTATTCGCTGCCCTATTCTCTTTTCAAATATGGGGCGAACCTTCGCCCAGCAAATGTTTCGTTCGCCTTGCGAACAATCGCGAATCTGCACTTCTGCAGTAGCGATCACAGCACCCATCTGTCCCAAATCTTCCCCGATTTTGCCTTCAAACAGCCCAGAAAACACATATACAACACAACAGTTCATACAACCATGCATAACCACCTATTCCTTACTTAAATCAATCAATTATACACTTCTCCTCTTATCAAACCCTCTGTCATACAAAAACCCAATCCTCAATTTACACAAACAACACAGCAGAGAGATCCTAATGATTTTCTACCCTCATACAAACAATATGCACCCTTAAAAGATCAGAGAGCCCCACCCTTACCTTAAAATCCGTGAACTCTTCCTTCAATAATGGAGTCTCCTTTCTCTGACCCTAGCTCTGCGCTTCCTCTTTCTTTTCCAAAACACGTACCGAGAAAACTTTCTCTCTTCTCATCCCTTTCCTATTTATATCTTTATTATTATTGTCCAAATATTATTATTAATATTATTATTTAATTATTATTATTATTATTATTATTATTATTATTATTTCACCAAATTAAATAATAATAACAATATTTCTCAATAATTTAAAATAATAATATTGGCCAACTAACCCTTCCCTCAGTCACCTTACTCTTTTATAATCCTAAGGGCATTACCCCATCCTAAGGGTACCCCAACCTCAGCCAAAACACATCAATACACAAAATTATTCAATTTAATCACAAAAATAATTAAATTAAATCGGGGTGTTACAAGGAAGAGGATGAACGTGATTATGAGGAGGTTCGGCAGGAAAATACAGATGTGTTACCACAACATCAGCAAGAATATTTGGATGCCACTAGGCCAAAGAGAAATTATAAACTAGTTTAGATGTTTGGGTCAGACAAACCTCTGAGGCATTATGGGAAGGTTAACTTGGTGGAATATGCACTCTCAGTCGAAGATGATGAGCCGGTCATCTTCAAGCAAGTTATCAAAGACAAAGATAGAGAGAGTTGGTTGGTTGTCATGGAGGAAGAGATGCAATCTCTTCACAAGAACAAGACATGAAAGGTTGTCCCATTGCCTGTAGGAAAGTCTGATATCTATTGTAAGTGGGTGTATAAAATTAAAGAAAATCATACTAAGTCGTGTGGTACAAGCTATAAGGCTAGACTAGTGGCCAAGGGGTTTGCACAAAAGGAATGAGTTGATTACAATGAGATATTTTCTATGGTGGTGATGCATATGTATTTTCTCTGGTGGTGAAGACAACCTTCTTGCATGGAGACTTAGATGAGGAGATATATATGTATCAACCTGAGGAATACAAGGTTGAGGGTAAAGAGAGTCAGATATGTCGCTTGAGAAAATCACTTTATGGGTTGAAACAATCTCCTAAACAGTGGTACAAGTGATTTGATTCTTTTATGATAAAACAAGGTTTCTCTAGAAGTAGTTATGACAATTGTGTCTATATTTAGAAGCTTCATGGAGGTAATTATTGTTGAAATGTATTTTAAGTGGGTGTTTTATCGTATCCACAGGGATTGTGTGCAAGATATATAGACGCTCGTCGTTCAATAGTTTAACGTTCTAAGTAAAGAGTTTTCAAAGATATCGTATTTTGTAATATAAGTTTGTTGCAAAGAGTAAATTAGGGCAAATATGTTTTGTTTTAAGAAAAGCATGTCAAGATTAGATTTCGTTAACCCTTTGCATACGTATCTGATTAATCAAGCATGTGAACTCAGTTTCGATAAATGCAATCGCGTATCCTTGCAAATCCATTTAATTTTAAAGCGACTTTGTGGGTATTATTGTTTAAATCGTTAGATGATGTCTCAAACCAATAATCGAATCAATAAACATTAAGACCAATACAAAACAAATATTAACTCCCAAATCTATGTCTAGAGTTTGGTTGTTAATAGATGAAGACATTAGATCAAGATTTGGAAAATCTATGTCTAGAGTGATTCAAACCATAAATACAACATTAAAAGTAAACAACTTCATCATAAATTGATCATCAACCTTGTTCACATACAAAAGATCAAAAGAAATACATACAATCAAAGTTAACTACCTCTAATCTTGACACAAAAGTGTTTAGATACCCATCACCATGGTAGCTTGCTTCACAAGTTTCGGGAGGAGATGAATGAGCATCCACGTCGAATAATCGAACTCGGATGCGAATCTAGCTTCTCTATGTAAAATCTCAGAAAATCAGGGTTTAGTGTGTAAAAGTAGGTTATGATCCCAAAAAATGATCAAAAGTGCTTATATAGTACATTCAGGATTTGTCATGTTTCCACTGCAAATAGATAATTCGCCTAGCAAACATAAAATTAGGCACCTGATGAGCCTCTGCACAGTTAAACCACCCTTGAGACAACTCTGCAGTTCGTCGTGTGATCAGTGCATTTTAATGCACATTCTCTTATGTTCGTACTTAGGCATTCCTACAGTTTATTTGAGTTTTTTTTTACTATTTTAATATGTTTTCATATTTAAGTTTGTTTCTACCTTTATTTTATTTTTGCAGCTTATTTTTTAGGATTAACACTTATTTGATACCTTTAACTGCGCATGTCACAACTTGGGCTACGTGATGTCTTTCTGCGCGTTCTACCAGTTAATGAAAAGCTAAGATAGAGAGCTACAACTTTCATGTTTTACGCAGAAGCTAATTCAAAGTGAAAGATGGTCAAATAAGTTGTTGATTTCAGAGCCCGAGTTCTGATTTTAGAAAACAATTTGTTTCGGGTCATTTTATGGGCCTGGTTTATGTTTCCGACCCAGGTTGAGTTAGTAATGTAAAACCTTATTTTGTTTATAAGATTTTCAGCCGTACAATGTTCATTACCAACTTTCTTTTCACAATTTTTCTTTTACTTTTTACGATTGTAATGGAGAACTAATTTCCGAAGGCAAATCCTGCTGCTTACGGGTTTCATCGCTTTGAGGTTATTCTAATACCAATTTAATTCGATTTATGTTCAATTCTTTTCTATGAAGTCATTTTCTTAATTTGATTGCAATCGTTTGCTTAATTCGATTGTGTTCATAGGATAGAATTGATTAAATTCAATTTAATGCATGTTCCTAAATTTAATTGCGTGTTATCGTTTGCTTAATTCATTAACTCGTGATATTCTTAACTGTTTGCGTAATTCGGTAAATAGGAATACAATTCATTTGATTTTGATAAGTGCTTGTCTAATTGATATCATAATCGAAAAGGATCGAAGCCGCTTAGGGATTGGTGTTTTAATACCCAAGGATAAGTCGGAATCCGGATCAGTAGGATTAGCTGTTTTAGCTTATTTGATAATCACTTATTTTAATCACTTTTTCTATTGTTTTATAAATCAAAACATAAAACCCCCATAAACCTTTCTTTAGTTGGTTGAAATAATACTAGAATCCTTGCGATACGATACTCGAGTTGTCGTTACTGTTACTATACTTTTTAAAAAATACTCATTTTTGATTCGTGTGCAACAGCGGATCAAATTGCCGATGTTGCCGGGTATTCTTGTTGATTTAGCCAATAGTTTAGTTTTAGGTATTTTTTGTTTTGATTTTCTGCTTTTTTTTGTGTTTTCCAGCGTTTTCGCGTCCGGACGCCCCGTCTCGCGTCCGATCTAGTTAAAAAATTCAGTTTTTCAGAAAATCATCTCAGATTAGTCTGATTCTTTTTCGATTCATTAAAAAAAATCAGGGATCAAAAGCCTTAATTAATAGAATAAATTGTGGACATCGTCCTAAAAATCCGAAATTCATCATTTTTCTATTTTTTATGAATTTTTTTTACTATTTTCATAGTTTTAGAAAAATCCGAAAAAAATCTAAAAAATTGTAAATGACTTAATTATATTATATTTCATGTTTTTGTATTTATTTATTTAATTTTAATCAATTTTTTTGTGTTTTCCATCTATTTTGCTGTTTTTGGACATTGTTGATATTTTCCTATTTGTTATTGCATTGCTGATTCTTGTTCACTTATAATTTATTTGATTCTGATTTTAAGTTTCATTACCATAACATGAGTGAAAAAGGAACCTTAAGTGAACTTGCTGCACCTGATTCACTTTTTGTCGATTTTCCTTCTTTGTCTGATTTTGATGACAATTATACTTGTGATGTTTGTACTGACACTCACATATGTTCAGTTTGTGCTGAAATTGAAGCTGCCTTACAGGTTGATATTTCGTATGAGATTTCTACTGACAAAGTTGATGTTGCAAATTTAAATGTAGTTCCTGCTTCCAAAATTTTGTCATCCATTTATATCTCAAACCACTCCCGGAAAATTTTAAATATGCCTACTAAGAGAGAAATGAAAAGCTTCCTGTTATTATTTCGTCTAACCTTGATTTCAATCAAGAAAGTAGGCTTTTGCAGGTCTTAAAGAGGCATAAAAAGGCGATTGGGTGGACCTTGGCGGACATTCCCGGTATTAGCCCTTCCATGTGCATGCATTCGATTTTGCTTAAAGAAGGAGCTAAGGTGGTGAGACAGCCCTAAAGGAGGCTTAATCCTTTAATCCTTGATGTGGTGAAGAAAGAGGTAACCAAGTTGTTGCAAGCAGGTATCATATATCCTATCTCTGACAGTAACTGGGTAAGTCCAGTATAGGTAGTACTTGAGAAATCTGGACTCATTGTGATAAAAAATGAAAAGAATGAGCTTGTTCCCACTAGAGTTCAGAATAGTTGTAGAGTTTGTATTTATTATAGGAGGTTGAACCAGAAAACTAAAAGGATCACTTTCCCTTGTCGTTCATTGATCAAATGCTAGAACGACTAGTAGGTAAATCACATTATTGTCTCCTTGATGGTTTTTCAGGTTATTTTCATATCTATATTGCACCAGAGGGTCAAGAAAATACAACTTTCACGTGCCCATTTGGTAAATTTGCTTACAGGAGAATGCCATTTGGACTTTGCAATGCTCATGACACATTCCAACGATGTATGATTAGTATTTTTGCTGAATTTATTGAAAATTTCATGGAAGTCTTTATGGATGATTTTACTATTTATGCTTCTTCATTTGATGCATGTTTGAAAAGTTTGAATATGGTTTTAGAGAGATGCATCGAAACTGACCTTGTTTTGAATTATCAAAAATCCCATTTTATGGTTGAGCAGGGAATTATTTTAGGTCACATAATATGGTTTTACATTGCCTTACCAATCTTGCATTCGCGAGATTCGTTCTTTTCTTGGTCATGCAGGTTTTTACAGGCGCTTCATAAAGGACTTCACCAAGATAGCTCTTCCGCTTTCAAACTTGTTGAAGAACGATGCGACCTTCAACTTTGATGAGAAATGCAAGCAGGCGTTTGATTTCTTGAAGAAAGCATTGACATCCGCCCCCATCATATAGCCTCCTGATTGGAACCTTCCTTTTGAGATTATGTGTGATGCATCTAACTATGTTGTTGGAGCAGTCCTTGCACAAAGGGTGGACAAGGCTGCCCATGTTATTTACTATGCTTCTAGGACTTTAGATTCTGCACATGCTAATTACACTACCACTGAAAAGGAACTCTTAGCTGAAGGTGCGAGAAAGATATAAGAAAGGGGGGTTTGAATTGCGTTTTGACTCTTAAAAGACTTTTCAACCTCTTATCGTTAATGTGCTAAGAGAATATCAGAGTTACATTGAGAGACTCTGACTTACAATGCGTCGTTCAGATTGTGCAATGCATGAAGCATAAACGACAATGAGAATCTGAACTAGCGATGCTTGAATCAGACTTGCAGTTCGGAAGTTTATCAGAGTTGGATTGCAAGGTTCTCACTTGCTTATGTAAGGTTCTGATAATTGATACAGAAACATAAACAATAAATCAAAGCATAAATAAGAGTAAAGAACACATGATATATTCTGGTTCACCTGAGCAACTCTTAGGCTAATCCAGTCCACCCTTCCGAGGTGATTTCACTTTGAACACAAGGACTTAATCCATTATAATCAATCTCGATTACAGATGCACAGGCTAATGCTGGTGACTAACAACCTGCACAACTGCAGCTGTGACTAACACAGAATGAACCGTTCAGGGATTCAACTTAATGAATATAACCAACATTTACCTAATAGGTTCCAATCTCGCAAGATCTACTATCAGGATTTCACAGCTAAACGTTCAGGGATTCGACTTAACGAATATACCGTTTACTGACCATTCAGGCTTTTCAATGAGTTCCATCAGTGATCTCACTAGAGTCTGACCCAACATTGGTCCTCTTTGAGATATGACTATCATTGACCATATTTCAGGATTTCCACAATGACACCATGCCATTGTCTTCTCAAGTCTCCGATCACACTGACCACTCAAGGAATTCTAATTCACATAGAATTAGTTGAACTGGAGATTACAATAAATGCTTCTTAATAAGTAGAGGTCTCCTAAGGTTAAGTACAAACGAATACACAAGTGTTCGAGCAAGATATGAGCAACAACTCCTTGCTTTCTTCAGATACTATAAAGATGTGTGTTGATTTGACAGTTGATGACATCTTGTAGATATTCTTCTTCTTCGTCTTCAATTTGTTGAGCAAGCTTCGAGCAACAACTCTTTGCTTCAGATCTTCAATGTAGCTCAGACAATGAAGTTGGTTGATGACTTGACTAATTTGCAATGTTGTCTTCTTCATCAACAACTTATGTTCCAATTGATTGTTGTTGTGTTGAATGATGATCTTTGAGCTTCAACAACAATGGTCATGTGTTAATGGTGATAGCTTTGAATATTAAGTGTAACAATGAAAACATATCGTTATGAATATCATCACATTGACACCACAACGTCTTCACAATTGACACCATGATCGACACCACAATCGACACCTTCAGAAGTGATTACTCCTTTCTTTAAGTAGCCAAGTAAAATATAGTCATTTGAATTACTGTTGACTGTTTGAAAAGAGTCGTTGTGCAATGAGGAAAGTTGTACTGACACATCTTCTTTTTGCTGTAGAAGAAGTGACGGGATATATCTTTTTGGGTACAGTGTACAATCATTGACAACGGTAACATTTGTCTTCAAATCTTCAGAGGCTTCTGATGGTAATTAATTGAAGCATGAGTAGAGACTTTATAACTGGGTCTTCTGAATCTTCAAGTCTTCAGTCTTCCGAAGTTGTCCATTAGGAATTTGTCTTCAGAACTTCAGCACTTGTCTTGAAACCCGTTATCTTCACTGCTTCAAGTCTTCAGAATCTTAGAAACTTGTCCATTAGGAATCTGTCTTCAGTGTCTTCAGCACTTGACCTTTAGATCCATAATCTTCAGAACACATAAGTCTTCAGAGTCTTTCTGCAGTTGGTCTTCAGAGCCTTAAGCCTTCAGAACTTCAAGTAATGAGAATCTTCAGCACTTCGGTTCTCCAGAAGATTATCTCTTCAGAAGCTTCACTATCTTCAGAATCATAACCACTTTCAGGGAGCATCAACAAGAGAATTGTAACAGCAATAGCGGCATCCTTGGATCTGACTGATCATGATCAGATACAGAAGCATATGATCATTTACGCACATCTGGCTGGTGCTTGTTGGATCTGACATCTTATATGATTATGATCTGCACATAACACACGTTAGAACATAAAATAGTTCTTTCACAAATACACATTGTTATCATCAAAACATAGAGATGACTTCCAGAGACAACTCTTGCTCTTACAATCTCCCCCTTTTTGATGATGACAAAACCAAGTATTTTTATTGAACATTTTGTACAAGGTAATCACCAAACATAACATATTCAGAGTCCAGAACAACAACTCCCCCTGAATGTGTTAACCCCAAAATTTTATATGTGATCATCTAGAATCTCATATGATCCAAAGACTCACAAAATAACAATTTAAGTTGTCAGAACAAAGAATAGAAAAGGAATACTTCTCTATCTTGTCTAAAGGAGACAAAAGTCTTCAGCATCTGGACTTGTTCATCAGAACCTCCGTCTTCATATTTTTAGAACTTAGTTCCTTGGTCATCGTATCAGAGCTCATAATCTTCAGAGTCGTCTAAAGCATTTTCTACTTCTCAGCAGATTCATTTTAGCACTGAGAAAAAACAGTTCTCTTCTAATAACTTAGCCACACTATTTATCAGAAACAGACACTGTCTTAAAAAACTCCCCCTGAGTTTCAGACTAGGTGAAGATTATAGATTTTAACATTTGAATCTTCTGGGTAGTCTCCGCTTAATTGCTATAAGTCAGATATTGGGATCTTCAGAATCATAATTCAGATATACTAATTTTGATCACCAAATAAGATCATGACTTTTTAGAGTTTGACTTGAACACATGCCTTCATCTCAGAACCTTGTTACTGTCACAACTCAGTGGTTCATCAAAGCTTGATTCTTGATCTAATACCAATAGAAGAATGTTCTTTTGATCAATCGAAGCTTGATTCTGAATCTAACACCAAAGTAATTTTGATTCTTAGTCTTATACCAATTGAGAGATATTTTCACAGTATGCTGAATTTAATACCATAAAGGTATTTGAAAACATTTCACAGCTTAGCTCTGATTGATATCATTATTCACTGATTCTGATACCAATTTTTATACGGAGTCTGATTACCAAATGTAGATTTAGTCTGATACCAAATCATTTTCTTCTGAGTTGAAATTCTTGGTTAAAATCAGAACTTCTTCTTCTTGGATCTTCTATCCAGATATTCAGACAGTCTTTGACTTCTAATTTGCTCAATTCTTCTGAAAAGCATCTTGTAATGTAGACTTTGTCTTGACTGCTTTCAGGAAGATTTCTTCTTCTGATTCTTATGTTTTGAATATCATATTCTCAGACAGCTTAAAACTTCTGAACCAAGTGAAACGAGAATCACGATAACTTTGACTTGCAGAATGTTCTCAACTTCTGAATAGTACTGAGTAAATCTGATTCTGAACACATGTTCATGAAGTGTACAACATCGATCATATGAACAGACAGTTCTTTCTAATTTTACCTATTCTGAGAATGCCTAATGAACTTGTTTAGAGTTCCTCGATTTAAACATCAAACAACAAATGTTAGTGGTAAATGCATTTTATATCATTGATTTACTTGTATGAGTTTTGCATTCTAGATCTCTATCAAAATCATTTTTCTATTTCTCCCCCTTTTTTGGCATCATAAAAAAGTTAAAGCGTTTAAGCATTTTAAATGTGATCAATATGATAATGAACAATCTAACATAAAGTATGCTATTTTCGAATAGATTTAAACGATATTTAATTAATAGCAAGATATAGATTAATCTTAACCCTAAGTAGTTCGAAGCGATCAAAACATAGGCTATGACAGGTTCCTAGGGGTTAGTCTAAGAGGTGCCTAAGGAGGAGGTGGAGGACGAGCTTCCAGACTCATCGGTTCCTGAAGCATGCATTTGTTTTTCTTCAGCTTGTGTGATAGCCAACTGCTTGCTCTTCATAATTTCTATAGACATCCATCCATGAAATTCAGTCCAGATATTTCCCATATCAGTGGGATCCATGCTGGGACTAGATATGTCTATTAAGTTTTGGAGTCTGTTGATAGCATTATCCTTGAAGGATGTTAATACTTTATTAACAGTCTTTGATCTTGTTGAAGAAGGTTCTTTTAACCGTCATTAAATTATGATAATGATTTAATCGTTTAATCATTTAAACAATGTAAACATTTTAGAGTATGATACTGAGTCTTAAGTGATATATTAGTGTTGGTATGAGTAAAAATGATAAAATAGAAGGCAATACAATTTCATTGGTTAAAATGTAAGTGCAAGACATGAACAATACATACATATGAACTCAATAAACCATTACAGACTAATAACTTAGCCTAGTTCTAACGAGCAATCATCTAATTTTATGAGAACCATCTGCTGTCAAAGGTTTCATAAAATTTTCTATCTAGAGCAGTGTCTAGACCACCTCGAACTCTGCAAATCGTTTGCACAATTCCTACTCTGAAGAGGACTTCTGATAAGACTCTTCCATAAGGAATGAACGATTTGTTCATAGTTCTTGACAGAAGGATTGAATCTTTAAGATGGTCGAAGATTACTTGGGACAAATCTATAGGAATTGGCCTAAGAAGACACATGATAAGAAGCTTATCATCATGATACAGAAAATCTTTGTTAGTATTGCGAGGACGAAGATTTGTCAAAATGAACTTGAACCATCCTTTTGCAGTAGGCAGAAGTTTTCTTGGATTTGTGGGTTCAAAAGCAGAGCCTTTATCAAACATATAATGCATTTCAGCGTTGGAGGTGCATCGAATAGATTCGTGATTAGTTGTGACACCCCCTTTGGGATAGTCAATGGCTTCAGCAATGTTTGTAGAGTTGAAGGAAACTGGAAGACCATAGATGTTTGAAGAGATAGACAGACCATCACTACTGACAGAGGCATTGATCCAAAAGGATATTAAGATGTTTGTATATACTGAACCTTTTAGCATATGCAAGTATCCATTCCAATTTTGAAAATGAATTCCAAGATGAAAATCTCGATTAGCATTCGCTGGATTTGGTCGTTTTTCATTGATGACTTCTAACAGATCATCGTTGCCATGAAAGGTTCTTGGAGTCATTCTTGGAGGTGTTTTAGGATTCTAACACGATTGTGATCAAAGGATAGTGAAGAATTTTTAGGAATGTGATATGACTCTAAATAGACAAAGGAAGAGACTAAATTGAATGGGTTAATAACTAAGAGTGATTTGAAAAAACTGGTTCATAATTACCTAGACACTAGAGTAGGTAGGGATAGTGTAAGAGACAAGGACACGCACACAGTATGATTGTCTGTTAATCTAGGGAAAACCAAAGACTCACGCATACGATTCTTTTTGTAATTAATTATTGACAGGAGTTAAGGATTCGCAATAAATGCATTTGTATGGGTGGTATGGAAAACATTAACTCGAAATAAAAATGGAAAGACACATTCCCTAGTTTCAAGAAGATTTATATCACATATCTAATCAGTGCACAAACATAGAGAAAAACCTAAAAGATTTTTACTATTTTCAACAAGAAGGCGAATCTTAGTTTGTCAGTTTATGAACACGCCTGGTTAGTAGATGTAGGATATGATTATGACAGGTGACAGGATATTATAGACAAGATAATGCGCTTACCTTATTCGTACTTAAGTATACGAACAAGTGTCACTCGTATTTCAAGTAGACTTGAAGGAGCTGAAAAATTATAGAGTATAGAAGAAAGGTTTTTCAGAAGTGAGACTGTTGGAAATAGGTTTTCCTATATGAGATGGCTCAAAATTAATAACTTTTGATGAGTTGAGATACTAGAAATCATCACTTCCTAGGCTGACTGAACTAGATGTGAAAAGCTCTATTAGAGGGATGTCAGATCAAGTAAGAATACTTATTAAAGTATACTTATGAGCTGCAAAAAGTGGCCAACACCGAGTGATTGACATGATTGGAGACAAGAGAGAATGAATCAATCTCATTATTCATTAGTCATAAGCAAACACACACAAGGAGGGACTTAGGAGTCTTAATACTTATATATATAACCTTCTAACCTATCCTTACGAAACTTAATGTGTCACTGCATGACGAAACATGATCAAAAATATGACAAGGGTTGCATTTATATTTCACAATAAAATGTTGTGACTAGTTCAATTATATTTATCATGAAATTCCAATAAGTCATGGATGGAAAAGGAATCGTATCTTTGAGATCTTTACGGATATTATTTATCTGAGTGCTTTCCATTCTGACTCCGAGCTTCTGATCATCATCATTCAGCTTCTGCTTCCTTCAGAGTGAACTATCGAACACTTGCTAATTCCCGCGATATTAAGAAATTTTCCGTTTTCTGACGTTGAACAATATCGTTGTCTTCTAAACTCCGATCACTAGTTTGATAACTAGAATCATCTTTTCTTCAGACGATCCTATCCATTTTCCTGTTTAGAAATATTCTTCTGACTTCTGAGGGCAACCAATCAGAGACTCTGATCTTAATTATCATAACGTCTATCTTCCATCAAGTTTCCCTGTTTTTCAAAAGGTCATTAATTTCTAAGCTTAACATAAACCACTAAGAGGTTATGTGCTAAGGAGATTTTGATTGACATCTCATAACATCTTCTAACTCTGTTTCTTCGAACAAATGCAGAGTTTGTTCAGAAGCAAGTATCATCAAACATGTGTGTAACACGAGACATAGTTTGCATGACACTTATTGTTCTTGTAATGCAGAACTAACTGTTTTAGAATTTGTTCATCAAAGGATTGAAATCATATCTGCTTCTGAAAGAAATGTCCACTGATTTCTTCATCTAGAAAAACATCAGTGACTTAAATCCTTTTTGGTTTCTAGTAGATGACTTCAGTCTTTGCATTTAATCGAACATCTTCTAATTCAAGGATTTATGAAGTTCTGAGAGAAATATTAGATAGTGATCTGACCAATCACAGTTTGTTCAACTGAGATAGAATCTCAAGTTAACAGAACTCAATCATCTATGTTAATTCAATCAAGACTCAGAATTTATTCTTAATCAGATTCTTGATGAATCACTTGATTTCTTCTTTTTGAATATTCTTTTCAGTTTTCTGCAAAGCTTTTCAAGAAAACAATATTCATTTATTCGTTGAATCTTTTAACTTCTTGATCAGTTAAGATTCAGATGTTGAATCATTTCTAAGAGTTTGAATTCTTCAGTTTTCTGACTTCTTCTGCAGAATTCATTCTGAAGTTCAAAATCATAGAACAACAATCTTTCTTCTTTACATGAAGAAATTCTTAATGAGCTTTAAACGAGAAAGTCAAGGGTGGACCTAATCCGTTTCTTGAAAACATCTCAAAAACTCATAAAGAAATAAACTTCAGCAAACAAGATTTATTGTTTTCTGATGATTCAATCTTGAGCAAATACGTTGTTTATTCAAACGTATCTTCTAAGATAAACATTCAATAGATACTACTACTTATCTGATGAATCTATCTTATCAGCTGATTCTTCAATCTTCTTCAAAGCTTTAGTGAGGAAGATTCAGTTGTTGACAACTACAAAACTTCCAGAATCAGTGACTTGCTCAAGTAATCCGTTTGATTACAATTTAGTATACAGTCATCTTCTGAACTGATACTCAATTGTAAGTGGATTGAAATCTCAACCAGAGTATTTCTACACACCGCATTTTGATCTTTTTCTGACACTATTAAGTGTTTGATATCCATCAATAACAGAACCGGAGCTCTGATACCAACTGAACGTGCGAGAAAGACACAAGAAAGGGGGGGGGTTTGAATTGTATTTTGACTCTTAAAAGACTTTTCAACTCTTATGGTTAATGTGCTAAGAGAATATGAGAGTTACGTCGTGCGACTCTAACTTATGATGCGTCGTTCAGATTATGCAATGCATGAAGCATAAGCGACAAAGAGAATCTGAACTAGCGATGCTTGGATCAGACTTGCAGTGCGGAAGTTTATCAGAGTTGGATTGCAAGGTTCTGACTTGCTTATGTAAGGTTCTGATAATTGATACAGAAACATAAACAATAAATCAAAGCATAAACAAGAGTAAAGAACACACGATATATCCTGGTTCACCTGAGAAACTCTAAAGCTAATCCAGTCCATCCTTCTGAGGTGATTTCGCCTTGAACACAAGGACTTAATCCACTATAATTAATCTCGATTACAGATGCACGGGCTAACTCCGGTGACTAACAACCTGCACAACCGCAACTATGACTAACACACAATGAACCGTTCAGGGATTCAACTTAATGAATATAACGAACATTGACCTAATAAGTTCTAATCTCGCAAGATCTACTATCAGGATTACACAGCTAAACATCCAGGGATTCGACTTAACGAATATAACGTTTACTAACCATTCAGGCTTTTCAGTGAGTTCCATCAGTGATCTCACAAGAGTCTGACCCAACACTGGTCCTCTTTGAGATATGACTATCATTGACCATATTTCTGGATTTCCACAATGACACCAAGCCATTGTGTTCTCAAGTGTACGGTCACACTGACCACTCGAGGAATCCTAATTCACATAGAATTAGATGAACTGGAGATTACAATAAATGCTTCTTAATAAGCAGAGTTCTCCTAAGTTTAAGTATAAATAAACACACAAGTGTTCGAGCAAGATATGAGCAACATCTCCTTGCTTTATTCAGATACTACAAAGATGTGTGTTGATTTGACAATTGATGACATCTTGTAGATCTTCTTCTTCTCCGTCTTCTTTGTTGAGCAAGCTTCGAGCAACAACTCCTTGCTTCATATCTTCAATGCAGCTCAGACGATGAAGTTGGTTAATGACTTGACTAATTTGCAATGTTGTCCTCTTCATCAATAACTTCTGTTCCAATTGATTATTGTTGTGTTGAATGATGATCTTTGAGCTTCAACAACAATGGTCGTGTGTTAATGGTGATAGCTTTGAATATTAAGTGTAACAACGAAAACTTATCATTGTGACTATCATCACATTGACACCGCAACGTCTTCACAATTGACACCATGATCGACACCACAATCAACACCTTCAGAAGCAATTACTCCTTTCTTTAAATAGCCAAGTAAAATGCAGCCGTTTGAATTACTGTTGGCTGTTTGAAAGGAGTTATTGTGCAATGATGAAAGTTGTACTGACACATCTTCTTTTTACTGTAGAAGAAGTGACAGGATATATCTTTTTGGGTATGGTGTACAGTCATTGACAACGGTAACATTTGTCTTCAAATCTTCAGAGGCTTCTGATGGTAATTAATTGAAGCATAAGTAGAGATTTATAACTGGGTCTTCTCAAACTTCAAGTCTTTAGTCTTCCGAAGTTGTCCATTAGGAATCTGTCTTCAGAACTTCAGCACTTGTCTTGAAACCTGTTATCTTCACTGCTTCAAGTATTCAGAATCTTCAGAACTTGTCCATTAGGAATCTGACTTCAGAGTCTTCAGCACTTGACCTTTAGATCCATAATCTTCAGAACACATAAGTCTTCAGAGTGTTTCTGCACTTGGTCTTCAGAGCCTTCAGCCTTCAGAACTTCAAGTCATGAGAATCTTCAGCACTTCGGCTTTCCAGAAGATTATCTCTTCAGAAGCTTCACTATCTTCAGAATCATAACCACTTTCAAAGAGCATCCACAAGATCATTGCAACAGCAATATCAGCATCCTTGGATCTCACTGATCATGATCAGATACAGAAGCATACTTGCTTCTTGCGACTTGTGTTACACATAGTAACTCGCATATGATCATTTACGCACATCTGGCTGGTGCTTGTTGGATCTGATACCTTCAATGATTATGATCTGCACACAACACACGTTAGAACATAAAATAGTTCTTTCACAAATACACATTGTTATCATCAAAACATAGAGATGACTTGCAGAGACAACTCTTGCTCTTACATTAGTGATTGTTTTTGCTCTTGATAAGTTTAGACCATATTTGCTAGGTTCCAAGGTTGTTGTTTTTAATGACAATGCAGCTCTGAAGTACCTTTTAAAGAAACCAGAAGTAAAATCGAGATTAACTCGGTGGATGTTGTTGCTCCAAGAGTTTAATGTAGAGATTAAGGACAAATGTGGTGCTGAGAATCTAGTAGCTGACCACTTGAGCAGAATAGAGAGGGATGCAGATCCTTCTCCCATCCAAGATGACTTTCCTGATGAGCAATTGCTTCTTTTACATGGAGTTACTCCTTAGTATGCTGATATTGTTAATTATCTTGTTGCTGGTATTTTTCCTACATGTGCATTGTTGAGTGCCAAAAAAGAGCATAAAATGTTGTTATTTTTAGTAGTAATTTGTGGCACTCAATAGGTCTTTTTGTTAATAATACCCCATTTTGTTTGTAAATATGTTTAGTTTACGTTAAAGTGTATATTTTGCGGTATCGGGTAAATATCATTGAGTTTAATTGTTTTCCATTTAATTTTGTAGGTATTTAATCATTGTTATTTGAGCATTGTTAGATAGAGCATTGAATAAGTTTTCCAACGCTTCAAACCGGGCGAAAAACGGAGTTACGGTTCAAAAGTTACGAATAAAACAGTGCAGAAAAATTCTGCAGACTGGTGTGCTGCGCCTCTGCGCCGCCGGGCGGTGCAGGGGCGGTCCGGACACTCCAGAATTGTGAAAAACTTACAGAATGAAGGCCATTCGCCGCCGGGCGATGCCAGATTTCCGCCGGGCGATTTTTGACGATCAGAAACTCCATTAAAGCCCCAAAAACTCATTTTTTAGGTTATGGTTGGATTTTTGAGAGTTCCATACCATCCAATAGCATTTTTTGAGTGGAATTAGGCTAGAAAACACATTGGAGCTGTCAAAAGGATGATCCGGGGTTGAATCCTTCATCAATCGGAGCCGATTAACCGGTAGATTTTTGGTAAACCGGGTGATTTTTGGGTTGTTCTCTATTTTCTTCTCTTTGATTCTCTTTTGTGGAGTTTTGTATATGTATAGACTTTGAATCATGTATGTATTTCAACTCATCTATGTATTGTGAATTAGTTTTTGAATTATTATTGATGTTATCTTTGATTTGGTATTTGTGGTATTGACAAAACCTTATCAAATCTTAAATCTTTGATTTTCATCTATCGATGAGCAAGCTTTTGACATGGTTTGTGAGTTGATATTCATTTGCATCACCTATTTTTTATTGTGTTGATTAAGTAGCATGAGTAGCATGAGTAGGATTAACACGGTAAAAGCCGTGATAACGCGTAACGAATGGTATTGCGAGGATGCGTGATAATAGTGATGAAGAACTTTGTTCACGTATGTTTGGCGAATTAGTTGAATGCATATTAATCATTTGTATTTTTGTCTCCATGGTGTATTTAATATGCTTTACAAATCATTATTGTGATTTCCTTGATCTTTTTGCATTTGTATTGAATTTGTGTTGTGTTAGAGATAAACATCACAAATAACTCTTTTGATTAGGGAAGGAAATCTATTAGGACTAAAGGCTAGAGATAGTTTTAGGCTTAATATTCACTTGAGTATCGGAACTTAATGCTTCCGTGTGTCTGAGTCGTGCGCGAGAGTGACGACGAGAGATGCGGTTGATATCTCAACGATGTGTTCGAGAGAAACTTGTTGTGAGCGATACGTGATGATTTTGATGAGTATTGTATGTTGAGCATACTTGGTCGATAAGTTTACATTTGTGAGAGGTCGATTATATACAATGCTTGATAGTTTCCTTCTATTTGAAAATGTATTCTTTTTATGTTAATACTTTTACTTTTCCGCATTTCCTTTTAAACCATTTTAATCCAAACCCATGAGCTTAGAAATATAGAAACCGTTGAATGGCAATTCTTTCCCTCGCACTGATCCCTGTGGAGATGACAAAACTGGGTTACTTATATATTTTTGCTTGCTGCTATTCTAGCTTCAACAAATTCTAAGGCGCAAATTCAGAAACTCAAAAGTGATGCCAAATACTATGTGTGGGATGATACTTATCTTTGGAAGTTTGGAAGTGATCAGGTTATTAGGAGGTGTGTCCCCGACTATGAGATTGAATCTATTTTGCATTTTTCTCACGCCTCTCAGATAGGTGGACATTTTGGCCCTCAAAGGACCGCAAGAAAAGTCCTAGACTCAGGTTTCTATTGGCCCACAATTTTTAAAGATGCTTATGAGAGTCACCGCACTTGTAAGGAGTTCCAGATAGCAGGTACAACCATCACTCGTAAGAGTGAAATGCCTCAGCAGCCTATGCTTTTTTGTGAGGTATTTGATGTGTGGGGAATCGACTTCATTTGTCATTTCCCTATATCATTTGATTTTTTCTACATTTTGCTTGTTGTTGATTATGTTTCAAAGTGTGAGGAAGTTATCCCCACTAGGACTAATGATTCTAGAGTTGTTGCAGATTTTGTCAGGTCAAATAAATTTTGCAGGTTTAGAATACCACGAGCTATCATAAGTGACCAAGGCACACATTTCTGTAACCGCACCATTGAGGCATTGCTCCGAAAATATGGAGTAGTGCACATAGTCTCTACTGCATACCATCACCAAACTAATGGGCAAGCTGAGATCTCAAACAGGGAGATCAAACAGGTTTTAGAGAAAATGGTGCAGCCAAACAGGAAGGATTGGAGCCGTCGTCTAGAAAACGCACTTTGGGCTCAAAGAACAACTTTCAAGACACCTATATGGATGTCTCCCTATCGACTTGTTTTTGGTAAGGCATGTCATGTTCCTGTAGAGATAGAACACCGTGCTTATTGGGCAGTAAGAAGTTGTAATTTCGAGATGCAACAAGCAGGCATTGAAAGAAAACTCCAATTACAACAACTTGAAGAGCTTAGGCTAGAGTCTTATGAAAGCTATGGAATTTATAAAGAGAAAACTAAGCACTTCCATGATAAAATGATTTCGAGGAAGGAATTCTTTGTGGGCCAACAGGTTTTACTGTTTAACTCCGGCCTTATGCTAATGGCTGGGAAACTTCGATCCAACTGGATTGGCCCTTTTGTTGTTACTAATGTTTTCCCTTATGGTGAAGTAGAGATTAAAATTGTAGGTACTGACAAGGTTTTCAAAGTCAATGGGAAGCGCCGGAAGCTATTCCATGAGAGTTTGGTGCCTGAAGATGCACCCATAGAAGAGCTTTCCTTGGAAAAGCCCACTTACTCCACAACTTGACCAGGGAGCATTTTTTCCTTTCCCTCACTTTTATTTAATAATTATGTCCTTTCATTGAGGACAATGCATGTTTTAAGTGTGGGGGAGGGAACCAATTTTATGTTTTGTTTTCTTTAAGTTTTCCTTGTTTTCTTAAAAATAAAAAAATAATAAAAATATAGCATGCTTTTTCTTGGGTTTTTGAGTTACAAATATGTGTTTTGTTCTTATCTCTCTTGACTAAAAACTTGTGATGTGATGTGATTGATTCCTTTTTGTGCATTCTTAGCGTGATATGTAGGACTAAACTCTGAATTGTACATCATTGGTGGTGGATCACTAAACCTTGTGAGAATTTGAGCCTAATAACGAATAATGCATAAAAACATCCATTCCTTTTTCTTTCTTGTGTGTTTCACTCATGTTTGTTAGTTTTTAGAATTTGAATTGACTCTGTTGAAGCTTTTTGTTTACTTGTGCACATTGATATGACAAAGGTAACTTGTTTTTGTTTTACTTTTAGCGATTTAGCCAACAAGCCAACCGTGAAAAATATTATCCCTTGTTGGAAGCCCCTTTGAGCCTGTTTATCCTTTTTTTTTGTTTAAAACTCATTACAAGTCGAAAGCGAAAAACAAAATTATCACCCTAATCAAGGGGTCGAAAGAGTCTTGTATGGAGTTTTGTGGGGTTGAACAATACAGTTGTGATGTTTCAAAGGTTGATAGAATATATATATATATATAGAAAGAAAAAAAAAAGAGAAAAGAAAGAAGGATGTCAATACATCTTCCTTCTGAAAAAGAAAAAAAAGAAAAAAAAGAAATAGAGTAAAAAGAGGAAAATATGGGAAAGGTGTTGTTTGAAGGTTATTAAAGTGTTTTGTAGTTCAACTCCCTAATTCTCCTTCAATTTTCTTTTGACCCTTTGAGTTTTAGCCTAGTACCCCTTAGGATTTATCCTACCCTTACTTGGCCATGTTACAACCTAAATAAAAGTCCTTTTGATCTTTGTGTGCATGTATTTTAAGTGTGGATCTAGAGTCTTTTCAAGCTTATAGTAGTATTAACTTTCATGTTGTGCTTTGAGTGTAAATAGTTAGCCTAAACACTTGAGAGTTGAGTGAATTATATCTTATGAGGATCCTGCTACTTTTGATGTACTCTTCAGTAAGCTGTTTTCTTATTTGTTTTGAATGTCACAAAAGAGTTGCTCACTAACACCATATTCTTGAAGCTTAGATTTAGGAATCTACTTGTACCTTGAATATTGAATACCTTTGGAAATGTATGCTCTGCTTTGTTTTGTTTTAAAATTTTGAAGTTATCATTTTGCTCGGAGTGCAAAAGTTCAAGTGTGGGGGAATTTGATCAGTGCATTTTAATGCACATTCTCTTATGTTTGTACTTAGGCATTCCTACAGTTTATTTGAGTGTTTTTACTATTTTAATGTGTTGTTTCTACCTTTATTTTATTTTTCAGCATTAACACTTATTTGATACCTTTCACTGCAGGTCATAACTTAAGCTACATGATGTCGTTCTGCGCACTCTATCAGTCGACGGAAAGCTAAGACAGAGAGCTACAACTTTCGTGGTTTACGCAGAAGCTGATTCGGAGTGAAAGATGGTCAAATAAGTCGTTGAAGTCAGAGCGCAAATTCTAATTTTAGAAAATAATTTGTTCTGGGTCATTTTATCGGCCTGGTTTATGTTTCCGACCCAGGTTGAGTTAGTAATGAAAAACCTTATTTTTTTATAAGGTTTTCAGCCGTACAATGTTCATTACCAACCTTCTTTTCATAAATTTTCTTTTGCTTTTTACGATTGTAGTGGAGAACTAATTTCCGAAGGCAAATCCTGCTGCTTACGGGTTTCATCGCTTTGAGGTTATTTTAATACCAATTTAATTCGATTTCTGTTCAATTCTTTTCTATGAATTCATTTGCTTAATTTGACTGCAATTGGTTTCTTAATTCGATTGTGTTCATAGGATAGAAATGATTAAATTCGATTGTATGCATGTTCCTAAATTTAATTGCGTGTTATCGTTTGCTTAATTCGTTAACTCGTCATATTCTTAACTGTTTGCTTAATTCGGTAAATAGGAACATAATTCATTTGATTTTGATAAGCGCTTGTATAATTGATATCATAATCGAATAGGATCGAATGCGCTTAGGAATTGGTGTTATAATACCCGAGGATAAGTCGGAACCCGAATCAGTAGGATTGGCCGTTTTAGCTTATTTGATAATCACTTATTTTAATCACTTTTTCTCTTGTGTTATAAATCGAAACTTAAAACCCCCATAAACCTTTCTTTAGTTGGTTGAAATATTACAAGAATCCTTGCGATATGATACTCGAGTTGTCGTTACCGTTACTATACTTTTTAAAAAATACTCGTTTTTGATCCGTGTGTGTGTAGCGTGCGATTTTTGTCGGTGACGCGACCACCTCATCGCCATGGGATTTCCTCACCTTAATGGGAGGAACGTTGGGTGCTACTTTCTAATTTCTTATTTATCCCGTGAAGCTGGAAGGGAAACGGAAGCTATCTAAAACTAACCTTGCACGCGAATGTTTAACTGAACAAACAATTGACAGAGATTGGGGAGTCTGGGGTCAGGTTATACAATGGGGAGTTTTCAATTACCCATCCTATACATGGTTATTAATGGGATGATAGTTTAAAGTTCTGCTTTGTACTTGAGGGTGTTAGTCTGTAAATGGGAAAGTTTCTTCTTTGTGGGAATGTCCGAGAGAGAGAGAGAGAGAGAGTGCGTGTTTTTGTTGTTTTTCGGGTTTTCTGATGTTTTTGGTAAGGTACTAGACCTAAGGTTTTTGATAAGTATGCTCACTAAGATTTCGCAATCTTACGCCTACGTATTCCCTTATCATGCTAAGAGAGGGACATTGGCTTGGATGTAAATAATCCAGAGGCTTACCGCTAACAGCAATTAGATGAAGTTTACTAGGGTAAGGGATGGACAACAGCTTGGATGTTTGTATCAACAAGTGTGCCACTTATAGCCGTTATCTGGGATTAGGGTTTGTTTTGATTGGATGTTTTGGTGTGTGATTGTTCAGAGAAATATCTTCCTGCAGAGAGATTTTGATTTCCTTTGAGGGGATGTTGATTTTTGTGTGCCTTGATCAAAGTCCAAGGTTGAATCTAAGAGGTTGATTGACTCCACTGGGGAGATCATTATACAAAGGCTAAGAGGAGGCTAGAAAAGACTGACTCAACAAGAGAGTGTTTATCTGTCTTTTACAAAGCCCAAGATTGAGGCTGAAAGAGAATTGACTCTTTTGGGGAATATTTATCTGTCTTGTACAAATCCCAAGATTGAGGCTAAAGGTATTGACTCAGCTGGAGAGTATCTATCTTGTACAAAGCCCAAAATTGAGGCTAAAAGGATTACCTCAGCTAGAGAGTATCTGTCTTGTGCAAAGCCCAAGATTGAGGCTAAAGGGATTATGACTCTGCTTAGGGAGTTCTGAAATCTGTCTTGTACAAAACCCAAGATTGAGGCTGAAAATTATGACTCCACTTTGGAGGACACATATGGGTGTCTTGTACAAAGCTCAAGATTGAGGCAAAAAGATCCGGACTGACTCAACTGTAGGATATTTTTATGGTGTCTTGTATAAAGCCCAAGATTGAGGCTGAAAATTATGACTGACTCTATTGGAGAGATATTTTTGGGGTGTCTTGTACAAAGCCCAAGATTGAGGCTGAAAATTAAGAGATGATTATTATACAAAGCCTAAGAGGAGGTTGGCTGGGGTATTTCTTATATAAAGCCAAAGAAGAGGCTAACTTCTACTTAGGGTTTTTGAGATCCAGAGACAGGTCCAATATTGGAGGATCAACTCTTGCTAGGGATTACAGAAGAGTTGAAATGTCAGAGACCATGAGGTCCTGATTTTGTTGGGGATTTTGTTAATGGTGAATTAACAGTAGTTGACCCTGACTTGAAAATTTAGAGTGAGGATTTATATATTGAGTTATAAAACCTGTAGAGGTTTTAACTCAGCTTGGAGATTGATCAGGTGATCAGGATTATTTCCTGTTCTTTAAGGATATAAAAAGGGTTCTTTGAAATCCAAGAGGATGAGACTGTCCAAATCTACTGGTATGGAGATGTTTTTCTTAGATGGAGAATTATCTTTGTATGATTCCCAAGAGGAGGTTGATGTGTTAAGGGATGAGAATCAACCCTAAATTGGTTTGATGTTTTGACTCAGGAAGACTGCTCTAACAAAGGATGACTAGGTTCTGTCCTATACCTTTAAGAGGTCTCTGGGTCCTTGTACTAAGCCCAAGAGGAGGCATGAGAACTTCTAAGAAGCCTGAGGGTCCTTGTACAAAGCCCAAGAGGAGGCTGGGGATGCTTTTAGGAAGCCTGTGGGTCCAAACTTAAGGAAAGTTCAAGAAAGGTTTCACTGGGAATTAATCCTTTCTTTAGTGAACAGTTCTAGGGTTTGAAGAAATTCAAGAGAAGTTTCACCGGGAATTAATCTTCTCTGGGGAAAGTGAATTTTTTTGACAGTTTTCTAATAGTGACATTGTGAGAAAAGTTTCACCGGGAATAATTCCTTTCACATTGTTCCATATTGAATAATCCCAAGAGGAGGTAAGAATGTATCTGGAAATTCCTATGGGGAACTAGTTTTGACTGTGTTGAAAGAGTGACCACTGGCTTTATCTAATCCTAGACATAATTGTCGGGGAAAACTCTATGCAGATATACAAGTATATATATAGATGATATATATATATATATATATATATATATATATATATAGAAAAGTATTTTAAAGAGGGTAAAATGACTTACAGGGGAGCAAGCTTCCAGCAATACAAACAAATATATATATATATATATATATATATATATATATATATATATATGCAAGTATGTAAAAGAAAGTTGTTTTAAAACTTACAGGTGAGCAAGCTTCCATAGCTGTATGGTTAGTTGTATAAGAAATTGAAGAAAGTTTTGATAACAACTATATATTTGAATTTGTATCAAAAGAAACAGTTGTTTTAAAATGAAGTTTGGGGCTTATACTGAAGGAGAGGCCCAAATGAAAACAGTGATTGCACCGTTGTTTTGAAAACTGTACTGGGATTTATACAATGACTGAGGCCCAAATTTATTTATGTAAAAAAGAGGGTTGGGTTTTACACTCTATTAGAGACCCAAAGGTGTTTTAAAGAAAAAAGAATGGGACTTATAGCTTAAGGAGAGGCCCAATGAAAGACAGTGATCGCGCCGTCGTTTTGAAAGTCGTGTCCGGACTTATACAATATTTGAGGCCCAAAATGGTTTGGTTTTCAAAACGGGTTTGGGTCTTACACTCTATTGGAGGCCTAAAAGTGTGAAAAAAATGAATTAGGATGGGACTTACAACACAAGGGAGGCCCAAATGATTTTTGTTGAAAAGGCGACGATCGCGCCGCAGTGTTTGAAAACACAGTGGGACTTATACAATGACTGAGGCCCAAAAAGGTTTATGTACAAAAAGGATTGGGTCTTACACTTTATTAGAGGCCCAAAGGTGTTTTAAAAACGTTTTGTGAGGGTGAAGATAACCAAAACCCTAATTTGATTTTAAAATGTATTTTAATTTAATAAAAATTCAATTAAAATGATCATAATTATCAAACATGTGTGAAAAACAAGTTGTGATGTTGGATTAATGTTTGAAAAATCAAGTTTCATTCATGGAATGATTTGAAAATTGTTTGAATTTGAAAAATCAAGAGAAAGAAATATTTTTAAATGTTTATAAACAAATAAAAATAAATTCTATTCAAAAATATCAAATATATGAAATAAACAATATTTTTGTGGAATAAAATATTTTAATATTTTTTGGAATTTTCAAATAAAGAACCAATAAAAAATAATTAAAATTGAGGGAGAAATTAATTTTGGAATTAATTAACAAAAACCATAAAAAAATGTGAAAAATAGCAAAATTACAAAAAATGACAAAAAGGTCTGGGTGGGTCTTGAACCCACGACCTCTTGGCCAAACAAACATGCGCGCTACCACGGGGGTGGTGATACATCCGTGTATAAAAACCACCCCATAAATACATATGGGTAACTTGTTTCTAGGCCTGGCCAAGCCGCCATGGCCTGGCCCTTGCCCAAGGCAAGGCCTAGTTTTGGCATTTTGCATGAAGCCTCTAACTTTCTCATTTCTCCATGGATTTGGACAAAATTTAGGTGCATCTGGCCTAGAATTTCATGAGGAATCCAATGGTGCCTTTGGAATTTTCAGAAAATGTTTCTATTTTAAAATCCGATAGTGATTGTAAAATAGGCCTAAATTTGCATGTTCTATCCTATCTCATCATACATGGAACAATAGGATGGCAAATGGGTTCAAGCACAACATATATGATATGTATGAGATGCCCATGATCAATGGGCATCAAAGCAATGCATGATTTAGAGAGTTCAAGTTGTGATGTACTTACCTCTTGAAGCTCCTTATGCTAACTATCAAGATCCTCGTACCCGAAGTAATCCAATGCTTTAGACACGCTTGATTGATCCCTTAGAAGCTTTTAGGATAATCAAAACCAGTTGGAATCATAAGGAACATGTATTGGCTCTTTCTTGCAAAAGTGGCAAAAGTGACCAAGATGGAAACTCTCTCAAATGGTGTTCCAGATGAGGGAAACCAATTGGGATAGTTTGAGGATGATATTTGGAGTGTGTTTGAGGTTTTGTTTGGTTTGGAAAGTGACTGAATCAAGACATGGCTTGAAAAATGCAAAAAAGTCAAATTTTGAGGTTTTGGATGTTGACTTTTTTATTTTGGTGTTTCAGATCAAATGTGATTGTTTGAACATCTTACAAATGGTATATTAGATGTGTTTGGATCATGAGATGTGGTGGAATTGCTTTCTTACTCAAAAACTCAGTGGTGACTTGCACAAGAAGGCAAATGTGGAGTGAAAGAGAGAATTTGAAGAAAGCTAGTGTTGTAGTGCTTTGGGGTACTCAAACTGATCAGAATTGAGGTCTATTTATAGTGTGTCAAGTTTGTTTAGGCATCAATAGTGAATGGCAACTGCAGCAGGCCTTTGGCCAATTGTAGCATAAAGGTGTTCAAGTCTTCCATAACCATTGACTTGAGGTTAAGGCACATGCATGTGTTCCTTTGGTTCAGAGCTGAATCTTGACTCATTTAGTGATCAAAGACTCAGTCCATGCCACCTTGATGTATCCATTGAATGCTTGGAAAAAAATTGGAGTCTTTGAACCTTTTAGCCTTTTTAGGTTTGTTATGGCTACATGTAGATTCTTGGACTTGGGAGGCTTATGGATCAGATCATTCCTCTTTGTTTTTATCCCTTGAGGTGTCCAAATGGATGACAAGGCTTGTATTTATCTGATTTGGCTAAATCGAGCAAAAATGTCAAATTCTTCCTTGTACAAGACAGTTGGAAATGGTGATTTTGAGGATATCATATCTCCTTGCTCAGGTTGAGTTATGGGAGGCTCTTGTACTTTTTAAAGAGCCCTCATATGGTACTATCCATATGTGATCATAGTTTTTTTAAACTATTTGGATCCTATTGTAAAATCCTCATGAACATTGATGACCAAAGCTGGTAACTTAGGCAGATTTTCACTAAGTGTTGAAAAAGTGTCACTTTCTTCATTTTTATCATTTTGATCACTCCATAACTAAAACTCCATGAAGAATTGAAGCTTGAGGTAGTTGAATCTTTTGTATAGTGTAGGAATATCTAAAAATCAAGCTTTGGATCCCTCCAAATGGCTGCTTGGATCAGAAGTTATGGTTCTTGGATGTTGGCACCAAAACCATTAAAATTTAGTAACTTAGAACAATTTTCAAAATTTCAAGGTTACCCCTTTTACAAGTAATCTTGGTTTCTTGATCAATTCTTGTTAAAATGACACTATAAGCCATATTTTATGAAAATATGAGTCATAAGGATCATTTTTGCCAAAAAGTCATGTTTTGACTTTTGACCCCGAAGCGGTTCGACGCGTAAAACCCTAATTCCCAATTTTTGGGGAATGCACTCTCTGAGGGTGTTTTAACTTTGCCAATGGTTCGTTAGGGTTATTTTGAATATATTGAGTCATATGTGGAGGTCTTGGCTCATCCTCTTGTGAAAATCTTACCCTGGAGGTCCCAGTCGCCCAAAACCCTAATTCGGTGATATCGGATGTTACGAGGTTCCTTCCACTTGGAATGCCACAACTTTGTGCTTGATTCTTGATATGGGAGTCCTCTTGATCCCTTATGGATGTTTTTAATAGGTTATACAAGTTGAAGATCATGTCATTTCTTGATTGATCCTTTGTCTAAGTGTCCTGGGAGGGCTCGAAACCCTAATTCTTGATTGTGGTGAATACCCAACAATCCTTGAGGAGATTAATGAGGTATGATGGTATATCCATATTGTGATGATGATTTTCACAATGATGGGAAACCTTGGTGGTCAAAATTTGGGGTATGACAGATGCCCTTATTTAATCTTCTTGGACCCGAAGGTGTGAATGGCGAAGATATTCGGACATTCAAGGTGCAAGAGGATTAAATATTGGAATACTCAAAATTTTGACGGTGGTTATGAATGGTAGTATGCTCATCCATCTTCTTTTGCTAGTGTTTATAATTATAAAAGGTAAAATTTCCTCTCGATCTTGGTTTTCAGCCAAGAAACTAGTCTCAGTTTCTGAAATAAACTTCCCCTCGATCCTGGTTTTCACCCATGGAACTGATCTCAGTTTCTGAAATAAACTTGCCCTCGATCCTAGTCTTCAGCCAAGGAACTGGTCTAAGTTTCTTTTGAAATAAACTTCCCCTCGATCTTGGTCTTCAACCACGGAACTGGTCTAATTTTCTTTTGAAATAAACTTCCCCTCGATCTTGGTCTTCAGCCAAGAAACTGGTCTCAGTTTCTTCTTGTCGAATTTTTTTTCTTGACAAGGGATACTATCCGTAGCGGTTTTCATCAAACTTCTCGCCAAGTTTTACTGGGAGATTCCATTTGATGTAAAATTTGATGTTAGATCCACTGGGGAAACCCATTGGTCTGAGCTGTAGAGGTGTACAAACTTATCTGTTGAAGATGCCATTCGTTGACTCTACTAGGGGAAATGAGTCTCTTGAGAGACCACTTCTCGCTTAGCGATAACACACCATACTTTTCTTCGAGATTCTTTCAGAGAAATGCCATGTGATGTGGTCCGATTTTGAGGTGCCGACTACTTCATTAACATCGATTTTCTTGAGAGAAAAACCGATGTATCACCGAGAGTATTTTGTTAAAATGCTTTCTCTGGGGATTTTCTTTATTCTGGGAAAACAAAGGTATCATCTTCAATGGTCAAGAGTGATGTTCCAAAGGTGTCCGTTGAATGTTTTCTCGTCTTGCAGAGGTTCAAGTTATCAAAGTGGTCGAGGAGAGTCTCCGCTCTAGAAAAAAACTGGGGGGGGGGGGGGGGGGGTTGCTTAGACAATACATTTCCTGATGAGGAAAGAACTCAAACTGGGATTTTGTTTTATTCGATGGGGAAAGGAAGACTGACACTTAATTGACAAGAGTCTTTTTATCCCTCAGGAATGAGTTTGGCCAAAGAGATAGTAATGCAATATAAATATGAGTATGAATCAATAATGCATGATGTATGTATGTTTATGCTGACAAAACTGGCGCGACATACAGACTAGTGAATGAACAGAATTGGATACTCGGCCACTGCGGGGGATGAAAATTACCATTGTTCAAGATAGCAATACTGCCTTGTCTAGGAGAAGTAGACCCTTCAGGGAGAAAGAAGTTGTCGATCAATCTTAAGAGGTGAGAACTCTGCCGGGGATATCGGATGAGACATTTCATCTGAACGGTTGATCCTTCAGTCAGGTGCACTGGTTTAGAAGGAGTACTTTGATTCTTCATTTTGAGGTTTAATCACTTCCGGGGATGCTGTCGATGTTCTTTTAGACGTTCAAAGTCAAAAGGAAATGCCATCTTTATTTTAAACGCAGAAGAAAAGTTTTACAAGTAAATTCATTTTTTTTTATTTCAAGAATCGTTGATCATGTTAAAATGTCATTCTATAAAGCAAAAACAAATAAGATTTACAAAAAAAAGCACAAGGGCTCAAATTTTTTTGATAGAATGGAAATCAACCAAGTGCATGATACCATATAGTATTTACAAAATTTAGAAAATGCTAATTTTAAGGGAAAAGGGCTACATTGAAACATAACGACCGTTATCCTTCTAGCAACTTTGAATTCTGGACATTATGGGCTTCTATCGAAGGTGATCTTGACTGAAGTTCTCCTGATGGATGGCGTTACTGTTGAGGAGTCGAACTGATCTGACAAAGTTACTTGCCATAAATCCCTAACTTTTGCCAGGATTGTACTTCGAAATTTCCAATCCACCGGGATGATTTTCGTTTGTGTCTCTAATTTTTGCTTGGACCGCCCTTTCGGATTTTCAATCCACTAAGATGTTTTTTTATATTTAGGCGAAGTATTTATTGACTACATCAACATTTTTGGGGTAGGAAAACTCTTCTCCATCCATGGTTGCGAGTCTCAAGGCGCCGCCTGGGAAGGCTTTCTTGACCACATATGGGACGTCATAATTTGGAGTCCATTTGCCCCGGGAATCAGTGAGATATGATTTTATCTTCTTGAGCACGAGGTCTCCTTTTCAGAAAACACGGGGTTGGACCTTTTTTTCAAACGCTTTCTTCATTCTCTGTTGATACAACTGACCATGGCATAGAGCCGCTATTCATTTTTCTTCGATTAGGTTCAGTTCGTCGTGTTGACTTTTACACCATTCTGCTTCTATTAGCTTGGCTATCAATACCCAGATTGATGGGATCTCTACTTCAATGGGGAGCACTGCCTCCATGCCATATACTAGAGAGAAAAGGGTCGCCCCTGTTGAAGTGTGGAAAGATGTGTGATAACTGTGAAGAGCAAAGGGTAGCATCTCGTGCCCGTCTTTGTAGGTTACAACCATCTTTTGAACGATTTTCTTAATGTTCTTGTTAGCCGCTTCTACCGCTCCGTTCATCTTAGGCCGGTAAGGAGATGAGTTATGGTGTTCAATTTTGAACTCATCACACAAATCTTTCATCATCTTATTATTCATGTTGGATCAATTATCCGTAATGATCAAGCTTGGAACACCATAACGGCATATGAGATTGTTTTTGACAAATCGGACTACTACTTGTCAGGTTACATTGGTGTATGATGTTGCTTCAACCCACTTGGTGAAGTAGTCAATGTCGACCAGGATGAACCGATGTCCATTTGAAGCCTTGGGTTCAATCATGCCAATCATGTCGATTCCCCATATAGAAAAAGGCAATGGGGAAGAAAGAACTTTGAGATGCGTTGGTGGTACATAAATTTTGTCAGCGTATATCAGACACTTGTGACATCTTTTCATGTGCTTGTAGCAATCGGATTCCATTGTCAGCCAATAATATCCAGCTCTTAGAATTTTTCTCGCCATTGCGTGTCTATTGGCATGAGTGCCAAAGGATCCTTCGTGAATCTCTTTCATCATCATGTTTGCTTCTGGTCTGTCTACACATCAGAGCAGAACCATGTCGAAGTTTCGCTTGTAGAGTGCATCGTCGTTTAGGAAGAAGTTGCCAGCCAGTCTTCGGAGGGTTTTCCTGTCCTTTCTCAATGCCCCAGGCGGGTACTCTTGTTTTTGAAGGAAGCACTTGATATCGTGGTACCAAGGTTTGTCGTATATGATTGCTTCAATTCTGAAGATGTAAGTGGGCCTTTCAAGGCGCATTATGTCAATCTTAGGTACGTCGCTCCATTGACCTACACTAATCATGGAAGAGAGAGTAGCTAATGCATCAGCCATATGATTTTCTTCACGAGGGATGTGGTGAAGCTCGATTCTGTTAAAGAATGGTAACAACCTTCTCGCGTAATCTTTGTAAGGAATTAACCCGAATTGGTACGTAGTCCACTCTCCTTTAATCTGATTGATAACCATTGCTGAGTCTCCATACACATCCAAGTTCTTAATTCTTAAGTTAATTACTTCTTCGAGACCCATGATACATGCTTCATATTCGGCCTCGTTGTTCGTGCACTTGAATGTCAACCTGGCAGTGAAAGGAATGTGGGTACCCTGAGGGGTAATAATGATTGCCCCAATTCCATTTCCATAAGCGTTGATTACTCCATCAAAAATTAGTCCCCATTGGGAACCTGGTTCTGGCCCTTCACTGGGTAGCGGTTCATCGCAATCTTTCATTTTCTGATACATGACATCTTCATCCGGGAAGTCAAATCCGACTGATTCTTGATCGTCAATCGGTTGATGAGCCAAATGATCAGCTAAAATACTCCCTTTGATGACTTTCTGAGCATGGTACTCAATGTCGTATTCTGATAACAACATTTACCAACAGGAAATCCTTCCTGTGAGAGCAGGTTTCTCAAAGACATACTTGATCGAATCCATTTCGGAGATTAACCAAGTAGTGTGACAAATCATATATTGGCGAAGACGTTTGGCTGCCCAAGCCAGAGCACAACAAGTTTTCTCGAGCATAGTGTACCGAGTTTCATAGTCGGAGAATTTCTTGCTTAAATAATAAATGGCAGACTCTTTTCTTTTGGTTTCGTCTTGTTGGCCAAGTACACAACCCATTGAGTCTTCCAAGACTGTTAGGTAAATGATTAGTGGTCTTCCTTCCACTGGAGGTGATAAAATTGGTGGATTAAACAGATATTCCTTGATACTGTCGAAAGCTTTTTGGCAATGTTCTGTCCATACACAGTCTTGATTATTTCTGAGTAGTTTGAAGATTGACGCGCAAGTCGCTGTCATGAGGGATATGTCATACCCCAAATTTTGACCACTAAGATTTCCCATCATTGTGCAAATCATTATCACAATATAGATGAACCATCATGCCTCACCAACCTCCTCAAGGATTGTTGAGCATTCACTACCATCAAACTTAGGGCTTTTAGCCCTCTCAGAGTCCTTAGACAAAAAGATCAATCAAGGAATGACATGATCTTCATCTTGTTTAAACCTCTAAAACATCCACAATGGATCAAGAGGACTCCCACATCAAGAATCAGGCACAAGTTGCAGCATTCCCAGTGGATTAAGCCTCCAGATCGCCAGTGTTACCAAATTAGGGTTTTGGTCGACCAGAGCCTCCAGATGGAAATTTTCCTCTGGGCATGAGCCATTGCTTCAAAGCATAACCTAAGATGCTCGAAGGGACATCATAAACCCAATCATCAAGTCAATTTTGCCTCAGGGGATGTATTCATCAAAAATCAAGAATTAGGGTTTCTTGACCTAATTCACCCCTAAGTTGACTTTTGGGACAAAACATGAGCCAAGACCTCAAGACATGATTTGAGGGTCTTTAACACCCTACATTGATCCATTTACAACAATGGAGTGATCCCAGATACTTGATACACAAGCTTCAATTTCATCTGGATCACAATTAGGGTTTCGTGGGAAAAGTCAACTGTATCTTTGACTTTTGACCCAGCCATGCTCCCAAACCTTGGGAGATGATTCAATACACCCTATAACACCTATGGAACATGTCCATCAAGTTTGATTTAGATTAAGGACTTGATTTCATAGAGGATCGCACAGTTTGGAATTCATCTGCTAAAAAGTCAACTGTGCACAAAAGTCAAACTTTGACTTTTTGAAATTTTTCACAATTA
The DNA here is from genome assembly GCA_022829125.1 of Lathyrus tuberosus. Lineage (NCBI taxonomy): Eukaryota > Viridiplantae > Streptophyta > Magnoliopsida > Fabales > Fabaceae > Lathyrus > Lathyrus tuberosus. Next base: position 3,289,271 of record JALAZF010000579.1, read on the forward strand.
TGGTTCCGTAACCCTAAAATGATGTTAATGTGTGATTTGGATCATCATTCATCAAGAAAAGTCAAGGAAAGTGGGATAACTTGCAAAAGGGGTAACCATAAAAACTTAGAAATTTTCTAAGTTATGAAACAAAGTGGCTAGGGTATCAACTTTGGAGGATCATATCTCCTAAACCACAAGCCCATTCTTCCCAATCCAAAACTGGATTAGTAGCTCTCATGGACCTCTACAAAAGCTTTAACTACCGCTCATTCTAATTCCTCATGGATTTCAAGTTATGGAATGATCAAAATCAAGAAAAGTGAAAATGTCACTTTTTTCCAACACTTAGTGAAATTTTCACTAAGTCAGAATCTGTTTCACTTTTTCCCAAATGTAGGGGCATTTTCACTTGGATCCAAAAAGTATCAAAACAAAATATGATCACACATATGTTGTATCATATGAGGGCTTTCCAAAATGGCCAAGAACCCCATGAAATTCCACTTGAGCTAAGAGTTATGACAGCTGCAAAATGCCTTGCTGCAACTGTCATGGCTAGGCAAAATTTTGCACTTTCGCTCGATTTAGCAAAATCAGACAATTCCAAGCCTTGTCATCATCTTAGACACATCTAAGGATCAAATCTGAAGGGGACAAACACTGATCTAAGCCTCCAAAGTCCTTGGAACCAAAAGTAGCATGCCAAACCTAGAAATGCCTAAAATAGGACAAGACTCCAATTTTGGATTGGAGCATTTAATGGATGCATCAAGGTGGCATGGACTGACACATTCTCAACTGAATTCAGTCAAGACTGATCCAGCAACTAGGGAGCCACAGCTCTGTACTCTAACCTCTAGTCAATGGCTAGAGGAGACTTGGATTCTCATTGCTCAACATTTGCCAAACCTTTGCTGCAGTTGCCATTCACTATTGCAGCCAAAACAAACTTGCTCTACTATAAATAGAGCTCACTTGTGTTCAGTTTAAGAACACCAAAGCCATCAAACAGATGCTTTCCTCAAAATCTCCTCTTTCGCTCTCATTTTGCCTTCCAAAGCAAGGTACTATCGAGTTCTGAGTTTGGGAACCATTCCAACCAAACCAATCACACACACACCTCATAAACATCATATGTGAGCTGTCCAAACTATCACAAGTGACCTGTAACTCAAAAATCACAAAGTCACCTCTCAAAACCTCAAAATAGGCCTTTTGTGCATTTTTCAAGCCATGTCTTGAATCAATCACTTTCCAAACCAGATAAAACCTCAAATACACTCCAAATATCATCCTTGAACTATCCCAAATGGTGTCATACATCTGGAACACCATTTGAGAGAGTTGATATTTTGGCCATTTTAACCCCTTTTGCAAGAAAGGGCCAGTTTTTGTTTTTGCAGGTTCCAGCTGATTCAAATCATCTTAAAAGCTTCTAAGGGATCATTTGAGGGTATCCAAAGCATCAAACCATTTATGGAACAAGAAACTTGGCAGATTGCACAAAAAGCTCCAAAAGCTCAAAAAGAGGTAAACATCACAACTTGGATTCTTTGAACCATGATATACTTTGATGTCCAGTGATCATGCATCTCTTAAATATGTTGTATGTGTTGTGTTTGAACCAATTCACCATGTAATTCACACCTGTATCAAGAGATGGCATAGAAAATGTAAACCATGGCCTATATCAAAACCACTATCGGGTTTTAAAATGGGAGCATGATCTGAAAAAACCACCACCGCCATTGGATTCCTTGTGAAATTCTAGGCAGGATAGACCTAAATTTTGTCCCAATCCATGGAGAAATGAGAAAGTTATGGCCTTCACATTTCTGAGCCAAAACTTGCCTTGGCCAGGCCTAGAAAACAAGGCAAGCCTTGTATATTTGTTGTTTTGTTTCAATCAACGGATGTATCACCACCCCAGGGATAAGGCGCGCGCCCTGTACACATGAGGTCGTGGGTTCAAACCCCACCCAGACCATTTTGTGTTTTCTCACTTTTTTACTATTTTTCCAATATTTTCATGTTTTATTAATATTTTGGAAAATTAATTTCTCTTTCAATTTTATATCCTTTTTGATTGGTTCTTTTTGAAAAAAATCACAAAAACATTAAAATATTTTATTCCATGAAAAAATCACAAAAATATTATTTATTTCCTATATTTGATATTTTTATAATGAATTACTTTTTATTTGTTTTTAAGGCATTAAAAATATTTCTTTTTCTTGGTGCAAATGATTTTTTAAATCATCCCATGGTCAAAACATGATTTTTCAAGTATAAATCCAAGATCACAACTTTTTTCCACCTATTTGTCTATTTTAATTGAATTTTTTATTCAATTAAAATACATTTAGGAACAAAAATTAGGGTTTTGATCATTATCACCCTATCAAATCTTTTTCAAACACTCATGGGCCTCTAATAGAGTGTAAGACCCAACTCCCTTTTAACCAAAACCATTTTTGGGCCTCACTTATTGTATAAGTCCCTCGGCGTTAAAAGAAAAATCTCGGCGCGATCGCCAGTTCAAAGATAAACCCCGGGCCTACCCTCGTGTTATAAGCCATATTCTTTCCCTTAAAATCACTTTGGACCTCTTGAGAGAGTGTAAGACCCATCCCTTTGTACATAAAACGTTTCTTGGGCCTCACTTATTGTATAAGTCCCTCTGTACAAATTCAAAATAACAGTGCGATCACTGATTAAACCTTGGGCCTCTCCTTGAGCTGTAAGCCCCAACTTTCTTTTCAAAGCACTTTCTCCTTTGATTTTGAAATATAATGTTGTTTTCAATTTCTCTTTGTTGAATAACTAAAAAAACAACATGGAAGCTCTACAACCGAGTAAGTGCTTATTCGCTTTCATTTACCGCTTTCGTATATATATAACAGTATTGTGGGGTTGTTTCACTGCAAGTCTCCTTTCATAAACTCATATCAACTATGTAATACTAGTATAGATATTTAGAGTTTCCCCGGCAACTACGTCTAGAACCAGACAAAAGTAAGTTTCCTTACATCCGACGTTCTCCCGGACATTTCACCCTCCTTTAAACATAGTTGAGGATTTTCTTTTACAATAATTTTTAGACAACTAGATCTAAGGAATTTCCCCCTTGAACAATTCATATATAGAAGGCCATTTTTCCAAGTGAAACCCCTTTTGGAACTGTTCATCAGCCTCCTCTTGGGCTTAGTGTAAGGACCCACAGGCTTCCTAAAAGCATCCCAGCCTCCTCTTGGGCGTTGTACAAGGACCCTTCGACTTCCTAAAAGTTTTCATAGCCTCCTCTTAGGCTTCGTACAAATAGTCCCTCAGCTACTTAAAAGTTATTCTCGCCTTCTCTTGGGCTTTGTACAAATTGTCCTGAAGACCTCTTAGAGGTATATGAACAGAAATTAGTCATCTCACTAGAGCAGTCTTTCAAAGGAGTCTAGTTCTTCACACCGAAAGCGTACTTTCTCTTAGGCATAGTACAAAAGATGAAACTCTAGACTTGGACAATCTGAAGCCTCTTGAGTCTTGAAGACATTCTCAAGTACCCTACATGCATAGGAAGAACCCCAGTCTCTCTCATGAGAGTTCCTCACACTTGGACCTGCTTCAGGATCTCAATAATCCTTAGCAGTAAGATAGCATTCTCTTGGGCTTTGTACAATGATTCTCCCCAGCGGAGCTAAAATTTTCTTCCTTATAAGAATTGATTTTCTCGTTTATCCAACAGACTGGACCTGTCACTCAACTGAAACAGTCACCAGTAACTTTTAGCCTTTATCTCGGGCTTCGTATGAGATACAAAGACTCTCTTGTTGAGTCAAACAACTTTTAGCCTCCATCTCGGGCTTCGTACGAGATACAAAAACACTTTCTTGTTGAGTATAAAAGACTCTCTTGTTGATTCAATCCCTTTTAGCCTCCATCTCGGGCTTCGTACGAGATACAAAGACTCTCTTGTTGAGTCAAGTCCTTTTAGCCTCCATCTCAAGCTTCATACGAGACACCAAATCACTCTCTTGGTGAGTATAAAAGACTCCCTCGTTGAGTCAATCACTTTTAGCCGCCGTCTTGGGTTTTGTACAAGACACCCAAAAAAGACTCTTGTTGAGTCAAACCCTTTTAGCCTCAATCTTGGGCGTTGTACAAGACAGAAAGAACATTTTTCTCGGAAAAGTCAACCTTTCAGCCTCCTCTTAGGCTTTATATATGGAAATCCTCGGTTGAGTGAATCAACCTTTTAGCATCAAAGTTGTGCTTTGCTCACAACATACAAACATCAACAACTCCTTTACCCTCCAAATAATTGCTGTAAGCGGCAAGCCTCTGGATTGTTTACATCCACGCCACTCTCCCTCTTTTAGCATGAGAAATTCCTAAGGAAATATGACACTGCTCTACACTGAGTTAAAGTCTTCTCCTTCAGGTTGAAAAGCCCCTATAAAGGAAATTATGGCATTGCTGGATTCACATATCCTAGTTAAAGTAATTCTCCTTTATAATCAGTCACCCAACAGTTGGGACAAACAGACCAAAAACGCCTCCTTAGAGATGCTAAATTCCCTCTTAGTCAGGAACCCCTTTAGCTTCATATCTTGGGCTTTGAACAGGATACAAATAGACCCTTTTAGCTTCATATCTTGGGCTTCGAACAAGATACAAAGCACATTCAGCTTCATGTCTTGGGCTTTGAACAAGACACCAAAACACTTTTTTCCTCCCGTAGAATAGGAGGAACTACGATCGCTCTGATTTCCTCATTTCGGTAAACGGGAATACGTAGGCATAAGATTACAAGAAAAATCTTAGCGAGCACAATAATAAAAAAACCCAAAATCCCATATATCATCAAATCTGAAGCAGTATCCTAACCAACATCCCCATGAATAGTCCCATCATTTCAGTTTTTAACAAAATAAGCAGAGAGAGGCCCACACACTAAACCGCATCTGTAAACCAACAGTTTTGACTGTTTAAACTCAGTATGCAAGTAGGGTTAATTGGAGACATCTATTTCCCTTCCTTAGTCAGCTTAATAGGATAAAAAATGAATCGACTTGTAGTACCCCAGAGGGACAGTGCTTAAGAGCCACGTCCAAAATTGCTCGCTACAGAAAAATGGCGCCCACCATGGGGCCCTGCAAGGCATCTTGTCTCTCTTATCTCTCTGGGTAAAACTTTAAAATCTGAAAACTGCCAAAAATGGCGACCGCAGTGGGAGACATTCTTTCTTACAATCTTAGGTAGAAAATCGTAAGGATCTTAGGTCGAAACCTTTAAAGTTGGGAAGGTGCCACAAAATGGCGACTCCCCCGGGGAGCCATTTTCTGTTAGGATCATAGGATTCTAAAAAGCTAAGATATTAGGACAAATATATATACTGCTTTTCCTAATTGATATATGTGTTTATTTTTCTGCTACTGGAAATGCGTGTGATGCCGCATGTGGAAAGATTTAGTATACACCTAGGATACCTCACCTCATTTTTGTAGTGCGGAAGCTATCGGGAATAGTTGTCACGCGATAAACTACCCTCTTCTGAGATTCTCTGAAATACATCACCTAGCACGGTTCCCGGCCCGCTGATGTTATCTCAGGAATCAATGATTTTGAGTGACAAGTACAAAAAATCACCAGTAGAAAACCTTTGGGGATGGGTAGAGCCTTGACTTCATGACACCGACCCTCTGGCCCCATGTTTTTTCTATGTTTTTGTGTGCTGCATTCATGCATTCATTTAAAAAACATTAAACAAAAAAATCTTCTCTTCTAGTCTCTCTTTTCCAAATTAAACTAAGACAATTATTGCAAATGTTAGAGAGAAAAAGATTGCGCTCATGGATTTTGGTAGGAGGAAGACTCATAAGTATACCTTCAAGGTTCCAAAACTAGAGGATTTGAGAGGGCTGGCAAGGATGATAACCAACCCTTATGCTTTCAGAGCCAAGTACGGAGGACTGCTGTCTCTGTTAAGGGTCCATGTAATTGAGGGAATCCTGGCTGCGCTCATTCAGTTCTATGATCCAGTCTATCACTGTTTTACATTTCCGGACTACCAGTTAACACCAACACTGGAGGATTACTCTCACCTGATTGATTTACCCATTACTGATCAAGCTCCTTTTTCTGGACCGGAAGAAATTCTAAAGGATCAGACCATTGCAAGAGCAATCTATTTGGACGAGTCTGAAGTCAGGACTCACATGACCACCAAGGGTGGAATCCCAGGTTTACCAGCCAAGTTTCTAGTAAAGAAGGCTCTATACTTCACTAGAATAGGGAACATTACTGCTTTCGAAAGCATCTTTGTTCTGCTCACCTACGGGTTATATTTGTTTTCCAACATTGATAACTTCGTCGATATCAACGCCATTAAGGTTTTTCTCATTGGAAACCCTGTACCAACTCTGCTCGCAGATGCGTATCATTCTGTACACTTAGGGAATTTGTACAGTGGAGGAATGATCACATGTTGTGTACCCCTGCTATACAAATGGTTTACTTCCCATTTGCCTAAGTCTGATGCTTTTTGGGATCGTAAGAGTCCCTTACGTTGGTCGCAGAAAATCATGTCTCTTACTAACTTTGACATCGATTGGTGCAATAGAATCTATGACGGGATCAGAATCATTGACCGTTGTAGAAACTTCCCTAACGTGCCCCTCATAGGAACTAAAGGAGGAATTAATTACCATCTAGTTTTAGTTCGTCGTCAATTTGGATACCCGATGAGGCATGTCCCGCGACACGCTCATCTGGAAGGTCTTTTCTTCAAGGAAGGAGAAAATGACAGAGCACTAAAGACAAAAATAGTACACGCTTGGAAACATGTTCATAAGAAAGGACGGGAGTCTCTAGGAAAACCAGACAGTGTCTCGGTGGACCTTATCTCCACTGGGTACAAACTAGAGCTCTCAAGCTGAAGATGCCTTACCCTCGTCACGAAGTTTTTCCGCCAAAGGAATCTGTCATGTACTTCATGTCTGACACAGAAAAACTTCAGGTTACTCTCAACAAGGTTCAGTAGGAGAGGAGGTCTTGGAAGAACAAGTACCGCATTCTCAATGTGGAGTGTACCAAGATACAACAACTACTGAAGGATAAGGATGCTCTAATTGAGATTTTAGAGCAACATGCTGTGGAAAATCAGGATGACCAAAGGAATTTGCTCGCTCCTTTCACTAGGCAAAGGAATGACAACTCGACAACGGCCCAAGAGCCCTAGTCAAAGAAAATAAAAGTACCAGAATCATCACTTTAGTTCCCCTCAAAGAGGACTCGGGACCCATTAGCTTAGGTTTATTTTTCAGCACTTTGTAATCTACTGTATTTCCATTTCTGCAATCTTTCGAATTCAATAAAACGGGGTTTCCCCATTGTTTGATATTTGCAATCTAATTGTCGAAGTTTATTTTGATTAAACCAAAAAATAATTAATATAATCATTGCATCCATTATTCTCACGTAACGCGTTCTTCTTCCTCACGAATCTCACGTTTGTGTCTCGATTCTAGAGTCAAACTGTCTCATTCTTACAATACTCGGGCCAATCGTTAAAAAAAGATGGATAATATCGAGGAAGAAAATAAAGAGTTGAGAGAAGAAATCGAAATTCTGAAAGAGGACTTGAGAAAGCTTCACAGTGACATGCAAGCTCTGGCAGAAGCTCAGATGCATTAACAAATGACTGTGATCTCAGAGATCACCTCAACGCCCATAGTGGAGAAGTATGATCCTAGGTATGAGATGCCGAAAGATCATCCCTGGGGTATGCCTATCAACTATATCCCAGAAGGATATGTTTCGTCGATCACTAAAGATCAAGGAACCGCAGCAGGAACCGTTGGGCCTGAAGGTTACAAACTTCGGGAAAGCGAAGATTCCAGGGGCATGACGACAACTCTTAAAGGTTACAAACTTTGGGAAGCACCAAGATACACTGCCCTAGTAACGGTACCCCCACCCGTGGTGCACGCTGTCCCGGAAGGACAGATTCCACAAATACCTTCTGTTGGAAACACAAGTGTGGATGACAGAATGAAGGGATTCCAGGAACAATTCCTAGAGATGCAGAAATAATTGCAAGCTCTTCGCGGTCAGGATCTATTTGGGAAAGACGCCGCAGACCTTTGTTTGGTCCCCGATGTGAAAGTCCCGCACAAATTTCTAGTGCCCGATTTTGAAAAGTACAAGGGTAACTCTTGCCCTCAGAGCCATTTGGTGATGTACGCTCGGCGAATGTCAGCACAGACAAAGAACCAGGAGCTAATGATCCATTATTTCCAGGATAGTTTAACCGGTGCCGCACTCAAATGGTACATGGGTTTAAACCACACCGAGATCAGAACTTTCAGAGATCTTGGTGTTGCCTTCGTCCAACAATATAAGTATAATCTGGACATGGCACCAGACAGAGATCAACTCAGATTAATGTCACAAAAGGACAAGGAAACCTTTAAGGAGTACGCTCAGAGATGGCGTGAAATTGCCGCTCAAATTTGTCCACCTCTTGAGGAAAAAGAAATGACAAAGGTCTTCTTAAAGACCTTGAGCTCGTTTTACTACGATAGAATGGTCGCCAGTGCGCCCAGTCACTTCACCGAAATGGTCGGTATGGGAGTTCATCTCAAAGAAGCAGTTTGAGAGGGACGTCTGGTCAAAGATGTCGGATCATCAAGCGGTACTAAAAAACACAATAGTGCTCTCCCTAAGAAAAAAGAGCAAGATATTGGGAATATATCTCTCGGAAAGCAAAGGCGACGGTATCAACCGGTAGCAGCTGTAACTCCTGCTATCAACCCTGCGCCTGTTCCTACGTATCAACCTCAGGATGCGCAAAGCCAACCAAAACAACAGCAAAGGACACAACAGCCTCTTCAGCAGACTCGTCCTCCGTACAACTGTACAACACATCCACCAGGGTTCGATCCTATACTCGTATTGTACGCAGAACTGCTTTCATTACTGCTGGCCAAAGGGCACGTCTAGACCAAGGCTCCTCTTACAGTACCGGAAAATCCGCCTTGTTGGTTCAAAACGGATCAGACTTGTCCTTACCATCAAGGATGACCAGGGCATAACATAGAGAACTGTCTCAATTTCAAACCCGATGTGCAAAAGCATATTAGGAGCGGGGTATTATCCTTCAAGGATACAAATCCTAATGTTCTCACGAACCCACTGCCTCAACACGAGAAGGCTGCAGTTAATTTGATAGAGGGAGAGTCTAACAACAACTATCAAATTTATGATGTACTCTTATTGAAGGCCAACTTGGTCAAGATGCATTGTAGACATAGCAGATATGGCCATGTGCCACCTCATAACTATCACCAGTGTGATATCTGCTCTAAAGATAATCAAGGATGTTCTATGGTGCAATCAGCTCTACAGGAACAATTGGATCTCGGGTGGATCCAAGAACACCGAGTTCGTGGGGTCAACATGGTCTATACGAATTCTAACATCATTCAGAATCACAACATTCTAGCAATGAATGTCAACTTGGTTGCGATGCACTCACGACAAAGTCTACACTACGATCTGCCAAGACATGATTACCAGGCCTGTCCGATCTGCTCAACAAACAATCAGGGATGCTCTTTTGTACAAGAGGCCCTCCAACATCAGATGGATCTTGGGTGGATTCAGGATTACCATGATAGGAATCATCATCAAATTAATATGATTCAGATCTTTGATGTTCGCTTAATGAATACCAGCTTGGTGGAGTTATACACTAAGCAGGTCCAGCTCGGCTTTCTGGTATTACATGATTATCAAAGCTGTAAAGCGGCCTGTGAGAATGATCAAGGTTGTGCCCTTTCCAGGAAACACTTCAACACTTGTTGAACTACTGGTGGCTTCCGATCTATATGGACGAAGACACCCAATAAGTCAGTGTCACTAACGGGAATCCTACTAGGTATAAAGGTCAGGAAATTAGATCAACGAAATCAGACCTGGTGAGGTTACACTGCATTCAAAGCGGACGTGGCCAGGTGCCACCACACAACTATGAGTGTTGTAGAGTTTGCTCGAAAGATAATCAAGGTTGCTACCTCGTGCGAACAGCCCTTCAAAGTCAGTTGGACCGTAAAGAGATTCAGCCATGTCCTAGCTCTGGGTCCATCAACTGGATGCCAGACTATTTCGCTGATCAAATCAAAGACATTGTCGTAATCTCTGATCACGAAAGGACCAAAGATGTTTGTGCTATCATCCCTCTGCTTGAAAAATCGAGAGTTCCCAACCAGGAACAGATTGAAATTACTTATGATGGTTAGAAGAATCAGAAGGCTCCCATAGTTGTCTATCTGCCGGGACCATTACCATATGAATCAACTTAGGCTATCCCTTACAAATACAGTGCCACAACAATTGATAATGGAAAAGAAACTCCATTACCCTCCGTCGTGAATATTGCAGACATCAGTCAGGTAACACGGAGCGGTCGGATCTTCAACAGAGGAGTTGGAGAACCCAGCAAAGAAATAGAACCTCAAACAGAAGTTCCTAATCCACCGGTCGGTCAGTCCAATGATCCCGACCTTTCAAAAAATGACGATGAGATGCTAAAGCACATCCAGAAGAGTGAATACAACATTGTCGATCAACTGTTGCAAACTCCTTCGAAAATCTCAGTGTTATCACTTTTACTCAGTTCAGAAGAACATAGGGAAGCTCTACAAAAAGTCTTAGAGTAGGCCTTTGTGGAACAGGACGTGTCGATAAGGCAATTCGACAGCATCGTCTCTAACATCACTTATTGCAATAACTTGGGATTCAGTGATGAAGAACTACCGGAAGAGGGTCACCGTCATAACATGGCGCTCAATATTACAATCAACTGCCGGGACGATGCTTTAGCCAGCATACTGGTAGACGCAGGGTCAGCCCTGAATGTTATGCTGAAGTCTACTTTGAAGCAACTATCATTCAAAGGATCTTCGATGAGAACCAGCGAGGTCGTTGTCAAGGCATTCGATGGATCCAGAAAAATGGTTATCGACGAAGTCGACCTTCCCATAACTATTGGTCCTCACACTTTACAAGTCACTTTCCAGGTCATGGACATTCGGGCAACATACAGTTGCTTATTAGGAAGACCTTGGATACATCGGGCTGGAGCGGTCACTTCGGCCCTCCACCAAAAGCTAAAGTTCGTTAAGAACGATCAACTCGTCACAGTCTGTGGAGAGCAGGCCTTGCTCGTGAGTAACTTATCATCATCAGCTATTGTAGAACCAAAGGGAGTCGTCGAAACCCAGTTCCAAGCAATTTCGCTACACGATGACAACTCATCCGAAAAAGGAACTTCAATTTCCTCGTACAAGGATGATATCAAAGCAGTCAAGATTACCAATGCAAAAGGATGGGGACAACTTGTCATTCCTACTAATAATAAAGCGAAGAAAGGTCTTGGCTTTTCCTCAAATTGTACCCAGACTGCTACCAACGATGAAAGTTTTCATCCCATTCAGGACTTCTTCCACGGTGGAGGTTTCCTTTACCCAGTGTCTCAAGAGGTGTATACCATCAACGAAGGTGATTCCTCCGATGCAGAGGAAGAATGGAAGTCCTATCTCAAAAAGGACGGTTATATGTCTCAGGACGAAGCGCAGACTCCCTTCTGCTTTCCTACACAGAGACCGAGATTTATACTAAGGTCAGATGTCGAAAGGATGCTGTGCTCGCCAAACTCATTAGAGGAGGACACTCTGATGAAGGATAGCTTTGACGACAACTACTATGGCCCGATGGATGGCCTGCCAATGTGGCATCCATACCTAGGAGATTCGGGGCAAGAGAATCAGCCGAATGATGAAAATCAGTTAAGCATCATTGAAACGAATACCTGCGTCCCCACCATGTCATGGGATCAACACTCAGGATATTCTAAAAGTACCCAGCACAACGATGAATTTGCAAAATTTGCAGGACTAGAATTCATCAATTATACTTTTCCCGAGGTCAATATCATTGAAAAAGATGATGCCTCCAGTTCCAAAGAAGTTTGGGACACTCTGGGATAGCCGAGTGGTAAATACGACTACATGGTCAAGTACACCACTCCTGAAAGCTCTCGTATCAGGCTCAAAGACATCAAGCCAACTGGATGGGGAGATATGCCTGAGAGTACGAATACTATGCAAAATACAACTGAGGAATCCTCCTACGACAACTCTGCCTGGGAGACAGATTCCAACAATCCAGCTCTGCCAGAAATCAACGTCATTTCTGAGGACAAGCCAAGAAAGAAGGTGCCAGACTTTGTGATTCACCGAGGAGTTCGCCGCCAATGGGTTGCAGTCAACGTTCCGAAAGTTGTTCATAAGTCTAAGTAATTGTCATCTTTATCTTAACCTTTCACCTTGCCCAGGTGAAACGGATGTTTTGATAGGGCTCACTTTCTGTAAATATTCCTCTTCGCTTCACCCAAAGCGACAAAGTTTTGTTTTATAGGGCTGTAGTTTCAAGAATTGACCAAATCATAAATAAAATAACGTCGTTCTATAATTTCCGCATTATTTGCTGTTTTCTCTTTTTGCTTTTCTAGAAAATGGTAATCCTAAAAAAACAAAACAAAATAAAAACAAGCATTGTTCAAAAACACTGCACACACTCTTGCATTCTCTCTATCTCTTCTAAACACAAATCATCACGTCATGCAGATTGCTAGTTTTAAACCCTATTGAAACATACGATCCAATGCCTTCTCCCAACTTTGAATTCTCGGTACTTGAGCCTGAAGAAGAAAATGACGACGAAATTCCAAAAGAGATCTCACGGTTACTCAGACAAGAGGAAAGGTCCATTAAATCTCACAAGGAGCCGTTGGAAACGGTCAACCTAGGTTCAGAACAAGAGAGAAAAGAAATCAGGATTGGGGCGCTACTCAGTCCATTTGCCAAAGAAGGTTTGATAAAACTTCTCAAGGAGTTTCCCGATGTATTTGCTTGGTTTTATCAGGATATGCCAGGGTTGGATACAAGCATCGTGGAACATCATCTACCGTTGAGACCAGAATGTCCACCGGTAAAACAAAGGTTGAGACGGACTCATCCAGACATAGCCATCAAAATCAAAGAGGAGATACAGAAACAGATTGACGCAAGTTTCCTCGCCACATCAAAATTCCCTCAATGGTTAGCCAACATAGTGCCAGCTCCGAAAAAGGATGGAAAGGTCAGAATGTGTGTGGACTACAGAGATCTGAACAAGGCAAGTCCAAAGGACGACTTTCCCTTGCCACACATTGACATGTTGGTAGACAGTACAACAAAGTTCAATGTTTTCTCCTTCATGGATGGATTCTCGGGCTATAATGAAATCAAAATGGCGCCGAAAAACATGGAGAAAACTTTATTTATCACCCCATGGGGCACCTTTTTCTACAAGGTGATGCCGTTCGGCTTGAAGAACGTTGGGGCGACCTATCAAAGGGCCATGACTACTCTCTTTCACGACATGATACACAAAGAAATCAAGGTATATGTCGATGACATGATTGCCAAATCTAAAATAGAGGAGGAGCATGTGACCCACCTTTCAAAGTTATTCGAGCATCTGAGGAAGTACAAACTCCGCTTGAATCCCAACAAGTGCACGTTCGATGTTCGTTCAGGGAAACTATTAGGGTTCATCGTCAGCCAGAAAGGAATTGAGGTTGATCCTGACAAGGTAAAGGCCATTCAAGAAATGCCTTCTCCAAGAACTGAAAAACAAGTCAGGGGATTCTTGGGACGTTTGAACTACATCTCCAGATTTATATTCCTCATGACCGCGGCATGCGCGCCGATTTTCAGATTACTCAAAAGAATCAGGACTCCGTTTGGACAGAAGACTGTTAAACCGCCTTCGACAGTATCAAGGAATACCTGTTGAACCCACCAATTCTATCACCCCCAGTGGAAGGGAGACCACTGATCATATACCTGACAGTCTTGGAAGACTCGATGGGTTGTGTACTTAGCCAACAAGACGAAACAAAAAGAAAAGAATTAGCCATTTACTATTTGAGCAAGAAAATCACTGACTGTGAGACTCGATATACAATACTCGAGAAAACTTGTTGTGCTCTGGCTTGGGTAGCCAAACGTCTTCGCCAGTACATGATTCGTCACACTACTTGGTTAATCTCATAAATGGATCCAATCAAGTACGTTTTCGAAAAACCTGCTCTTACGGGAAGGATTTCCCGTTGGCAGATGTTGTTATCAGAATATGACATAGAGTACCACGCTCAGAAAGCCGTTAAAGGAAGTGTTTTAGCCGATCATTTGGCTCATCAACCGATTGACGATCAAGAATCAGTCGGATTTGACTTCCCAGACGAATATGTCATGTATTTAAAAATGAAAGATTGCGATGAACCGCTACCCAGTGAAGGGCCAGAGCCAGACTCCCAATGGGGATTAATCTTTGACGAAGATGTCAATCATTACGGAAACGGAATTGGGGCAATCATCATAACCCCTCAGGGTACCCACATTCCTTTCACTGCCAGACTGACATTCAAGTGTACAAATAACGAGGCCGAATACGAAGCTTGTATCATGGGTCTCGAAGAAGCGATCGACTTAAGGATCAAGAACTTGGATGTATATGGCGACTCAACCCTGGTTATCAATCAGATCACAGGAGATTGGAACACAAACCAATCCGGATTGATTCCTTACAAAGACTACGCAAGAAGGTTGTTACCCTTCTTTGATAGAGTCGAGTTTCATCATATCCCACGTGAAGAGAATCACATGGCTGATGCCTTAGCCACTCTCTCTTCCATGATTAGTGTAGGTTAATGGAATGACATACCTAAGATTGACGTAATGCGCCTTGAACGGCCCGCCTACATCTTTGCGATTGAAGCAATCATAGACGACAAACCCTGGTATCAAGATATCAAATACTTCCTTCAGAAACTAGAGTACCCACCTGGGGCATCCAGAAAAGATAGAAAGACCCACAGAAGATTGGCCAGAAACTTATTCCTGAGCGGTGATACACTCTATAAGAGAAATTTTGACATGGTCTTGCTCTGATGTGTAGGCAGACCAGAAGCAGAAATGCTGATAAAAGAGATTCATGAAGGATCCTTTGGCACTCATGCCAACGGACAGACAATGGCGTGAAAAATTCTAAGAGCAGGGTACTATTGGTTGACAATGGAATCCGATTGCTACAAGTACATGAGAAGGTGTCACAAGTGTCAGATATACGCTGGCAAAATCCATGTACCGCCAACACATCTTATAGTTCTCTCTTCCCTGTGGCCTTTTTCCATATGGGGAATCGACATGATAGGCAAGATTGAGCCCAAGGCTTCAAACAGACATCGGTTCATCCTAGTCGCCATTGACTATTTCACCAAGTGGGTCAAAACAGCATCGTACGCCAACGTAACCCGAGAAGTGGTGGTCCATTTTATCAAAAACAATCTCATATGCCGTTATGGTGTTCTGAGCCAGATCATTACTGATAATGGATCTAACTTGAACAATAAGATGATGAAATAGTTGTGCGCTGAGTTCAAGATCGAACACCATAACTCGTCTCCCTACCAACCCAAGATGAATGGAGCGGTAGAAGCGGCTAACAAGAACATCAAGAAGATCGTTCATAAGATGGTTGTAACCTACAAAGACTGGCACGAAATGCTACCCTTTGCTCTTCACAGTTTTTGCACATCTGTCCGCACTTTAACAGGGGCAACCCCTTTCTCTCTAGTATATGGCATGGAAGCAGTACTCCCCATAGAAGTTGAGATCCCATCAATCTGAGTATTGATGAAAACTAAGCTCACCGAAGCTGAATGGTGTCAAAGTCGACACGATGAACTAAATTTGATAGAGGAAAAGCGAATAGCGGCACTATGCCACAGTCAATTGTATCAACAGAGAATGAAGCAAGCGTTCGACAAAAAGGTCAGACCTCACGCCTTCAGGAAAGGGTCAAATGGACTCTGAATTATGACGGCCCCTACGTGGTCAAGAAAGCTTTCTCAAGCGACGCCTTGAGACTCGCAACCATGGACGAAGATGAATTTTCCTACCCCACAAATGTTGATGTAGTCAAGAAATACTTCGCCTAAATTAAAAAAAAAACTTCTCGGTGGATTGAAAACCCGAAAGGGCGGTCCAGGAAAAAATTAGAGACATAATCAAAATCATCCCGGTGGATTGGAAATCTCAAAAGTACAATCCAGGCAAAAATTAGTGATAATGGCAAGTAACTACGTCCAACAAGGAGAAAGTCCCTCAGCAGCAGTTACACAATCCGTCAAAAGTCTCGATCAAGGTCATCTTCGACAAAAGCTCGGGATGCCCAGAATTCAAAGTTGGTAGAAGGATAGTGGTCGTTATGTTTCAATGCAGCTCTTTTCCCTTAAATTACCATTTTCTAACTTTGTAAATACTTTATGGAAACACGCGCTTGGCTGATTTCCATCTTATCAATAAAATTTGAGCCCTCATGCTTTTGTTTGCAATTCTTATTTGTTTTAGCTTTATAGAACGACATTTTAGACATGATTAACAATTCTTGAAATAAAACAAAAATGAATTTACTTGTTAAATTTTTTCTGCTTTTAAAATAAAGATGCCAATTTCTTTTAACTGTTGAATATCAGAAGAACACCGATCGCTTCTCCAGATGTAATCGAACCTCAACGTGCAGAATCAAAGTACTCCTTCTGAACTAGTACGCATGAATTAAGGATCAACAGTGTCAGATGTGAATATTCCGTCCGACATCACCGGCAGAGTTCTTACCTCCTAAACCCGACCAACATAGCTCCCTGCAGGGACTATCTCTCCTAAGCAAGGCAGAATTGCTACTGTTGAACCAAGCGATACGATTCATCCCCCGCCGTGGCCGAGTATCCAGTCGTGTTCATCCATTTAACTTGTATGTCGCGTCAGTTTTGTCAGCATATACATACATACATCATGTATTATTTATTTACATGCATATTCATATCACATCACTATCACTCTGGTCGGTCTTGTCCCCTAGTGATAAAAGTACTCTCAATCGAGTTGTCAGTTCTTCCCTCGTCAAGAAGTGACACATCTGAGCAATTTCTCTTCCAGTGTATTTCTGGATTGAAGCTGGTCCTTGACCACTTTGATAACTTGAACCTCTGAAAGGCCATAGAACCTTCAACAACGTCACTCTTCGCTGTTAAAGATGATGTATTCGCTTTCCCAGATTAAGGAAAATCCCCAGAGAAAGCCCTTCCAAATGGGATCACATTGTATGGCATTTCTCCGAGAAGATCTCGAGGAAAATTATGATGTAATAACCCCCAAGCGAAAGCAATCTCTCAAGAGACTAGTTTTCCCCCTAGTAGAGTCGACAAATGGCATCTCCAACAGAGAAGTTTGTGTACCTCTACAACTCAGACAGATGGGGTTCCCCAGCAAGTCTGACATCAAAACTTATTCCCATCAAATGGCATCTCCTCAGGAAAATTCAGAGAGAAGTTTGAAGAAAACCGCTACAAATAGCGTCCCTTGTCAAGAAAGTTTATTGACAAAAGAAACTGAGACCAGTTCCTTGGTAGGAAACCAGGATCGAGGGGAAGTTTAAATCAGAAACTGAGACCAGTTCCTTGGTAGGAAACCAAGATCAAGAGGAAGTTTAAATCAGAAACTAAGACCAGTTCCTTGGTAGGAAACCAGGATCGAGGGGAAGTTTAAATCAGAAACTGAGACCAGATCCTTGGTAGGAAACTAGGTTCGAGGGGAAGTTTATTCCAAAAGGAAACTAAGACCAGTTCCTTGACTGAAGATCAGGATCGAGGGGAAGTTTCTACCTTTTCTAAGTATCAACGCTTAGCAAAAGAAGATGGATGGGCAAGCTTCCATTCATAGTCACCATCAAAATTTTGGGTATTCCGATATTTAATCCTCTTGCACCCCGAATGCCTGAATACCTTCGTCATTCACACCTTCGGGTCCAAGAAGATTAAATAGGGGCATCTATCATATCCCAAATTTTGACCACTAAGATTTCCCATCATTGTGCAAATCATTATCACAATATGGATGAACCATCATGCCTCACCAACCTCCTCAAGGATTGTTGAGCATTCACTACCATCAAACTTAGGGTTTTTAGCCCTCTCAGAGTCCTTAGACAAAAAGATCAATCAAGGAATGACATGATCTTCAACTTATCTAAACCTCTCAAACATCCACAATGGATCAAGAGGACTCCCACATCAAGAATACGACACAAGTTGCAGCATTCCCAGTGGATTAAGCCTCCAGATCGCCAGTGTCACGAAATTAGGGTTTTGGTCGACCAGGGCCTCCAGATGGAAATTTTCCTCTGGGCATGAGCCATTGCTTCAAAGCATAACCTATGATGCTCCAAGGGACATCATAAACCCAATCATCAAGTCAATTTTTCCTTAGGGGATGTATTCATCATAAATCAGGAATTAGGATTTCTTGACCTAATTCTCCCCTAAGTTGACTTTTGGGACAAAACATGAGCCAAGACCTCAAGACATGATTTGAGGGTCTATAACACCCTACATTGATCCATTTACAATAATGGAGTGATCCAAAGCATCAAACCATTTCTGGAACAAGAAACTTGCCAGATTACACAAAAATCTCCAAAAGCTCAAAAAGAGGTAGGCATCACAACTTGGATTCTTTGAACCATGCTATACTTTGATGTCCATTAATCATGCATCTCTTAAATATGTTGTATGTGTTGTGTTTGAACCAATTCACCATGTAATTCACACCTGTATCAAGAGATGGCACAGAAAATGCAAACCATGGCCTATTTCAAAACCACTATCGTGTTTTAAAATGGGAGCATGATCTGAAAAAACCACCACCACCATTGGATTTCTTGTGAAATTCTAGCCAAGATAGACCTAAATTTTGTCCCAATCCATGGAGAAATGAGAAAGTTATGGCCTTCACGTTTCTGAACCAAAACTTGCCTTGCCTTGCCTTGGCCAGGCCTAGAAAACAAGGCAAGCCTTGTATATTTGATGTTTTATTTCAATCAACGGATGTATCACCACCCCAGTGGTAAGGCGCACACCCTGTACACATGAGGTCGTGGGTTCAAACCCCACCCAGACCATTTTGTGTTTTCTCGTTTTTTTACTATTTTTCTAATATTTTAATTTTTTATTAATATTTTGGAAAATTAATTTCTCTTTCAATTTTAATCCTTTTTGATTGGTTCTTTTTGCAAAAAATCACTAAAACATTAAAATATTTTATTCCATGAAAAAGTCACAAAAATATTATTGATTTCCTATATTTGATATTTTTATAATGAGTTACTTTTTATTTGTTTTTAAGGCATTAAAAAGATTTCTTTTTCTTGGTTCAAGTGATTTTTTAAATCATCCCATGATCAAAACATGATTTTTCAAGTATAAATTCAAGATCACAACTTTTTTCCACCTATTTGTCTATTTTAATTGAATTTTTTATTCAATTAAAATACATTTAGGAACAAAAATTAGGGTTTTGATCATTATCACCCTATCAAATCTTTTTCAAACACTCATGGGCCTCTAATATAGTGTAAGACCCAACTCCCTTTTAACCAAAACCATTTTTAGGCCTCACTTATTATATAAGTCCCTCTGCGTTAAAAGAAAAATCTCGGCGCGATCGCCAGTTCAAAGATAAACCCCGGGCATACCCTCGTGTTATAAGCCCCATTCTTTCCCTTAAAATCACTTTGGGCCTCTTCAGAGAGTGTAAGACTCATCCCTTTGTACATAAAACCTTTCTTGGGCCTCACTTATTGTATAAGTCCCTCTGTACAAATTCAAAATAACGGTGCGATCACTGATTAAACCTTGGGCCTCTCCTTGAGCTGTAAGCCCCAACTTTCTTTTCAAAGCACTTTCTCCTTTGATTTTGAAATATAATGTTGTTTTCAATTTCTCTTTGTTGAATAACTAACAAAACAGCATGAAAGCTCTACAACCGAGTATGTGTTTATTCGCTTTCATTTACCGCTTTCATATATATAACTGTATTGTGGGGCTGTTTCACTGTAAGTCTCCTTTCATAAACTCATATCAACTGTGTAATACTAGTATAGATATTTAGAGTTTCCCCTACAACTACGTCTAGAACCAGACAAAAGTAAGTCTCCTTACATCCGACGTTCTCCCGGACATTTCACCCTCCTTTAAACATAGTTGAGGATTTTCTTTTACAATAATTTTTAGACAACTAGATCGAAGGAATTTCCCCCTTGAACAATTCATATACAGAAGGCCATTGTTCCAAGTGAAACCCCTTCTGGAACTGTTCATCAGCCTCCTCTTGGGCTTAGTGTAAGGACCCACAGGCTTCCTAAAAGCATCCCCGCCTCCTCTTGGGCGTTGTACAAGGACCCTTCGACTTCCTAGAAGTTTTCATAGCCTCCTCTTAGGCTTCGTACAAATAGTTCCTCAGCTTCTTAAAAGTTATTCTTGCCTTCTCTTGGGCTTTGTAAAAATTGTCCCGACGACCTCTTAGAGGTATAGGAATAGAAATTAATCATCTCACTAGAGCAGTCTTTCAAAGGAGTCTAGTTCTTCACACCGAAAGCGTACTTTCTCTTAGGCATAGTACAAAAGATGAAACTCTAGACTTGGACAGTATGAAGCCTCTTGAGTCTCGAAGACATTCTCAATTACCCTACAAGCATAGGAAGAAACCCAGTCTCTCTCATGAGAGTTCCTCACACTTGGACCTACTTCAGGATCTCAATAATCCTCAGCAGTAAGATAACTTTCTCTTGGGCTTTGTACAATGATTCTCCTCAGCGGAGCTAATGATTTATTCCTCATAAGAATTGATTTTCTCTTTTATCCAACACACTGGACCTGTCACTCAACTGAAACAGTCACCAGTAACTTTTAGCCTCTATCTCGGGCTTCGTACGAGATATAAAGACTCTCTTGTTGAGTCAAACAACTTTTAGCCTCCATCTCGGGCTTTGTACGAGATACAAAAACACTCTCTTGTTGAGTATAAAAGACTCTCTTGTTGAGTCAATCCCTTTTAGCCTCCATCTCGGGCTTCGTACGAGATACAAAGACTCTCTTGTTGAGTCAAGTCCTTTTAGCCTCCATCTCGGGCTTCATACGAGACACCAAATCACTCTCTTGTTGAGTATAAAAGACTCCCTCGTTAAGTCAATCACTTTTAGCCTCCATCTGGGGATTTGTACAAGACACCCAAAAAAGACTCTCTTGTTGAGTCAAACCCTTTTAGCCTCAATCTTGGGCGTTATACAAGGTAGAAAGAACATTTTTCTCTGAAAAGTCAACCTTTCAGCCTCCTCTTAGGCTTTGTATAAGGAAATCCCTGGTTGAGTCAATCAACCTTTTAGCATCAAAGTTGTGCTTTGCTCACAACATACAAACATCAACAACTCCTTTTCCCTCCATCTAATTGCTGTAAGCGACAAGCCTCTGGATTGTTTACATCCACGCCACTGTCCCTCTTTTAGCATGAGAAATTCCTAAGGAAAGATGGCATTGCACTACACTGAGTTAAAGTCTTCTCCTTCAGGTTAAAAAGCCCCTATAAAGGAAATTATGGCACTGCTAGATTCACATATCCCAGTTAAAGTAATTCTCCTTTATAATCAGTCACCCAACACTTGGGATAAACAGACCAAAAACTCCTCCTTATAGATGATAAATTCCCTCTTAGTCAGGAACCCCTTTAGCTTCATATCTTGGGCTTTGAACAAGATACAAATAGACCCTTTTAGCTTCATATCTTGGGCTTCGAACAAGATACAAATCACATTCAGCTTCATGTCTTGGGCTTTGAACAAGACACCAAAACACCTTTTTCCTCCCGTAGAATAGGAGGAACTACGATCGCTCTGATTTCCTCGTTTCGGTAAACGGGAATACGTAGGCATAAGATTACAAGAAAAATCTTAGCGAGCACAATAATAAAAAAACCCAAAATCCCATATATCATCAAATCTGAAGCAGTATCCTAACCAACATCCCCATGAATAGTCCCATCATTTCAGTTTTTAACAAAATAAGCAGAGAGAGGCCCACACACTAAACCGCATATGTAAACCAACTGTTTTGACTGTTTAAACTCAGTATGCAAGTAGGGTTAATTGGAGACATCTATTTCCCTTCCTTAGTCAGCTTAATAGGATAAAAAATGAATCGACCTGTAGTACTCCAGAGCGACAGTGCTTAAGAACCACGTCCAAAATCGCTCGCTTCAGGATATAAACCTTGAGATATAATTCAGACGTCCCAAAAATCCTCTGACCTATTTTTCAGTCTTTGGTGAAGGTATTTCTTGAATGGCCTTGATCTTGTCAGGATCAACCTCAATTCCTTTTTGGCTAACAATGAACCCTAAGAGTTTTCCTGAGCGGACACCGAATGTGCATTTGTTGGGATTCAAGCGGAGCTTGTATTTCCTCAAACATTCGAACAATTTTGACAAGTGTTCAACGTGTTCCTCCTCTGTTCTAGACTTTGCAATCATGTCATCGACGTACACTTCAATTACCTTGTGCATCATGTCGTGAAACAGAGTCATCATGGCCCTTTGATAGGTTGCCCCGACGTTCTTCAAACCGAACGACATTACCTTGTAACAAAAGGTGCCCCACGGGGTGATGAATGAAGTTTTCTCCATATCTTTCAGTGCCATTTTGATCTGATTATAGCCCGAGAATCCATCCATGAAGGAGAAGACTTTGAATTTTGCTGTACTGTCCACCAACATGTAAATGTGTGGTAAGGGGAAGTCATCATTTGGACTTGCTTTGTTCAGATCCCTGTAATCTACATCCATTTTGAATTTACCGTCCTTTTTCAGAACTGGTACTATGTTAGCTAGCCATTGAGGATATTCGGAGGTTGCAAGGAAACCAGCGTCTATCTATTTCTGCACTTCCTCTTTGATTTTGATAGCCATGTCCGGATGAGTTCTTCTCAACCTTTGTTTTACCGACGGACATTTTGATCTCAATGGTAAATGTTGTTCCACGATGCTGGTATCCAACCCTGGTATCTCCTAATAGGACCAAGCGAATACATTTGGAAACTCTTTGAGGAGTTTTATCAAGTCTTCTCTGACTGTTAGATTGAGCTGTGCTCCAATCTTGACTTCTTTCCTCTCTTCCTCTGAACCCAAATTTACCGTCTCCAACAGCTCTTTGTGAGGCTCAATAGACCTTTCCTCTTGTCTGAGTAATCGGGAGATTTCTTCTGGAATTTCTGCGTCCTTTTCTTCTTCAGCTTCAAATACTGGGAATTCTAAGTTGGGAGAAGGCATCGGATCGTATGTTTCAATGGGGTTTAAAACAAGCAATCTGCAAGGCGTGATGATTCATTTTTAGAAGAGATAGAGAGAATGTAAGAGTGTGTGCAGTGTATTTTCTGAAAAATGCTTGTTTTTATTTTGTGTTGTTTCAGGATTACCATTTTCTGAAAAAACGAAAAGTGAAAACAACAATAAATGCAGGAATGATAGAATGACACTTATTTATTTATGATTTTGTCGAATCTTGAAACTACAACCCTTATAAAACAAAACTCTTTCGCTTTGGGCGAAGCGAAGAGGGACATTTACAGAAAGTGAGCCCTATAAAAACATCTATTTCACCTGGGCAGGGTGAAAGGTTAAAAAAAAGACGACAATTACTTAGACTTATGGACGACTTTCGGGACATCGACAATAACCCACTGGCGACGAACTCCTCGGTGAATCACAAAGTCTGGCACCTTCTTTCTTGGCTTGTCCTCATAAATGATACTGATTTCTAGCGGAGTAGGACCATTGGAGTCTTCCTCCCAAGCAGAGTTGTCCTAGACGAACTCTTCTGTTGTATCTTCCTTAACATTTTCACTCTCGATAGGATCTCCCCATCCAGATGGCTGGATGTCCTCGTATCTGATGCGATAGATATCAGGAGCAGTGTACTTGATCCAGAAGTCGTACTTGTCACTCGGCTGTCCTAAAGTGTCCCATATTTCAGTGGGATTAGAGGAGTCATCTTCTTCGATGACGTTGACCTCTGGAAAAGCATAGTTAATGAACTCTTATCCTGCAGTCCTTGCAGGTTCATCGTTGTGCTGGGTATTTCCTGAATATCCTGAATATTGATCCCATGACAAGGTGGGGACGCAAGTATTCTTTTCAATGTTGCTCAATTGATATGCCTTGTTGGGCTGACTCTTTTTCCCCAAGTCTTCTGGGTATGGCTGCCAGATAGGCAAGTCATCCAGTGGGTCATAATAGTCATAGTTGAAGTTATCTTTCATCGGATTGTCTTCTAGTGAGTTAGGTGGAGCATGACATCCCTCAGGATCACAATCTCCGTACATCATCTTGACGTCTGATCTTGGTATATACCTCGAACTCTGTGTGGGAAAGCAAAATGGCGTATGTGCCTCTCCTTGAGACATATAACCATCCTCATTGAGATATGATTTCCACTCCTCATCCATATCGGAGGAGTTACTCTCATTGATAGTGTGTACTTCTTGAGACACTGGGTGGAGAAATCCTCCACTGTGGAAGAAGTTCTGAATGGGATGAAAACTTTCATCTTTCTTAGCAGTTTAAGTACAGGTTAAGGAGAAACCAAGACCTTTCTTTTTCCTGTTATCCACAGGAATCACAAGTTGTCCCCATCCCTTTATGATATCATTTCATATCGCTTCGAGAGCGTCTTTGTATTAGGAAATCGACGTCCCTTTTTCTGATCGATTCTCATTGCTCACCGAGAGAGCTTAGAACAGAGTGTAGCGTACGATTTTTGTCGGTGACGCGACCACCTTATCGCCATGGGATTTCCTCACCTCAATGGGAAGATTGTTGGATGCTACTTTCTGATTTCTTATTTATCTTGTGAAGCTGGAAGGGAAAGGGAAGCTATCTAAAACTAACCTTGCACGCGAATGTTTAATTGAACAATCTCTTGACAGAGATTGGGGAGTCCGGGGTCAGGTTATACAATGGGGAGTTGTCAAATACCCATCCTATACATGGTTATCCATGGGATGATAGTTTTAAGTTCTGCTTTGTACTTGATGGTGTTTGTCTGTAAATGGGAAAGTTTCTCCTTTGTGGGAATATCTGAGAGAGAGTATTTTTGTTGTTTTTTGGGTTTTCCGATGTTTTTAGTAAGGTGCTAGACCTAAAGTTTTTGATAAGTATGCTCACTAAGATTTCGCAATCTTATGCCTACGTATTCCCATTTACAAAAAAACAGGGAAATCAGAGCGATCGTAGTTCCTCCTATTTTATGGGAGGAAAAGATGTCTGGTGTCTTGTTCAAAGCCCAAGATTGAAGCTAAAGGTTGTATTTATGTCTTGTTCAAAGCCCAAGATTGAAGCTAAAAGGTTTTGACTGAGAGAGAATTTGTCATCTCTAAAGAGAGATATCTCATATGTTTATCACAATTGTTTGGGTGAATGGTTTATAAAGGAGGATTACTTTAACTGGGATGCATGGAGTCCAGCAATGCCATAATTTCCTTTACAGGGGATTTGTTATGAAGGAGAAAACTTTAACTCTGTGTAGAGAAATGCCATTTTTCCTTATGAATTCATGCTAAGAGAGGGACATTGGCTTGGATGTAAATAATCAAGAGGCTTGCCACTTACATCAATTAGATGAAGTTTACCAGGGTAAGAGATCGACATTAGCTTGGATGTTTGTATCAACAAGAGTGCCTCTTATATCAGTTATCTGGGATTTAAGGTTTGTTTTGATCTTCTGTTTTGGTGTGTGATTATACAGAGAAATGTCTTCCTGCAGAGATATTTTGATTTACTCTGAGGGGATGTTGATTTTTGTGTGCCATGATCAAAGCCCAAGGTAGAAGCTAAGAGTTTGATTAACTCCTCTAGGGAGATCATTATGCAAAGCCTAAGAAGAGTCTAAAAAAGACTGACTCGACAAGAGAGTATTTATTTCTGTCTTGTACAACGACCAAGATTGAGGCTGGAAGAGAATTGACTCTTTTGGGGAATATTTATCTGTCTTGTACAAATCCCAAGATTGAGGCTAAAGGGACTGACTCAACTGGAGAGTATATGTCTTGTACAAAGCCCAAGATTAAGGGTAAATGATTGACTGACTCTGCTTAGGGAGTTCTGATATCCGTCTTGGACAAAGCCCAAGATTGAGGCTGAAAATTAGGACTCTACTGTGGAGGACACTTATGGGTGTCTTGTACAAAGCCCAAGATTGAGGCTAAAAATTATGACTCTACTGTGGAGGACACTTATGGGTGTCTTGTACAAAGCCCAAGATTGAGGATAAAGGATCCTGACTGACTTAGTTGTAGGATATTTATATGGTGTCTTGTACAAAGCCCAAGATTGAGGCTGAAAATTATGACTGACTCTATTGAGAGATATTTTTGGGGTGTCTTGTACAAAGCCCAAGATTGAGGCTGAAAATTAAGGGATGATCATTATACAAATCCTGAGAGGAGGCTGGCTGGGGAATTTCTTATATGAAGCCTAAGTGGAGGCTAACTTCTGCTATGGATTATTAAGATCCAGAGACAGGTCCAATATTGGGGGATCAACTCTTGCTGAGGATTACAGAAGAGTTGAAATGTCAGAGACCATGAGGTCCTATTTCTGTTGGGGATTTTGTTAATGGTGAATTAACAGTAGTTGACCCTGACTTGGGAAAATTTAGAGTGAGGGTTTAAAGATTGAGTTATGAAACTTGTAGAGGTTTTAACTCTGCTTGGAGACTTGATAAAATGATCATGGTTATTTCCTGTTCTTTAAGGAGAAAAAAAAGTTTCTTTAAAATCCAAAGGGAGAGGAGACTGTCCAAGTCTACTGGTATGGAGATGTTGGCTCTCAGCTTGAGAATTATCTTTGTATGATGCCTAAGAGGAGGCTGATGTTTTAAGGGATGAGAATCAACCCTAAACTGGTTTGATGTTTTGACTCAGGAAGACTGTTCTAACAAAGGATGACTAGGTTCTATCCTATACCTTTAAGAGGTCTATAGGTCCTTGTACTAAGCCCAAGAAGAGGCATGAGAACTTCTAAGAAGCCTGAGGGTCCTTGTACAAAGCTCAGGAGGAGGCTGGGGATGCTTTTAGGAAGCCTGTGGGTCCAAACTTAAGAAAGTTCAAGAAAGGTTTCACCGGGAATTAATCCTTTCTTTAGTGAACAGTTCCAGGGTTTGAAGAAATTCAAGAGAAGTTTCACTGGGAATTAGTCCTCTCTGGGGGGAAAGTGAATTTCTTTGACAATTTTCTAAATAGGGACAATCTGAGAAAAGTTTCACCTGGAATAATGCCTTTCTCTTTGTTCCATATTGATAAGCCCAAGAAGAGGCAAGACTGTATCTGGAAATTCCTATGGGGAACTAGTTTTGACTGTGTTGAAAGAGTAACCACTGGCTTTATCTAATCTTAGACCTAATTGCCGAAGAAAACTCTAAGCAGATATACAAGTATATATACATATAGTTGAAATATATAGACAAGTATTTACAGGTGAGCAAGCTTCCAGCATTACAGACAAATATATATATATATATATATGCAAGTACGTAAAAGAAAGCTGTTAAAAACTTACAGGTGAGCAAGCTTCCATAACTGTATGGTCAGTTGTTCAAGAAAGTTTTGATAACAACTATCTATTTGAATTTAAATTAAAATAGGAAGTTATTTTGAAAAGAATTTTGGGGCTTATACTCAAGGAGAGGCCTAGATGAAAGCAGCTATTGCATCGTTATTTTGAAAACTGTATCGGGGCTTATACAATGACTGAGGCCCAAAAAAGTTTATATTGAATAAATGGTTGGGTGTTACACTCTGTTAGAGGCCCAAAAGTGTTTTAAGAAAAAAGAATAGGACTTATAGCTCAAGGAGAGGCCCAGTGAAAAACAGTGATCGCACCGTCATTTTGAAACTCGTGTCAGGACTTATACAATGTCTGAGGCCCAAAATAGTTTGGTTTTCAAAAGGGGGTTGGGTCTAACACTCTATTAGAGGCTCAAAAGTGTTTTAAAGAAAAGAAATGGGACTTACAACACAAGGGTAGGCCCGGATAATTTTGTTTTGAACTGGCGATCGCACCGAGATTTTTGAAAACACAGTGGGACTTATACAATGACTGAGGCCCAAAAATGTTTATATACAACAAGGTTTGGGTCTTGCAGACTATTAGAGGCCCAAAAATGTTTTAAAAAAGTTTGGCGAGGGTGAAGATAATCAAAACCCTACCTTAATTTTAAAATGTATTTTAATTGAATAAAAATTTAATTAAAATAATCAAAATTATCAAACATGTGTGAATGCCCGAAACCCTAAATTCTTGATTGTGGTGAATGCCCGACAATCCTTGAGGAGGTTGATGAGGCATGATGGTACATCCTGTCATACCCCAAATTTTGACCACTAAGATTTCCCATCATTGTGCAAATCATCATCACAATATGGAGGAACCATCCTATTTCATCAATCTCCCCAAAGATGGGTGAGCATCCACTACACTCAAAATTAGGGTTTCAAGCCCTCTCTGAGTGCTTAGACAAAAGATCAATCAAGGAATGACATGATCTTCAACTTGTCTAAACCTCTCAAACATACACAATGGATCAAGAGGACTCCCACTTCAAGGATTAAGCACAAGGTTGCTCCCTTCTAGGTGGATCAAGTCTCAAGATCGACAGGGTCACCAAATTAGGGTTTTGGTCGACCAGGTCCTCCGAATGGAAATTTTTCATCTGGGCATGAGCCAATGTTCCAAAACATAACCTAATATACTCCATGGAACCTCATGGACCCAAACATCAAGTCAATTTGACCTCAGGGGATGCATACATCAAAAATCAAGAATTAGGGTTTCTTGACCTAATTCACCCCTAAGTTGACTTTTGGGACAAATCATGAACCAAGACCTCAAGAGAGAGTTTGAGGGTCTCTAATGAACTATATTGATCCATTTGGAACAATGGATTAATCCAAGAAGCTTGAGCAACAAGTCTCAATTTCATCTGCACCACAATTAGGGTTTTAAGGGAAAAGTCAACTGTAACTTTGACTTTTGACCAGGACATGCTCCCAAACCCTAGAACATGCCTCAATATACCCTATGACACCCATGGAACATGTCCATCAAGTTTGATTTAGGTCAAGGACATGATTTCCTGAAGAATTGCACAATTTGGAATTCATCTGATAAAAAGTCAACTGTGCACAAAAGTCAACTTTGACTTTTTGAGATTTTTCACCAAAATGGATTTTTAACCCTAAAATGATGTTAATGTATGATTTGAATCATCATTCATCAAGAAAAATCAAGAAAAGTTGGATAACTTGTAAAAGGGGTAACCATAAAAACTTAGAAAATTTTCTAAGTTAAAAATAAAGTGACAAAGGTACCAACTTTGGAGGACCATAACTCCTAAACCACAAGGCCATTTTCTCTCATCCAAAGATGGATTTGTAGCCCTCATTACCCTCTACAAAAACTTCAACTAGACCTAACTCCAATTCATTAAGGATTTTGAGTTATGGAGTGATCAAAATGGGTGAAAAATGAAAATGTCACTTTTTCCAACACTTAGTGAAATTTTCACTAAGTCAGAATCTGTCTTCATTTTTTTCCAAATGTAGAGGGATTTTTCACTTGGATTCAAAAGAGATCAAAACCAAACATGTTCAAACAGTTGTTGTATGATGTAAGGGCTTTCCAAAATGACCAAGAACATTGCCAAATTCCATTTGAGTCATGAGATATGACATTGGAAAGTTGCCTTGCTGAAATCTGTCAAGGCAAGGCAGAATTTGCAACTTTGCCCGATTTGCCAAAATCAGCCAAATCCAATTGCTCCTATCCACTTGGACACCTCAGAGGATTGAATCTAAAGGGGACAATCACTGAGCCAAGTCTCCAAAGTCCATGGAACAAGAAATAGCATGTTGAACCTAGAATGGCCAAAATAAGGACAAGACTTCAAATTTGGATTGGAGCATTCAATGGAAGCATCAACGTGGCATGGACTGAGCCATTCTCATCTGAAATCAGTCAAGACTTATCCAAGACCAAGGGAACCAAAGCTCTGTGCCCTAACCTCTAGTCAATGGCTAGAGGAGACTTGAAATTCCATTGGACAACATTGGCCAAACCTACTTAGCAGCTGCCATTCACTATTCCTTGCAAAACAAACTTGCTCTACTATAAATAGATCTCAATTGTGATCAGTTTGAGTACACCAAAGCCATCTAACAGATGCTTTCCTCAAAATCTCTTTCTCTTGGCAAAAATGCCTTTCTTAGCAAGGTAGCTATCGGGTTTTGAGTTTGAGAGTTTTTCCAATCAAACCAATCACTCACACACCTCACATACATCAGATATGAGCTGATCAAACACTTAGATCACTTCTGAAACACCAATTTCACAAAATCACCAGCTGGTTGCTCAAATTTTCAATCAAGTTGCAGCTGAGGTACCACAAATTGTTCCAACCATTTTCAATCAGGTCCAAGCATTCAAACACACTCCATAGGGTGTAGGGAAGCTGTTAAGATCATCACAATTCATCTGTAACACCTCCTACTCAAAAATCACATAGCACTTGCGGTCACGGCCTAGAGGTAAGCACATACTTGGTCATCTCTCAATCTATGCATATTTCCTCGCACAATAATTTGGCCATATGTTCATAATCATGCATGGAATGTTTCCCCTCAATAAATTGCATTGTTTGAATCGTGTATCAAAAATCCTAGCCTTCATGCAAAAATTAGGGTTCATGAGGATTTTTCGTGATTTCTTGTTGTATGTTTAATTTAAATGAAATTAATTGACATAAACATGATCGTGAGGTTGAGACGAGCATAATGATATGTGGATTGCATGATATGATTACGTATTCAGTGAGATTGGATGGAAAACGTAAATCAGCCAAACCCAGAAAAATGCGCGTGTTCTTGCTTGTGTTCTTGGCACCTTTTTCATAAATTCAAATATTTGAATTTTGTGATTTTGTTTAATTGATTCAAAAATTAATTTCTCTCTGAGTTTTAATGATTTTGAGTTGATTCTTTTTTTAATAATTCACAAAAATGTTAAAATATTTTATTTTCCCAAAAAATCCCAAAAATATTATTTATTATATATAATTGATATTTTTGCAAAGAATTAATGTTTTAATTGTTTTTAACATTTGAAATATTTTTTCTACATTGATTTTGCAACTTTTAATGCTTTCTAATTATTTTGTAGGTCAATACTTAATTTTTGAAGCATTAATCCAAGATCACAATTTGTTTTTCATATGTTAAACAATTTTGATCATTTTAATTGAATTTTTATTCAATTAAATACATTTTTGAAAACAAATTAGGGTTTTTGGATTAATTCAACCCTCATAAATCATTTTCAAAACACTTTGGGCCTCTTGAGAGAGTGTAAGACCCAATCCTTTCTTGACCAAATCATTTTTGGGCCTCAGTGTATTGTATAAGTCCTGATACCGTCAAAAACCAACGGCGCGATCGTCGCCTTTTCAAAATAACCTTGGGCCTCTCCTCGAGCTATAAGACCCATTCAAAACACTTTTGGGCCTCTAATAGAGTGTAAGACCCAATCCCCTTTTAACCAAAACATTTTGGGCCTCAC
Source organism: Lathyrus tuberosus (assembly GCA_022829125.1). Classification (NCBI taxonomy): domain Eukaryota; kingdom Viridiplantae; phylum Streptophyta; class Magnoliopsida; order Fabales; family Fabaceae; genus Lathyrus; species Lathyrus tuberosus. The sequence continues at coordinate 3,320,905 of JALAZF010000579.1, forward strand.
TTATTGTATAAGTCCCTCTGCGTTAAAAGAAAACCTCGGCGCGATCGCCATGTTTAAACGAAAAGTCAACTGGGCCTACCCTCGTGTTATAAGCCCCACTCTTTTTCTTTAAAACTTCTTGGGCCTCTTGAGAGAGTGTAAGACCCATCCCTTTGTACAGAAAACTTTTCGGGCCTCAGTCACTTGTATAAGTCCCTCTGTACAAATTCAAACAGTGCGCTTACTGATAAAACCCTGGGCCTCTCCTTGAGCTGTAAGCCCCAAATCTTTCTTTTTCAAAGCACTTTCTCCTTTGATTTTGAATATACTGTTGTTTTCAATCTTTCTTTGTTGAACAACTAACCAAACAGCATGGAAGCTCTACAACCGAGTAAGTGGTTATTGCTTTCATTTACCGCTTTCATATACATATAACTGTATTGTGGGGCTGTTTCACTGTAAGTCTTCTTTCATAAACTCATATCAACTGTGTAATAATAGTATAGATATTTCGAGTTTCCCCGGCAACTACGTCTAGAACTAGGTGACGCCGTTTCGTTTATTCGTAGAAATAGACAACTAGATCCCCAATAGGATCACCAGATACAGTCTTCTCTTCGGCTGTCCTCATTAGGAAATGTCAAGAGACTCTACTCCCCAAGATGAATGTATTCTCCGTGAAGGGCATCTTTGAGTTTCTTCCAAATTCTCGAACTTTCCTGACTTTGATCTATTCTTGGTGAATAGCGTTGCCTTGAATTTCTCGGGGTTTGGGGACCCACGGGCTTCTTAAAAGCATCGGCCTCCTCTTGGGCATCGTATAAGGACCCACAGGCTTCCTAAAAGCAACTCCGCCTCCTCTTGGGCTTCGTACAAGGACCCCACGGCTTCTTAGAAGTATTCACAGCCTCCTCTTAGGCTTCGTATAATGATCTCTTCCCCCGGGAATGATAGCCTACTCTTGGGCTTCGTACAAGGACCCGTCGGCTTCTTAAAAGTTTCCAGCCTCCTCTTGGGCTTCGTACAAATTGTCCCGACGACCGCCTAGAGGTATAGGAATAGAACCTAGTCATCTGCATAGAGCAGTCCTGTCGTAGAGTCTACTACTATTTCTCAAAGCATAGTACAAAAGGTGAAACTCTAGACTTGGACAGTCTAATCTCCTTGAGTCTCAAAGACATTCTCAAGTGACCCCTTCGTTAAATAGGAAGGAAACCCGAAGACTCAGACAGTCTCAATACCCTTTGGATTTCCCGCTTCCTTAAAGAACATGAATAACCCGGATCCTTGAATCAAATCCCTGAGTACAACATTACTCATATAAGAACTGATTTTCTCTTTCAAAATCAGTATATTGGACCTGTCACTCAACTGAAACAGTTACATGGCCTCCTCTTGGGCTTTGTACAATGATTCTCCCCAGCGGAGTCAAACAACGTTTAGCCTCTCTCGGGCTTTGAACGAGACACATATGAGACTCCCTCGTTGAGTCAATCACCCCTTTGGCCTCCATCTCGGGCTTTGTACGAGATATAAAAGGGTTCTTATCGAGCCAAACAAACAATAGCCTCCATCTCGGGCTTCATACGAGATACAAAAACACTCTCTTGTTGAGTCAAACCTTTTTGCCTCTCCCTCGGGCTTTGTACGAGACACATATTAGCCTCCTCTTAGGCTTTATATAAGAAAACCACTGGTTGATCCAATCAACCTTTTAGCATCAAAGTTGTGCCTCGTTCACAGTACACAAACATCAACAACTCCTTCCCTTTCATCTAATTGCTGTAAGCGGAAAGCCTCTGGATCATCTACATCCATGCCACTGTCCCTCTTTTAGCATGAGAAATTCCTAAGGAAAGATAGCATTGCTCTACACTGAGTTAAAGTCTTCTCCTTCAGGTAAAACCTCCTTTAAAGGAAATTATGACATTGCTAGGATCCGGGTATCCCGGTTAAAGTAATTCTCCTTTATAAAAATAGTTGTGACAAACGACCCCCTCTTTAGAGATGAAAAATTCTCTCTAAAGTGGAGACTTTTTAGCTTCACATCTTGGGCTTTGATCAAGATACAAATCACCCTTCGCTTCATGTCTTGGGCTTTGAACAAGACACCAAAACACCCATTTCCTCCCATAGAATAGGAGGAACTACGAACGCTCTGATTTCCCTGTTTCGGTAAACGGGAATACGTAGGCATAAGATTGAAAGAAAAATCTTAGCGAGCACAATCAGCAAAAAACCCAAATCCCATATTCTCACATTCAAAGGAATCAGTCCTAACATCCTAACACTTGTTCCCCGCCAGAAGATCCTAGAAAGAAAGAAGAACCGTATTAGCGAAAATACAAATAACCAGTACAAGGGCCCCCCCACATTGATAGCATTCGTAACCTAACAGACCGCTGTTTAAACTCAGTATGCAAGCAGGTTTAATTGGAGACAACTATTTCCCTTCCTTATTCAGCTCACAATAGGATAAAAAATGAATCGACCTGTAGTTTAAGCTCAAACCGCAGAGAGCGACCAGCGCTTAAGAACCACGTCCAAAATCGCACGCTACAGAAAAATGGCGCCCACCGTGGGGATCTTTTTTGTCAAACTTTTTTCTCCTTTTTTGTGAATGCCACAGATTGGGGCTTCCGCCGGGGAACCCATTTTCTGTTAGGAACTTAGGATCCTTAGCTTCAAAGGTCTAGGATGTTTAGGACAAATATATATACTGCTTTTCCTAATTGCTATACGTGTTTATTTTTCTGCTAATGGGAATGCGGGTGATGCCGTATGCGGAAAGATTGAGTATACACTTAAGATAAGTGATGGCGACGGGGTCGACCATCAACCTCAGTGGAGGCTGACCAACGCAACCCATTCTCTCACCCAGACAATGTGCCGGTTGTTAAGTCTGAGAATCTGAGGAGCCAAACCCTTTCGTAGTGCGGAAACTATCGGAAATAGTTGTTACGCGATACTACCCTCATTTGAGGCTGGTGATCTATTCTCGGTGAATGGCACTTACTCTAAGATTGCACTATAACTCGCTGGCGATCCGCTTGTTGTTTTGCTTTCCTAGGAGGAGCTGATGATAATGAGTACAGGTACAAAAATTACCCCAGTATAAACCTTTGGGGATGGGTAGAGCCTTGACTTCATGACAACGACCCTTTGACCCCATGTTTTTTCTATGTTTTTGTGTGTTGCATTCATGCATTCATCTAAAAAACATTAAAACATTCAAAAAATCTTCTCTTCTGGTCTCTCTGTTTTTCAAATTAAACTAAGACTGTGATTGCAAATATCAGAGAAGAAGATGGCACTAATGGATTTCGGTAGAAGGAGAACCCATAGGTATACCTTCAAGGTTCCAAAGCTAGAGGATTTGAGAAGGTTAGCAAGGATGATCACTAACCCTGAGGCTTTTAGAGCCAAGCACGGAGGTCTGCTACCACTGTTAAGAGTCCATGTGATTGAGGGAATCATGGATGCGCTTATTCAGTTTTACGATCCGATTTATCACTGTTTCACATTCCCGGATTACCAATTCGCATCAACGCTGGAGGAGTATTCTCATCTAGCTGATTTACATATCACTGATCGAGCTCCATTTTCTGGACTGGAAGAAATTCCAAAGAATCAGACCATTGCAAGAGCAATTCATTTGGACGAGTCTGAGGTAAGGACTCACCTAACTACTAAGGGTGGCATCCAAGGTTTGCCAGCCCAGTTCTTGACGAAAAAAGCCCTGTATTTTGCCAGTATAGGAAACATGACTACTTTTGAAAGCATCTTTGTCTTGCTCACCTACGGGTTATTTTTGTTCCCCAACATCAATAACTTCGTCGACATTAACTCCATTAAGGTTTTTCTCATTGGAAACCCTGTGCCGACTTTGCTCGCAGATGCGTATCATTCTGTACACTTGGGAAATTTGTACAGTGGAGGGGAGATCACATGATGTGTACCTCTGCTTTATAAATGGTTTATCTCACACCTGCCCAAGTCTGCTGCTTTTTGGGATAGTAAGAGTTCCTTACGTTGGTCACAGAAGATCATGTCTCTTACCAACTCTGATATAGATTGGTGTAATAGGATTTATGAGGGAATCAGGGTCATTGATCGTTGTGGAAACTTCCCCAACGTACCCCTCATAGGAACTAAAGGAGGAATCAACTACCATCCGGTATTGGTTCGCCGTCAATTTGGATACCCGATGAGACACATCCCACGGGGGGTTCATCTGGAAGGTCTTTTCTTCAAAGGAGGAGAAAACGACAGAGCACTAAAGATGGAAGTAGTGCACGCTTGAAAACACGTTCATAAGAAAGGACGAGAGTCTCTGGGAAAACCGGATTGTGTCTCGGTGGAGCCTTATCTCCATTGGGTACAAACTAGAGCTCTCAAGCTAAAGATGCCTTATCCTCATTACGGAATTCTTCCGCCAAAGGAATCTGTCATGTACTTCATGACGGAAACTGAAAGGCTTCAGGTTACTCTCAACAAAGTTCAGAAGGAGAGAAGGTCTTGGAAGAACAAGTACCGCACCCTCGACATAGAGTGCATCCAAATACAACAATTACTGAAAGAGAAAGATGCTCTGATTTAGATTTTGGAGCAACATGCTGTAGAGAATCAAGATGACCAAAGGAATTTGCTCACTCCTTTCACCTGGCAAAGGAATGACAACCCGACAACGGCCCAAGAGCCCCGGTCAAAGAAAAGGAAAGTACCAGAGTCAGCACCCGATTTCTCTTCAGAGAGGACTCGAGACCCATTAGCTTAGGTTTCTGTTTCTGCACTTTGTAATCTACTATATTTCCATTTCTGTAATCCTTTGAATTTCAATAAAAAGGGGTTTCCCCACTGTTTGATATTTGCAATCTAATTGTCGGAGTTTATTTTGATTAAACCAAAAAAACAATTAATATAATCATTGCATTCATCATTCTCACATCGCGTATTCTTCTTCCTTACGAATCTCACGTTTGTGTCTCGATTCTAGAGTCAAACTGTCTCATTCGTACAATACTCGGGCCAATCGTCAGAAAAGGATGGATGATCTTGAGGAAGAAAACAGAGAGTTGAAAGAAGAGATCGACGCTCTAAGAGAGGATATGAGAAAGCTTCATAATGACATGCAAGCCATGGCAGAAGCTCAGCTACAACGGACTGTGATCTCTGAGATCACCTCAACGCCCATCGTGGAGAAGTATGATCCTAGGTATCAAATGCCGAAAGATCTTCCTTGGGGTATGCCTGTTAATTATATCCCGGAAGGTTACAAACTTTGGGAAAGCGAAGATGCCAAGGGCATACTGGAGACTCCTGAAGGTTACAAACTTCGGGAAATGCCAAGATTTATTGCCGTAGTCACGGTACCACCCCCTGTGGTGCACACTGTCCCAGAAGGACAGATTCCACCAACACCTTCTGGTAAGAAGGAAACTAAGTTCGATAGAATGGATGAATTCCAGGAACAGTTCCTGGAAATGAAGAAGCAACTGCAACCCATTCGCGGTCAAGATCTATTTGGAAAGGACGCCGCAGATCTCTGCTTGGTCCCCAATGTGAAAGTCCCGCACAAGTTCCAAGTGCCCGACTTTGAAAAGTACAAGGGTAAATCTTGCCCTCAAAGCCATCTGGTGATGTACGCTTGGCGGATGTCAGCTCAGACGGAGAATCAGGACCTGCTGATTCACTACTTTCAGGATAGTTTAACCGGTGCCGTACTCAAATGGTACATGGGTTTAAACCGTGCTACGATCAGCACTTTCAGAGATCTTGGTACTGCCTTCGTCCAACAATACAAATACAATTTGGACATGACACCCGACAGAGATCAACTCAGATCGATGTCGCAAAAGGACAACGAAACCTTTAAGGAGTATGCTCAAAGGTGGCGTGAAATTGCCGCTCAAATTTGTCCACCTCTTGAGGAAAAAGAGATGACAAAGATCTTCTTAAAGACCTTAAGCTCGTTTTACTATGACCGAATGGTTGCCAGTGCGCCCAGTGATTTCACCGAAATGGTGGGCATGGGTGTACGTCTTGAGGAAGTCGTCCGAGAAGGACGTTTGGTAAAAGACACTGGATCATCGAGCGGTACTAAAAAATATGGTAGTGCTCTCCCTAAGAAAAAAGAGCAAGATATTGGGAATATCTCTCTTGGAAAGTAAAGGCGACGATATCAACCAGTAGCAGCTATGACTCCTGCTATTAGCCCTGCGCCTATTCCTACGTATCAACCTCAGGTTGCGCAGAGCCAACCTGATCAGCAAAGGACGCAACAACCTCTTCAGCAGGCTCGTCCCCAATACAACAACAACCGCACAACACGGCCACCAAAATTTGATCCTATACCCGTGACGTACGCAGAACTGTTTCCATTACTGCTAGCCAAGGGGCACATTCAGACTAAGTCCCCTCTTACAGTACCGAAAAATCCACCTTTTTGGTTTAAGGTGGATCAGATGTGCCCTTATCATCAAGGAGGTCCAGGACATAACATAGAAACTTGTCTTAATTTCAAGTCCGACGTGCAAAAGCTTGTTAGGAGCGGGCTCTTATCTTTCAAAGATACGAATCCTAATGTTCTTATGAACCCGCTGCCTCAACATGAGAAAGCTGCAGTCAATTTGATAGAGGAAGAGATTAACAATGTCTATCAAATTCACGATGTACTCTTTTTAAAGACCAATCTGGTCAAGATGCATTGTAGACAGAGTGGATATGGCCATGTGCCACCTCATAACTATCATCAGTGTGATATCTGCTCTAAAGATAACCAAGGATGTTCTGTAGTGCGAGCGGCTCTACAGGAACAAATGGATCTCGGATGGATCCAAGAACACCGAGTTCGTGGAGTTAACATGGTTTACACGAATTCCAATGTCATTCAAAACCACGACATCCTTGCAATGAGTGTCAACTTGGTGGCAATGCACTCAAGGCAAAGCCAGTATCATAATCTGTCGCGACACGATTACAATTCCTGTCTGACTTGCTCGGTAAACAAACAGGGATGCTCTTTCATACAAGAGGCCCTCCAGCGTCAGATGGATTTTGGATGGATCCAAGACTACCATGATAGGAATTCCTATCAGATCAACATGGTTCAGATCTTTGACATTCGCGTGTTGAATACCAACCTAGTAGAGTTACATGCTGAGCAGGTCCGACTTGGATTCTTAATATCACATGACTATCAAAGCTGTAAAGCGGGTTGCAAAAATGATCGAGGTTGTACCGTTGTCCAAGAGGCACTTCAGCACTTGTTAAATCACTGGTGGATGCCAATCTACATGGATGAAGATACTCAGCAAATTAGTATCAATAACAGGAATCCTACCCGGCGTCAAAGTTAGGACGTCCGATCAATGGAAGGTAACCTAGTGAGGTTACATTATATTCAAAGTGGGCGTGGGCAGGTGCCACTACACAATTACGACCGTTGTAGCATCTGTTCGGAAAGTAACCAAGGGTGTTACCTTGTGAGAGTGACTCTTCAGGGTCAAGTGGATCGTGGAGAAATCCGTCCATATCCGGGTTCTGGACCCACCAACTGGTCGCCGAACTACCTTGCCGATCAAATTGAAGATGTTGTCACAATTTCTGGTCATCATAGGACTAGGGATGTTTTTACCATCATTCCTCTACTTGACGAATCTAAAGTTCCCAACCAGGAACAGATCGAGATTACTTACGATGGTCAGAAAAATCAGAAGGTTCCCATAGTCATCTATCTGCTGGGACCACTACCGTATGAGTCAACTAAGGCTATTCCTTACAAATACTGTGTAACGATAATTGAGAATGGAAAGGAAATTCCATTACCCTCCATTGTGAACATTGCAGACATCAGTCGAGTAACACGGAGTGGTAGAATCTTCAACCGAGGGGTTGGGGAAGTTAACAAGGAAAAGGAACTTCAGACAGAAGCTCCCGATCCACCAGTCGGTCAATTTAGTAATCCCGACATTTCGAAAAATGATGAGATGCTGAAGCTCATCGAAAGGAGTGAATACAACATTGTTGATCAACTGTTACAGACTCCTTCACAGATCTCGGTATTATCACTGTTACTCAGTTCAGAGGCCCACAGGGAGGCTCTACAGAAAGTCTTGGAGCAAGCTTTTGTGGAACAGGATGTAACAATCAAACAGTTCGATAGTATTGTCTCTAACATCACTTCCTGCAATAATTTGGGATTTAGTGATGAGGAATTACCTGAAGAGGGTCGCCGTCATAACATGGCGCTCAATATCACAGTTAACTGCCAGGACGATGCTTTAGCCAGCGTACTGGTAGACACAGGGTCAGACCTGAATGTTATGCCGAAGTCTACTTTGATGCAGTTATCATTCAAAGGCTCTCCGATGAGAGCAAGCGAGGTCGTCGTCAAAGCATTCGACGGATAAAAAAAAACAGTTATCGGCGAAGTTGATCTTCCCATAACTATTGGTCCTCACACTTTCCAAATCACTTTCCAGGTCATGGACATTCGGGCAACATACAGTTGTTTATTAGGAAGACCTTGGATACATCAGGCTGGAACGGTTATGTCAACCCTCCACCAAAAGCTAAAGTTCGTCAAGAACGATCAATAAAATTTGTAAATACTCAATGGAATCACGCTTTTGGCTGATCTCCATCTTAACATCCTAACACTTGTTCCCCGCCAGAAGATCCTAGAAAGAAAGAAGAACCGTATTGGCGAAAATACAAATAACCAGTACAAGGGCCTCCCCCACATTGATAGCATTCGTAACCTAACAGACCGCTGTTTAAACTCAGTATGCAAGCAGGGTTAATTGGAGACATCTATTTCCCTTCCTTATTCAGCTCACAATAGGATAAAAAATGAATCGACCTGTAGTTTAAGCTCAAACCGCAGAGAGCGACCAGCGCTTAAGAACCGCGTCCAAAATCGCTCGCTACACATCCATATTGTGGTGATTATTTGCACAATGATGGGAAATCTTGGTGGTCAAAATATGGGGTATGACACTGAGTCCCAACAACCTCCTCCGGTTCTAAATAGGAGAATGATGATAAGTTGCTCATGATTAAGGCTTGCTCTCCGCAGACTATGACAAGCTTGTCATTCTTGACAAACTTCAGCTTCTGGTGAAGTGTCGAAGTGACTGCCCCAACATCTTGTATCCAAGGTCTTCCTAATAAACAACTGTATGCTGCCCAAATGTCCATGACCTGGAAAGTGACTTGGAAAATGTGAGGACCGATGGTTATGGGAAGATCTACTTCGCCGATAACTATTTTTCTGGATCCGTCAAAAGCTTTGACAATGATCTAAATGCCTCTCATCGGAGCTCCTTGAAATGATAGTCGTGTTAAAGTTGACTTTGGCATAACATTCAGAGATGATCCTGTGTCAAACTGTATGCTGGCTAAAGCATCGTCTTAGCAGTTGACTATAATGTTAAGCGCCATATTGTGATTCTTGCCCTCTTCCGACAGTTCTTCATCACTGAATCCTAAGTTGTTGCAGGAAGTGATGTTGGAGATGATGCTTTCAAATTCTCCTACTGTTACATCTTGTTCTACGAAAGCTTGCTCTAAGACCTTCTGCAGAGCTTCCCTGTGAGCTTCAGAACTAAGTAGGTGAGATGATACAGAGATTCTAGATGGAGTTTGCAACAATTGGTCCACAATGTTGTACTCGCTTTTTTGGATGAGCTTCAGCATCTCATCGTTGTTCTTTGAAATTTTGGGACTACTAGATTGCCCAATTTGCTGATTTAAAACTTCTATTTGAGGTTCCTTTTCTTTGGCGGGTTCTCCAACTCCCCTGTTGAAGATCCGGCCACTCCATGTGACTCGACTGATGTCGGCAATGTGTACGATAGAGGGTAATGGAGTTTCCTTTCCATTTTTTATCGTTGTTACACCGTACTTGTAAGGGATAGCCTTATCGGATTTGTACGGTATTGGTACTAGTAAGTAAATCACCACTGGAGCCATTTGATTTTTCTGACCATCATAGGAAGCCTCAATTCGTTCAAGGTTGAGAATCTTTCTACTATCAAGAGGGAATTTCGACTCGTTGAGCAGAAGGATTATGGAGCATACGTCTTCGGCCATTTCATGCTTGGAAACCATGATAACATCTTCGCTTTGACCAGGAACATAGTCTTGTATTACGTTGATCGACCCAGAACTTGAACATTGTCGAATCTCTTTCTGGTCCAACTGATTTTCAAGAGCTGGTCGTACAAGGTAGCATCCTTGGTTGTTCTCTGAACAAATTCTACAACGTTCATAATTATGCGGTGGCACCCGGCCACGCCCGCTTTGTATACAGTGCATCTTTACCAGATCTATTTCCAATGAGCGGACATCCTGACTTTGATGTCTACTAGGATTTCCGTCTGTCATGTTGATCCATTGTGTAGCTTCATCCAAGTAAATTGGAAGCCACCAGTGGTCCAATAAGTGTTGAAGTGTTCTTTTTATAAGTGCACATCCTTGGTCGTCTTCTCGACACTCTTCACAGTCCTGATAATCATGTGAAGCCAGAAAACCGAGCCTGACTTGCTTAGCATGTAGTTCTACCAGGCTAGTATTCATCAAGCGTATCTCAAATATCTGAACCATATTGACTTGATGATTATTTCTTTCCTGATAGTCCTGATCCATCAGAGATCCATCTGATGTTGAAGGGCCTCATGTACCAAAGAGCATCCTTAATTGCTTGTTGAGCAGATCAGACATGCATTATAGTCGTGCTGTGGCAGATTATGATATTGAATTTACCTTGAGTGTGCCGCCACCAAATTGACATTCATCGCAAGAATGTTGCGATTCTGAACAATGTTGGGGTTTGCATGGGCCATGTTGACCTCCCGGATTCGGTGATCTTGAATCCATCCTAGATTCATCTGTTCTGGTAGAGCTAATTGCACTACGGAACACCCTTGATTATTATTTGAGCAGATATCACACTGGTGATAGTTGTGAGGTGGTACATGACCGTACCCGCTTTGTCTGCAATGCATCCTGACCAGATTGGTTTCTAATAGGAGTACATCGCGAATTTGATAACTGCGGCTAAATTCGTCCTCTACCAAGTTTACTGCAGCCTTGTCATGTTGTGGCAACAGGTTCGTCTTAACATTCGGATTAGTATATTTGAAAGATAAGACCCCGTTCCTGACAAGTTTTTGTACGTAAAATTTGAAGCTTAGACAATTTTCGATGTTGTGCCTCGATCCTCCTTGATGGTAAGGGAAAGTTTAGTCCTCTTTGAACCAAAAGGGAAGATTTTCCGGTACTGCAAGAGGAGACCTAGTTTGGACATGCCCATTGGCAAGTAATATTGGAAAAAGTTCCGCGTACAACATTGGTATAGGGTCAAACCCTGGTGGTCATGTTGTACGAGTATTATTGTTGTAGTGAGGAAGAACCTGCTGAAGAGGTTGTTGTGTCCTTAGCTGACACTATTGTTGATTAGGCTGACTTTGAGCAACCTGAGGCTGATAAGTCGCAGATGGTGCAGGGGCGATAGCGGGAGTTATTGCCGCTACTGGTTGGTACCTTCTCTTTCGCTTTTCTTAGGAGATATTGCTGATCTCCTGTTCTTTCTTTTTCTGGAAAGCATTACCATATCTTTTGGTACTACTAGATGGTTCTTCCTCTTTGGCTAACCGTCCTTCTCGGATTGCCTCCTCGAGGCGTACTCCCATGTTTACCTTCTCGGTGAAATCACTGGGCGCATTGGCGACCTTCCGATTGTAATAGAATGAGCTCAAGGTCTTCAAAAAGATATTTGTCATCTCTTTTTCCTCAAGAGGGTGACAAATCTGGGCGGCAATTTCACGCCATCTCTGAGCGTATTCCTTAAAGGTCTCTTTGTCTTTTTGCGACATCGCTCTGAGTTGATCTCTATCTGGTGCCATGTCCAGGTTATATTTGTATTGTTGGACGAAGGCGGCGCCGAGATCTCTGAAAGTATTGATCTTGGTGCGGTTTAAACCCATGTACCATCTGAGAGCGGCACCGGTTAAACTGTCCTGAAAATAATGGATTAGTAACTGTTGATTTTCTATATGAGTTGACATCTTTCGAGCTTACATTACCAAGTGACTTTGAGGGCAAGAATTGTCTTTGTACTTTTCAAAGTTGGGCACCTTAAATTTGTGTGGGATTTTGACATTTGGGATCAAGCAGAGGTCAGCGGTGTACTTTCTAAACAAGTCCTGACCGCGAATGGCATGCAGTTCCTTCTACATCTCCAAGAACTATTCTTGGAACACATTTATCTTTTCATACATGTCTTCGTTTCCTCCTGAAATTACGTGTGGAATCTATCATTCCGAGACAGTGTGTACCACCGATTGTGGTATAGTCATTATGGTTGTGACTTTTGGTTCTTCTATGCCCTAAAGTTTGTAACCTTCAGGAATTGCTGTCATAAACCTTGTGTCTTCACTTTCCCGAAGTTTGTGACCTTCAGGACCAGTGGCTCCTGCTACAGTTGTAGAGTCTTCAGTGACCATCGGGATGTATCCTTCAGGGATAAAGTTGAGAGGCATGCCCCAGGGCCGACCCTTAGGAATTTTGTACCGTGATGATTCTCATGGGCCTCCACTATGGGTGTAGACATGATCTCTTAGATCACAGTCTTTTGCTGATGTTGCTCCTGAGTTGTTGCTAGGGATTGTATGTCACTGTGAAGTTTCTTCAGGTCTTCCTTCAGAGCGTTGATTTCTTCTCTCAGCTCTCTATTCTCTTCCTCGAGATCGTCCATTTTCTTTTGTCAATTGGCCTGAGTATTGTATGAGTACGAAAATTTGACTCTAGAATTAAGACACGTGCGTGAGACTCGAGTGAATGCGTTATGTGAGAATGATGAATGCAATGACGTATTTTTTAGTTGTTTATTTTAATAAAAAAGAAACTTCAAATAAATTGCAAATATCATACAGAGATGGGGGACCCCTTTTAATTGAATTGAAAGATTGCAGTATGTTACAAAGAAAAGTACAGTATTTTACAAAGTACGGTAAAGGAAATATCTAAGATTAAGGATCCTGAGTCCTCTCTAAAGAGAGCTCAGATGCCAGTTCTGGTAGTTTCCTTTTCTTCGATCGGGGTTCTTCAACCGTTGTCGGGTTATCAGTCCTTTGCCAAATGAAATGAGCAAGTAAATTTCTTTGATCTTTACGACTCTCTACAACATGTTGCCATAATATCTCAATCAGAGCATCCTTTTCTTTTAACAGCTCCTGAATTTTGATACACTCCACATTGAGAGTTCGGTACTTGTTTTTCCAAGAACTCTTCTCTCGTTGAACTTTGTTGAGACTGACTTGGCGTTTTTCCATTTCAGACATGAAATAAAGGGCAGATTCCTTTAATGGAAAAACTTCTTGACGAGGGTAAGACATTCTCAGCTTAAGGGCTCTAGTTTGCACCCAATAGAGATAAGGCTCCAAGGAGATACATTCTGGTTTTCCTAGAGACTCTCGTCCTTTAATGGAAAAACTTCTTGACAAGGGTAAGGCATTCTCCTTCCTTGAAGAAAAGACCTTCCAGATGAACATTTTGCGGGATATGTCTCATCGGGTACCCGAATTGACGGCGAGCTAAAATTGGATGATAATTGATTCCACCTTTAGTTCAAATTAGGGGTACGTTAGGGAAGTTTCCACGTCTGTCGATGATTTCTACGCCTTCATAAATCCTATTGGACCAGTCTATGTCAGAATTGGTGAGAGACATGATTCTCTGTGACCAACTTAGAGAGTTCTTATGATCCCAAAAAGCAGTAGACTTGGGTAGATGGGAAATTAACCATTTGTAGAGTAGTGGTACACAGTAAGTGATCATTCCTCCGTTGTAGAAATTCCTTAAGTGTACAAAATGATAAGCATCTGCGAGAAAGGTTGGGACGGGGTTTCCATTCAGAAATATCTTAATGGCATTGATATCGACAAAGTTGTCGATGTTGGGAAAGAGGAATAATCTATATGTGAGTAAAACAAAGATATCCTCAAAAGAGGTTACGTTTCCTACACTAGAAAAGTATAGGGCTTTCTAAATCAGGAATTTAGTTGGTAAACCCTGGATTCCACCCTTAGTGGTTATGTGAGTCCTGACCTCTGACTCGTCCAAATAGATTGCTCTTGCAATGGTTTGTTCCTTTGGAATTTCTTCTAGTCTAGAAATGGGAGCTTGGTCAGTGATAGGTAAATCAATCAGGTGAGAGTACTCCTCTTGGGTTGGTGTCAGTTGGTAATCCGGAAAGGTGAAACAGTGGTAAACCGGACCGTAAAACTGGATTAGTGTAGACAGAATTCCTTCAACTACACGGACCCTTAATAGAGATAACAATCCTCCGTGCTTAGCTCTGAAAGCTTCAGGGTCAGTAATCATCCTTGCCAACTTCCTTAAATCCTCTAGTTTTGGACCCTTGAAGGTGTACTTGTGCCCCTTTCTTCTACCGAAATCCATAACGCAATCTCTGATGTTTGCAATTTATTATTTAATTTAATTTGAAAAAGATTTTTTCCTTGTTTGAAAAGAGTTTTTTAGATGAATGCATGAATGTAGCACACAAAAACATTGAAAAAACACGGGTTCAAAGGTTCAGCGTCACGAGCATGGAGTCATGGCTCTACCCATCCCCAAAGGTTGTACTATTTTGGATAATTTTGTACCTGTAGAACGGGTCAAGGTTCCCAAAATCATTGACCCCCTTAGGAATATCAACAGCAAGCTGGTTCACCCAAGCGAGCTGTAGCATCCTAGGATGAATCTCAATTTAAGTGTAGTATCGCGTATCAACTGTTGCCGATAGTCACCGCACTACCAAATGACCATATGGTTAATGTCTACTAAATCCTCAGTCTCACGTGCACCGCACTAAGATAGCGTCTTCTTTCACAACTAACGGTTATTCAACATAGTATCACACGGGTACCTCCACTTATTCGATGGTCCACCAGGTTCAACTTAGTCGAGAATCACTCCCTATAAATGTTCCATGTCTATGCCATCACTTATCTTATGGTTTCTCTCAAACTTTCCACATGCGTATCAATCGCATTCCCATTGACAGAAAAGTAAACACGAATATCAAGTAGGAAAAGCAGTATATATATAGTATACTACTAAGAACTAAACATCCTAGACCTCTTAGGAATTCTAGTCTTAATTTGGCTCCCTGATCGGTCACCATTTCTACTATGTTTCCGTCACTTATTGGCATCAATCCATAAAATCGGTAGCACTTTGTTTGTCTTTTCATTGTTTTTCAATTTAATTTTACTTGTCGTATTTTATTCTTGCATTTTATGATTTATTGTTTTATTTCAATTATGTTGCATTTTATGCTTTGGTTTGGTAGTTTTCAATGGTTTCAGGTCTAAGTGGAAAAGCCCAAAGGACTCATGCGAAGAAAATGGAAGTTCCGGGGATTTAGAAGAGTTTTTAGAATGAAGCAGAGGATGTCTGGA
The DNA here is from genome assembly GCA_022829125.1 of Lathyrus tuberosus. Taxonomy (NCBI): domain Eukaryota; kingdom Viridiplantae; phylum Streptophyta; class Magnoliopsida; order Fabales; family Fabaceae; genus Lathyrus; species Lathyrus tuberosus. Next base: position 3,336,354 of record JALAZF010000579.1, read on the forward strand.
CCTAAAATTCAACAAACATGGAAAAATATTGGGCAACCATGTTCCTTGTCTGTATTATGTTGTAGTTCTCTTCATTAGCTTTCCGACGCTTCGAACAGGGACAAAACAGACTTACGGATCAAAAGTTATGATCAAAACAATTTCAGTTATAAAATCCAGCAAGCTGACACGGCCGACAGTGTTGGCTGACACGGCCCGTGTCAGCTTTGACGCTGATTTTCTGAATTTTTCCATATTTTCTCCCTATATTTAGGTGTGGGGGAACTTTGGGTATTTCAAATCGATCTGGGTGAATTGGGGCTATTTAGACTTGTTTTTGAGAAGATAGAAATTGAACATCTCAAAAAATTTGAATTGGGGCTATTTCTCCCTATATTCCGTCCTTGTTTTTGACAGGACGAAATAGTTTACGCTAAAGTTTGATGCCATCAAGGGTTTTGGAGAACGAAGATTGTTCATGAGCGGAAGCAATTGAAGATCGTAGTCATCCAATAATCTTGTAATGTCTTACTTTTATTTTGTAATTTCTTTTTGCAATATGAGTAGCTAAACCCCCCAATGCTAGGGGGTGTCCCTGAATTGCATTTGTAATGACTTCTATTTCCATTGTTATATGAGATAATACTTTTTTACTTAATCTTTTGTTATGCAATGTTTTTAATGCTTTTTCGATCGGACAAATTGAAATTGATTTACGGTTAGGGTTTAGGTCGGACCAACCAACCTAACGCTTTTGAATAATAATATTACAGTAGATATTGCCTAGGAATAGGGATACCCTATAATAACTGGATTATTCTTGATCAAATATAATGCTTGTGATTCTTTCTTGACAGCTAAGGAATTAGGCTAAAGATAGAATCTCAAAGGTTTTCCTGCTAAGGAATTAGGGAAAAATAACCTTAAGAATCGGTAAGGTTTGGTTAGAGTAATGTTTCATCAAATAAGGATTTAGTGTTTTTTGCAGTGCAATTCATACACTTCCCCTAGCATGCTTCTCATATCTGTTTTAAGTCAAGTTTATAATTTTGTTCATTTTATAATTCGTAGTTATAATTTTTATAACAAACAAACCCCCAAAGGTATTTTTGTTTAATTGAAATAGCATCTGCATTTATAATTACACTCAGTCCTCGAGAGATCGATTCTGGGGATAACCCCAACTATTGCTACATCGGTAAAAATAGTACACTTGCTATTTTTCCGATCAAGTTTTTGGCGCCGTTGCCGGGGACTGCCAAATTATAAGTGTTGATTTTAATTCAATTAGAATTTTGCCACTCTGTAACTAAAACTTTATTTTTGATTATTTTTGGTTATTTTTATTTTATAAAAAAAAAGTGTTAGATTACTATACCTTCATGAATTCTTCTATATTGTGCAACTAATACAGTGTCTGAGTTGTGTAGCTATGATTTATACATTGCCACCTGTATCTCCTCAATGTTGGTCGCCCGATTCAGGAATCACCTTGGAAGAGGCGACTAAAATTTTTCAAGCATATAGGAGGGAGGTAAGAATCCTTATGAATGAATGTAAGGAAGCTAACTATTACCCATATTATTTTATTTTGCGAGAGTGCAGGTTGGAAGAAGAATGTGTAAAAGAAGAAGAACAAGGCATAACGTCAGACGAAGAAGATGAGTTAGTAATAGAAGAATTTGAGGTAAACGAGAAAGACGGGGAAGGAGAAAGAATGCAACTTGAAGATGATCTAGTGATGGATGAAAATACAGATTTAACAATTTGTGAAGATATAGACATCCAACAAGAAAATCTTCAAGAAAAGAGTATCCCCAATAACTATTTTAACAAGGCATATAAAAGACAAGAAATTGACAAAGTATTGGATTTCATTTATGCCTTGTTCACGAAAATCCAACTGAAAATGATGTGGAAGCAACATCATCAATACCTCAAGTTCATGGGATTGCTACCAAACAAAAGAAATAAAAAAGATGATGTGTTCTTTGTTTCATATATGCCACCTTAACAGAGAGTGAACCATCGAGCCATGCGACGTTAAACGAAGCGCTTAGTGGGAGGCAACCCACGAGTTTTATTTCTAATGGTTTCTTCTATTTTTGTTGTGTTTTAGGTTTAATTAGGTACATTCAGAGTCTTTCACAGGATGGCAGAGGGATCTAAAAAAAAAAATTCAGTAGGCTAACACGGCCCGTGTCAGCCCTACTGTAGCCAAAAAAAAAATTAGGCTGACACAGCCACCCGTGTCAGCCCAACTGAAATTTTTTTTTCTTTTTTCTCTTTCTTTTTTTCGTGGATTGAGGACAGAATCCTGACACAACCCATGTCTGGCAGGCGTTCAGTTTTTATAACTTTGTCCCTCTGCAATAAGGCTCTGTGAGTTCCCCTCTCAAACTTGTTCTAAAACATTGAGGTCAATGTTTAGTTCAAGTGTGAGGGGGGAGGGTTTATTGCTTTCAGTATTTTTATTTATGTTATTTCATCTTCGTACCGTTGATTAGTGTCTTTTGTATTTCGTGTGTTACAGATTGAAGGTATTTGTGTCGGATTAATGATGAGGCTTGTAGTTAGTGGATGAGAAGACGTAACCCATACTTGATCTCCAGGAAACCCCTAAAAGTTAGTACTGCTGAAGTGGATGATTAGACGCGACTTTCTGACACCAGAATGATACGGGAGTACTGTGCACCCGAGACGGAGATGAAGCTACATCACACTAAAAGTACCTTAAAACCTATAAGCTATACCAAACATGGTGAGGATCATAAAAAGCCAAACACATTATCATCATAAGAGTTCTTCATGTTTGTCTCTGTCACTTTTAGTTTGCGTACTTATCTGTTGGAATTTCAATGCACACATATACACACTGAGGCACTTGTTTGTTTTTAACCCCGAGCCTTTCCAGCCATCCCTTTTTATGTTATCCTTCGTTAACCCCCCTCGATCCTTCTTCCCTTTATTTGTTTATTAACCGCATAATTAAACCACGAGCCCAAACACTCCCTCATGGGTCTCGAAGAAGCAATTGACTTAAGGATTAAAAACTTGGATGTATATGGCGACTCAACCCTTGTTATCAATCAGATCAAAGGAGATTGGAACATATACCAATCAAGATTGATTCCTTACAGAGATTATGCAAGAAGATTGTTACTCTTCTTCAACAGAATCGAGTTTCATCATATTCCTCGTGAAGAGAATCACATGGCTGATGCGTTAGCCACTCTCTCTTCCATGATTAGTGTAGGACAATGGAACGACATATCTAAGATTGACATAATGCGCCCTGAAGGGCCCGCTTACGTCTTCGCGATTGAAGTCGTCATAGACGACAAACCTTGGTATCACGATATCAAGTGCTTCCTTCAGAAATACGAGTGCCCACCTGGGGCAACCAGAAAAGACAGAAAGACCCTCAGAAGACTGTCCGGAAACTTCTTTCTTAGTGGTGATACCGTCTATAAGAGAAACTTTGACATGGTCTTGCTGCGATGTTTAGACAGACCAGAAGCAAATGTATTAATGAAAGAAATTCACAAAGGATCCTTTGGCACTCATGCCAACGGACACACAATGGCGAGGAAAATTCTAAGAGTCGGGTACTACTGGTTGACCATGGAATCCGATTGCTACAAGTACATGAGAAAGTGTCACAAGTGTTAAATCTACTCCGACAAAATTCATGTATCGCCAATGCATCTCAAAGTTCTCTCTTCCCCATGGCCTTTTTCCATATGGGGAATCGACATGATTGGCATGATCAAACCCAAGGCTTCAAACGAACATCGGTTCATCCTGGTAGCCATCGATTACTTCACCAAGTGGGTCAAAGCGGCGTCATATGCTAATGTAACCCGACAGGTGGTGGTCCGATTTATAAAAAACAATCTCATCTGTCGTTATGGTGTTCTGAGCCAGATCATTATGGATAATGGATCCAACTTGAACAATAAGATGATGAAAGAATTGTGTGTTGAGTTCAAAATCGAACACCGTAACTCATCTCTATACCGACCTAAGATGAATAGAGCGGTAGAAGCGGCTAATAAGAACATCAAGAGGATCGTTCAGAAGATGGTTGTAACCTACAAAGATTGGCACGAAATGCTACCATTTGCCCTTCACGGTTATCGCACATCTATCCGCACTTCAACAGGGGTAACCCCTTTCTCTCTAGTATATGGCATGAAGGCAGTGCTTCCCATAGAAGTAGAGATCCCATCAATCCGGGTATTGATGGAAGCTAAGTTAATAGAAGCTGAATGGTGTCAAAATTGACACAATAAACTGAATCTGATCAAAGAAAAGCGAATAACGACACTATGCCACGGTCAGTTGTATCAATAAAGAATGAAGAAGGTGTTTGACAAAAAGGTCTGACCTCGCGTCTTCAGGAAAGGAGACCTTGTGCTCAAGAAGATACAATCATTTCTCACTGAATCCCGGGGCAAGTGGACCCTGAATTATGACGGCCCCTATGTGGTCAAGAAAGCCTTCTCATGCGGCGCCTTGAGACTCACAACCATGGACGGAGAGGAATTTTCCTACCCAACAAATGTTGATGTAGTCAAGAAATACTTCGCCTAAACTAAAAAAAAGAAGGAATAAAAAAAACGTCTCGGTGGATTGAAAACCCGAAAGGGCGGTCCATGAAAAAATTAGAGACATAATCAAAAATCATCCCGATGGATTGGAAATTTCAAAGTACAATCCAGGCAAAAATTAGGGATAGTGGCAAGTAACTATGTTCAACAGGGGCAAGTCCCTCAGCAGCAGTTACACCATCCGTCAGAAATCTCCAGTCAAGGCCATCTTCGACAGAAGCTCAGGATGCCCGGAATTCAAAGTTGGTAGGAGGATAGTGGTCGTTATGTTTCAATGTAGCCCTTTTCCCTTAAATTACCATTTTCTAACTTTGTAAATACTCTATGGAATCACGCGTTTGGCTGATTTACATCCTATCAATAAAATTTGAGCCCTAGTGCTTTTGTTTATAATTCTTATTTGTTTTAGCTTTACAGAATGACGCTTTAACATGATCAACGATTCTTGAAACAAAACAAAAAAATGAATTTTACGTGTTAAACTTTTTCTGCTTTTGAAATAAAGATGGCAATTCTTTTGACTGTTGAACATCATAAGAACGTTGATCACTTCTCCAGAGGTAATCGAGCTTCGAAGTACATAATCAAAGTACTCCTTCTAAACCAGTATGCCTGAGTGAAGGATCAATTGTGTCTGATGCGAATATTCCGTCCGACATCACCGGCAGAGTTCTTACCTCCTAAGCCCAACCAACATAGATCCCAACAGGGACTATCTCTCCTAAGCAAGGCATAATTTCTATTTTTTGAACCAGCAATACGTTTCATCTCCCGCTGTGGCCGAGTTTCCAGTCATGTTCATTTACTAGTCTGTATGTCGTGTCGGTGTTGGCAGCATAAACATACATATATCATGCATTATTTATTTACATTCATATTCATATTGCATCACTATCACTCTATTCGGTCTTATCCCCTAGTGATAAAAGTCCTCTCAATCGAGTTGTCAGTTCTTTCCTCGTCGGGAAAGGTGGCAACTGAGTAATCACTCTTCCACTTTCCTGCTGAATTGAAGTTGGTCCCTTGACCACTTTGATAACTTGAACCTCTGAAAAGCCATAGAACCTTCAACCAACGTCACTCTTCGCCATCGAAGATGATGTCTTCGCTTTCCCAGATTAAGGAAAAATCCCCAGAGAAAACCTCTCAAAATCGGATAACATCACATGGCATTTCTCCGAGAAGATCTCGGGAAAAGTATGATGTAATATTCCCGAAATAGGAAGCAGTCTCTCAAGAGATTCGTTTTCCCTAGTAGAGTCAATAAATGGCATCTCCAACAGAGAAGTTTGTACACCTCTACAACTCAGACAGATGGGTCCCCCAGCAAGTCTGACATCAAAACTTTTTCCATCAAATGGCATCCTCCCAGGAAAATTTGGCGAGAAGTTTGAGGAAAACCACTATGCATACCGTCCCTTGTCAATAAGGTTTATTGACAAAAGAAACTTTGACTAGATCCTTGGTAGGAAACTAGGATCGAGGGGAAGTTTATTTCAGAAACTTAGACTAGATCCTTGGTAGGAAACCAGGATCGAGGGGAAGTTTATTTCAGAAACTGAGACCAGTTCCTTGGTAGGAAACCAGGATCGAGGGGAAGTTTATTTCAGAAACTGAGACCAGTTCCTTGGTAGGAAACCAGGATCGAGGGGACGTTTATTTCAGAAAACTGAGACTAGTTCCTTGGCTGAAAAACTAGGATCGAGGGGAACTTTTTTACCTTTTCTAAGCACCATTGCTTAGCAAAAGAAGAAGGATGCGTGAACTACCATTTCTAACCACCATCAAAATTTCGGGTATTCCAATATTTAATCATCTTGCACCCCGAATGCCCGAATACCTTCGCCATTCACACCTTCGGGTCCAAGAAGATTAAATAGGGGCATCTGTCATACCCCAAATTTTGACCACTAAGATTCCCCATCATTGTGCAAATCATCATCACAATATGGATGAACCATCATACCTCATTAGTCTCCCCAAAGATGGGTGAGCATCCACTACAATCAAACTTAGGGTTTCAAACCCTCTTAAAGCTCTTAGACAAAGGATCAATCAAGGAATGACATGATCTTCATCTTGTCTAAACCTCTAAAACATCCACAATGGATCAAGAGGACTCCCACATCAAGAATCAGGCACAAGTTACAGCATTCTCAGTGGATCAAGCCCCAAGATCCCAAGTGTCGCCAAATTAGGGTTTTTGGTCGACCAAGGCCTCCAGATGGAAATTCTCCTCTGGGCATGAGCCATTGCTTCAAAGCACAACCCATGGTACTCCAAGGGACCTCATGGACCCAATCATCAAGTCATTTTAGCCTCAGGGGATGCATTCACCAAAAATCAGGAATTAGGGTTTCTTGACCTAATTCACCCCTAAGTTGACTTTTGGAACAAAATATGAGCCAAGACCTCAAGACATGATTTGAGGGTCTCCAATACACTACATTGATCCATTTGCAACAATGGATTGATCCAAGAAGCTTGATCAACAAGTTTCAATTTCATCAGGATCACAATTAGGGTTTTGAGGAAAAAGTCAATTGTACCTTTGACTTTTGACCCAGGCATGCTCCCAATCCTTGGGACATGATTCAATACACCCTATAACACCCATGGAACATGTCCATCAAGTTTGATTTAGGTCAAGGACTTGATTTCATAGGGGATCGCAGAGTTTGGAATTCATCTGGTAAAAAGTCAACTGTGCACAAAAGTCAAGGTTAGACTTTTTGAGATTTTTCATAATTATGGTTCTTTAACCCTAAAATAATGTTAATGTGTGATTTGAATCATCATTCATCAAGAAAAATCAAAGAAAGTGGGATAACTTGTAAAAGGGGTAACCATAAAAACTTAGAATTTTTCTAAGTTATGGAACAAAGTGGCTATGGTACCAACTTCCAAGGATCATAACTTGAGATCCAAGCAACCATTTGGGCTAAGCCAAAGATGGATTTGTAGCTCTCATGGCATACTTTAAAAGTGTCAACTACACCTCACTCCAATTCTTCATGGATTTTGAGTTATGGATTGATCAAAATTACAAAAACATGAAATGTCACTTTTTTCCAACACTTAGTGAAATTTTCACTAAGTCAGAATCTGTTTCACTTTTTCCAAAATGTAGGGGCATTTTTCACTTGGATCCAAAAAGTATCAAAACAAACTATGATCACACATATGTTGTATCATATAAGAGCTTTCCAAAATGGCCAAGAACCCCATCAAACTCAGTCTGAGCTAAGAGTTGTAACAATGGCAACATGCCTTGCTGCAACTGTCATAACAAGGCAGATTTGTGCATTTTGCTCGATTTGGGCAATTTGTGCAAATGAAAAACAAGTTTATCTATCTGAACACCTCAGGGAGAGACCAAGGAGGGACAAACACTGATCCATCAGCCTCCCAAGTCCTTGGAGTTAAAAATAGCATGCCAAACCTAAAAACCCTAAAGAAGGGACAATACTCCAATTTTGTTTTGGAGCATTCAATGGATGCACCAAGGTGGCATGGTCTGAGCCATTTCCAACTGAATTCAGTCAAGACTTATCTCTGAACTAGGGAACCACAGGCCTGTGCTCTAACCTCTAGTCAATGGCTAGAGGAGACTTGGATTCCTATTGATCAACATTGGCCAAACCTCTGCAGCAGTTGCCATTCACTATTGGTTGCAAACCAAACTTGCTCTACTATAAATAGAGCTCATTTGTGCTCAGATTAAGTACACCAAAGCCATCAAACAAATTCTTTCCTCAAAACCACCTTCTCACTTCCAAATTTTCCTTCCAAAGCAAGTCACTATCAGGTTTTGAGTTTGGGAACAATTCCAACTAAACCAACCACCCACACACCTTATAAACATCATATGGAGGTGATCCAAACACTAAACACACAACTATAACACTGATTTCTCATAATCACCAGCCAGTTGCTCAAGGTTTTAACCAAGTTGCAGTTGAGATGCCATGAAGTGATCCAGCCATTTTCAATCAACTCCAAGCATTCAAACACACTCCATATGGTGTAAGGAAGTTGTTCAGCCCATCACAACTCATCTGTAACACCTCCAACTCAAAAATCACTTTGCTATTGCTGTCACGAACTTCAAGTAAGCGTAAACTTGGTCATCTCTTAATCTATGCATATTTCCTCGCACAATACTTTTTCCAAATATTCATAATCATGCATAGAATGTTTCCCCTCAATTAATTGCTTTGTTTAAATCGTGTATCAAAATTCTCATCCTTCATGCAAATTTTAGGGTTCTTGAGGTTTTTTCTTGATTTCTAATTTCATGCTTAAAATAAATGAAATTAAAGACCATAAATATGATCGTGAGGTAAAAACGAGCAGATTGATATGTAGATTGTATGATTTCATTAAGTATTCAGTGAGATTGGATAGAAAATGCAAATCTGCAGAAACAGAGGGGTGGCGCGCGTTCTTCGTGTGTTCTTGGTGCCATTTTTGAATATTTGAATATTTGAATTTTGTGATTTTATTTAATTGATTCAAAAATTAATTTCTCTCTGGTTTTTAATGATTTTGAGTTGATTCTTTTTTTGATAATTCACAAAAATGTTAATATATTTTATTTTACCAAAATTTCCCAAAAATATTATTTATTTCATATATTTGATATTTTTGCAAAGAATTAATCTTTTATTTGTGTTTTAACATTTAAAATATTTTTTTCCTCTTGATCTTCCAAAATTAATTGGTTTCCAATCATTTTGTGGATTAAAACATGTTTTTTCAAACATTAACCCAAGATCACAACTTGTTTTGCACACATGTTTGATAATTTTGATTATTTTAATTGAATTTTTATTTAATTAAAGTACATTTTGAAATCAAATTAAGGTTTTGATCTTAATCACCCTACACAAATCTTTTTCAAACAATTTTGGGCCTCTAATAGAGTGTAAGACCCAATCCCCTTTTAACCAAAACCATTTTGGGCCTTAGATATTGTATAAGTCCCTCTGCATTAAAAGAAAAATCTCGGCGCGATCGCCAGTTCAAAATCAAATCATTTGGGCCTACCCTCGTGTTATAAGTCCCATTTCTTTTCTTTAAATAATTTGGGCCTCTAATAGAGTGTAAGACCCAACCCTTTTGAAAACCAAAATAATTTGGGCCTCAGTCATTATATAAGACTCACGGTACTTTCAAAAACCTCGGCGCGATCGCCAGTTTAAATCAAAACAATTGGGCCTCTCCCTGAGCCGTAAGCCCCATCACTTGTACCAAAATAAATCTTTGGGCCTCTTGATCGAGTGTAAGCCCCACCTCTTTGTAAATAAAAATATTTTGGGTCTCAGTCATTTGTATAAGTCTCGGTACAAATTCAAAACAACAGTGTTATTACTGTTAAAATCTTTGGGCCTCTCCTTGAGCTGTAAGCCCCAACAATATTTTCAAAATATTTTCTTCTTTGATTTTGAATCCAAATGTATAGTTGTTATCAAAACTTTATTTAATTTCTTTGTTGAACAACTAACCACACAGTATGGAAGCTCTACAACGGGTCAGTGTTTATCCGCTTTTGTTTACCGCTTTCATATGTATATAACTGTATTGTGGGGTTGTTTCACTGTAAGTCTTCTATCACATCCTTTTATATACTTGTCAAATATTCACTGTGTAATACTAGTATAGTTATTTAGAGTTTTCCCCGGCAACTACGTCTAGAACTAGGTAAAGCCCTGTTGGTCACTCTTAAATACAAACAAGACTAGATCCCCCATAGGATTCCAGATACAGTCTTCCCTTCTCTTGGGGTTAAACAATATGGAACAAAGAGAAAGAAACCTCGGTCTCTCTCATGAGAGTTCCCCACACTTGGACCTGCCTAAGGACTTCAATAAACCTCAGCAGTAAGTTTAGCCTCCTCTTGGGCTTTGTATAATGATCCTCCCTAACAGAGCAAACCTTTTCAGACTCTCTTGTTGAGTCAATCTCCCTTTTAGCCTCAATCTTGGGCTTCAAACGAGATAGAAAACCACTCTCTTGTTGAGTATAAAAGATTCTCTTATTGAGTCAACTTTTAGCCTCCGTCTTGGGCTTCACACAAGACACATATAAAACACTCCCTCGTTGAGTATACAAGACTCTCTTGTTGAGTCAATCTCTATTTAGCCTCTATCTCAGGCTTCGTACGAGACGTCAAATCACTCTCTTATTGAGTATAAAAGACTCTCTTGTTGAGTCAAGCAACTTTCAGACTCTCTTGTTGAGTCAAACTCTTTTAGCCTCCTCCGTCTTGGGCTTTGTACAAGACACATAAAAGCACTCTCTTATTTAGTCAAACTCATTTCAGCCTCCATCTTGGCCTTTGTACAAGATACATAAAACTCCCCAATGGAGTCAAAGGTCCCTTTTAGCCTCAATCTTGGGCTTTGTACAAGACAGAAAGAACATTTCCCCCGGAAAAGTAAAATTCTAGCCTCCTATTTGGCTTTGTATAAGGAAATCCCCGGTTGAGTCAATCAACCTTTTAGCATCAAGTTTGTGCTTTGCTCACAGCCTACAAACATCAACAGCTCCTCTTTAGAGATGATAAATTCTCTCTCAGTCAAAACCCTTCAGCTTCACATCTTGGGCTTTGAACAAGATACAAATCACCTTTAGCTTCAATCTTGGGCTTTGAACAAGACACCAAAACACCTTTTTTCTCCCATAGAATAGGAGGAACTACGATCGCTCTGGTTTCCCTGTTTCGTTAAACGGGAATACGTAGGCATAAGATTGCGAGATCTTAGCGAGCATACTAATAAAAAACATCTAATCCAGCACCTTACCAAAAGCCTCACAAATGATCCAGACACTTGTATTCTTAAGAAAATAACCCTAAAGAAGAACCCCCATATTTTGATAGCATCTGTAAACCAACAAATTTGACTGTTTAACCTCAGTTTGCAAGCAGGGTTAATTGGAGACATCTATTTCCCTTCCTTAATCAGCTTAATAGGATAAAAAATGAATCGAACTGTAGTACCAAAGCGATAGTGACTCGAAACCACAAAAATCGCGCTACACCTGTGAATGCTCGCTCCAGGTTCTCCTAGAGAACTTACGAGCGAGCATGACAAATTTTTGAATTTTTTTTACATCAGCACATTCTACCATAATCATTCTAAGCATTCATATACTATAAAAGAAGCAATAATGCAAGAATACTTACAATGTTCGGGTGCCTCCCAATTAGCGTTTTGTTTAACATCGTTTGAGCTCAACGGTCCACAGGTTTGAAACCTCAAAACTAAAAGCTCATGGATTAGCTTCCGAGAAAAACACTCTAACAACAAAGACTTCAACCGTTATCATGATCTGTTCTTGATCCCCTTTTCCTTAAGAAAGAAAAGTCCCAACACGACTTCATCATTGCCGGTTTAGCGTCTTCATCCTTCTTTTTCCATAAAGCAACTTTTGTATCTACAACTTTCTTTTCCGCAGTTCTAGCATCTTCTTTATTCATTTGAAAATTTTCCTCCAATTTATTTGAATACACCACTGTAGCGTGCGATTTTTGTCGGTGACGTGACCACCTTACCGTAATGGTTGGAATTGGGTGCTACTTTTTTATTTCTTATTTATCCTATGAAGCTGGAAAGGAAAGGGAAGTTATCTAAAACTAACCTTGCACGCAAATGTTTTCTTTAACAAATGCTAAGAGATTGGGGGGTCGGGGTCAGGTTATACAAAGGGAAGTTGTTAATTACCCAATTTATATATGGTTATCCATAGATCTTTTTTGGCATGTTTAAATACTTTCTGGTGTTTATCTGTTATGGGTTGGGAAAGTTTCTCTTTTGGGAGTGTTGAGAGAGTGTTTTGTTGTTTCGGGTTTTTTGTTGTTTTTGGTAAGGTACTGGACCTAAAGTTTTTTATTTGTGTGCTCACTAAGATTTCGCAATGTTATGCTTACGTATTCCCGTAAAGGTACTCGGGAAATCAGAGCAATCGTAGTTTCTCCTATTCTATGGGAGCAAAAATATGTTTGGTGTCTTGTTTAAAGCCCAAGATTGAAGCTAAAGGTTATTTGTGTCTTGTTCAAAGCCCAAGATTGAAGCTAAAGGTTTTACTGAGAGAGAATTTGTCATCTTTAAAGGGAGGTATCCCACTTGTTTATCACAGTTGTTGGGTAACTGATTATAAAGGAGAATAAATTTAACTGGATCGTATGGAATGTTAGAACACGAATTTGATTCTACATCCTCTAATTATTTTGATGATAACAAACATATTATTTTATATAGAACAAATATGCTCCCTAAATTATCTCTTTTGATTTGTAGAGAAGTTCTGACTACAAAGTTTATATCTTGGAAAATATCTGCACCAAGAAGATTTGAAGAAGTTCTGAAGAACGACAACGAACGAATATGAGCTAAGAAGTTCTGAAGCAAAGGACGTTGGCAAACATATATCTGATTGAAAGATCTGATCCAACAAAACTCTAGTATCACCCTCTCAGCACCAAAGCTGCTTGATTAAATTCTGATGAGCCAGAATCTCAACGCATGTTCTGATACGTTACAATTCAAGAATCATGGAGTAAAGACGAGATCTGTATTTTTCGAAAGTACATTAAAAGGCTTTTATCAACATCCAAAAATAAACTCCAACGGATCAATATCCTCATATATATAAAGGGGATCATGGATTGATGAAGATACAACTTGCGATCATACAATTCATCCTCAATTTTTTTATTGCTTTCAATCTTGTAAAATATCACAGTGGTGATACTGCTTTCTAGAAGCAATTTTTCATACACCTTTTCTCTGTAAACTCTTTATTCCTTGAGAAACCAAGTTGTGGTTCAAATCTCAAGAAGACATTGACGGTTGTCACTGTGATCTTGTAATCATTTTTGATTAGTGGATTAAGACCTCGCTTAAGAGAGGCAAAATCACCTTGGCGGGTGGACTGGAGTAGTTTGAGTTCAAACGAACCAGGATAACCAAACGTGTCCTTTTTGCATTAATTTTTAAAAATAAAAACCCAATTCAAACCCCCTTTCTTGTGTTTTTCTTTACTTCAATTGGCATCAGAGCGCCTGGTTCTGGGTGCAAACACTTAACCGTGTCAGAAAAAGATCCTACAAGAAAAACACTATGGCGGATCTAGTTCAGAACAACAATGACAACCAGAATGACAAAATCAATGGCAGACCCCCAGTGTTCAATGGTGAAAACTTTGATTACTGGAAAGATGTAATCGAAAGTTTTATTCTGGTTCATGATGGTGATCTCTGGGATATGGTGACTGATGGCTACACTCATCCTGTTGGAAAAGATGGTCATAAGATTGAAAGAAGAAATATGACAGATCAACAAAAGAAAGAGTTCAGAAATCATCACAAGGCTAGAACGATTCTCCTAAGCGCGATCTCACACATAGAATATGAGAAGATCACAAACAGAGAATCAGCCAAACACATGTTTGATTCTCTGAGAATGACGCATGAAGGCAACACTCATGTCAAAGAGACTAAAGCTCTGGCACTCATCCAGAAGTATGAAGCTTTCAAAATGGAAGAAGATGAAACAATTGAGAAAATGTTCTCAAGGTTTCAAATTCTGGTTGCTGGATTAAAAGTTCTGAACAAAGGGTACTCAACAGCAGATCATGTCAAGAAGATTATCAGAAGCTTACCAAAGGCGTGGAGACCCATGGTCACAGCATTAAAGCTTTCCAAGAACCTCAACGAAATATCTCTTGAAGAACTGATCAGCTCTCTAAGAAGTCACGAGATAGAACTAGAAGAAGATGAACCCCAGAAGAAAGGTAAGTCTGTTGCTCTTAAATCTAATAATAAATATGAAACTAATGCTTTTCAGGCAGAAGAAGAAAGCTCTGGTGGCTCCTCAGAAGAAGATGAACTATCACTCCTCTCCAGAAGAAGATGAACTATCATTTTAAAAAATTATGACTATGATTTTCAAAAATTTCTAGCTAAAAACATAGACAGAAGTAAAATGGCTTCAATGATCTATGGAGTTAGCAGAAACGGGAGAAAAGGCATAGGATATGTGAATCCTAGAGGAGAAGCACCATATAAACCAAAACAAGTTGATGATATGATCATAAAATACACACCTTTAAACTCTCACTTCACATATGGACACAAACATGATATAAAATATACAAGTGAATCTTACTCTTCAAATTCTATTGAGAAACCAAAACTCAATCAGAATTCTGTGAACACTAACAAACAAGGACCCAAAAAGATATGGGTACCTAAGGATAAAATCTTATACGTTGCAGATGTCTTTAACAGCAAGATTGAAACACCAATCATGGTACCTGGATTCTGGATGCTCGCTACACATGACGGGAAGAAAGCATATGTTCCAAAGTCTGGAACTTAAAGCTGGAGGGTATGTAGGTTTTGGAGGCAATTAGAAATGGAAGATCATTGGCTCGGGAACCATAGGTAACAATACTCTACCTTCTATATCTAATGTTTTATTAGTAGATGGATTAATGCATAACTTGTTATCCATAAGTAAATTAAGTGATAACGGTTATGATATAATCTTCAATCAAAAGTCCTGCAAGGCAGTTAGTCAGAAAGATGTAACAATCCTCTTTAATGGAAAGAGAAATAACAACATTTATAAAATAAAACTTTCTGAGCTAAAAAGTCAGAATGTAAAATGCCTTTTGTCTGTTGACGACGAGCAATGGGTCTGTCACAGAAGATTGGGGCATGTTAGTATGAGAAGAATATCTTAGATTAACAAACTCAATCTGGTCAGAGGACTTCCTATCCTAAAGTTCAGCTCAGATGTTCTGTGTGAAGCATGTCAAAAAGGCAAGTTTTCTAAACCTTCTTTTAAATAAAAAAAATGTTGTTTCTACCTCCAGACCATTAGAACTTCTACATATAGATATGTTTGGACCAGTGAAAACTGCATCCATCAGTGGTAAGAAGTATGGATTAGTGATCGTAGATGACTATAGCAGATGGACATGGGTAAAGTTCTTAAAACACAAGGACGTGTCACTCTCTGTATTCTCTACTTTCTGTAACCAAGTTCAAAATAAAAAAGAGTTTAGAATTGTAAAAGTCAGAAGTGATCATGGTGGGGAATTCGAAAACAAGAAAATGGAAATATTTTTTTAATGAAAATGGCATTTCTCATGATTTCTCTTGTCCTAAAACTCCACAACAAAATGGAGTTGTAGAACGCAAGAATAAAACTCTACAAGAAATGGCCAGAACCATGATCAATGAGACTAACATGGATAAACACTTTTGGGCAGAAGCAGTTAATACAACGTGTTACATTCAGAATAGAATCTCTATAAGACATATTCTGGAAAAGACTCCATATGAATTATGGAAGAACAGAAAGCCCAACATTTCATACTTTCATCCATTTGGATGTACTTGCTTTATTTTAAACACTAATAATCCTCTGAATAAGTTTGATTCTAAGGCACAAAAATGTTTCATGTTAAGATACTCTGAACGTTCAAAAGGATACAGAGTATATAACACAGAAACACGAAATGTCGTAGAATCCATTTGTGTCAGATTTGATGATAAGCTTGGCCTTCAAAAGCCAAAGCATGATGAATCTCTTGCAGAAATAGAAGTTCAAATTACAGGCGCTGAAACCAGATCATCTGAAAAATAGTCAAACACAGAAGAAGGAAATTCAAATGTCACAACAATTTCTGAAGAACCCATCCTGAAAAGATAATCCAGAAGTACACTAGCACATCCCGAAGACAAAATTATGGGAAAGAAAGATGATCCAATCAGAACAAGATCCTCATTCAAGAAAACTGAAGAATCTCTCATGGGATTAGTATCTCTGAATGAACCCACGTCTATTGACGAAGCACTCTCAGACAATGATTGGATACTCGTAATGCAGGAAGAATTGAATCAGTTCACCAGAAACGACATATGGGATCTAGTTCCTAACCCAAAGGCTTCAACATCATTGGAACCAAATGGATCTTTAGAAACAAGCTGAATGAACAAGGAGAAATTGTCAGAAACAAAACACGACTGGTTGCACAAGGTTATAGTCAGCAAGAAGGGATAGACTATACAGAAACCTTTGCTCCAGTCGCAAGGTTAGAATCTATCAGACTTTTAATTTCATTTGCTATAAATAATGACATCACTCTTTATCAGATGGATGTCAAAAGTGAATTTTTAAATGGTTACATTGATGCATAAGTTTATGTTCATCAACCCCCTGGTTTTGAAAACACAAAACATCCAGAATATGTTTATAAACTTAAGAAATCGTTATATGGTCTAAAGCAAGCTCCTAGAGCTTGGTATGAGAGACTAAGTAACTTTCTCTTAGAAAATGATTTTACCAGAGGGAAGGTGGACACAACTCTATTCTATAAGTCATTTAAAAATCACATTCTGATCTGTCAAATATATGTAGATGATATAATTTTTGGATCTACTTAAAGCTCTCTGGGCATAGAATTTGCTAAGACTATGCAGGCAGAATTTGAAATGAGCCTAATGGGAGAACTCAAGTTCTTTCTAGGAATTCAAATCAATCAAACTCCAGAAGGAACTTACATACATCAAAGCAAGTATGTCAGAGATCTTCTGAAGAAATTTGACATGTCAGAAAGTAAGCCTTCCAAAACTCCTATGCATCCCACATGCATTCTGGAAAAGAAAGAGGTAAGTAAGAAAGTAGAATAAAAGCTCTACAGAGGTATGATTGGTTCTCTCCTTTATTTAACTGCTTCAAGACCTGATATTCTCTATAGCGTCTGTCTTTGTGCTAGATTCCAATCAGATCCTAGAGAATCCCACTTAACAGCAGTTAAGCGAATTTTCAGATAACTGAAAGGTACTACTAATCTTGGTCTTTGCTATAGAAAGTCCAGAGAATACAAATTCGTAGGATACTGCGACACTGACTTTGCTGGAGATAGAATAGAAAGAAAAAGTACCTTTGGAAGCTACCAGTTTCTGGGAGACAATTTAATCTCTTGGTCCAGCAAAAGACAATCCACCATTGCACTATCAACTGCTGAAGCTGAATATATAGCTGCAGCTGGATGCAGTACTCAGATGCTCTAGATGAAGAATCAGCTTGAAGATTTTCACATTTACGAGAGTAACATCCCTATCCTCTATGACAATACTTCTGTTATCTGTCTTTCTAAAAATCCTATTTTACATTCTAGGGCTAAACATATATAAATTAAAAATCACTTCATTAAGGACTATACTCAGAAGGGGATTCTTTCTTTAAACTTTATAGATACACACCATCAATGGGCTGATATCTTTACAAAACCCCTTGCTGAAGATAGATTTAATTCTATTCTGAAACACCTCAGTATGGAATTATGTCCAGAATGAAAATGTTATTTCTGTATATTTAATTTTTTTAATTTATTATTTTGTTGTGTGAACATCTGACCAATAGTTCTTCAGAAGTAAGAAGGAAAATTGGTTCAGAATCTATTCAGAAGATCTAGACTTCGTTCATTTCAAGGATAGATCATGCAGTTCACTAAATCAACATCTGTCAACCTAAACCCTAAGGATCCATCAGAAGTTGAACACGTGTTCAAACTCTAGGGAACTGAAATGTTTGATTGACAAGTTGAGGCGCCAGTCACCTCGGTAACTGTTCTGAAATTTTCACGCCATCTCCCTTGTCAGAAATCATTAAAGCTTTTAATCATTTTGTCTATCTTTTTTAATTGCTCTTTAATTACTTTCCATGTTCACTCCTATATATATTTGTCACTCCTAACACTCTCACACTTTCACCTTCACTCACTTTGCTCTATCGCTTTGTCCTTCTCGTTTGCATTTCCTATTTTTTTGCTCTCTAAAACCCTAGTCTGTGAACAATGGCTTCCGCCTCTCAACAAATGCAATCTCAAGAATCCATTGTTCAAACCAACGAAGAAAGGTACGTTAAACCTTCAAGAATTCTTCTCACTCCCATTGTTTCTCTGGAAGTTCTCTGTGAACTCATCATAGATTTTGAAAGTATGAAAGAAAATGGGTTTGATCTTACCCCTAAAGTTGAGTTTCAAGGATGGACCAAGTATATCGATCATTTAATGGGTCCGGTTTTCCCACAACTGGTTAAAGAATTCTGGATTTTTGCATCTGCCTCAAATCATCAAGTAATGTCTTATGTAATGGGAAAGAAGATTGTCATCATTGAAGAACTCATTGGTAAACTGATTGATCATGATGGATCAGGAATCAGATGCAGTGAGATGGAAAAGAGTTCTGACCCAAAAACTGTATCAAAGGAAATCTTCACTTCCGGACAACACTCCAACAAAATCAAAGATCTAAAGGAGCGTCACAGAATTTGGGCTAGAATCATTCTGGGTTGCATCAATCATAGGAAACCTACCAGCTGCTTCGGACTATCTCTGGACTAAATTCAAAAAATGGTTTAATACTGAATCCCAGAAGATGGAGGAACTCAGCTATGAAATAGCTCAACAGAACTTCTGTGATCATCTGAAGATCTTCAAGGAGCAAGTTCTAAAGTTCTGGGAAAAGAAACCCATTCTTCATCTAGGCTGGAAAACTCCTATGGTTTCAGAACTTCAGGTAGAAACCTCTGAACATCAAACTCTGGTAATGGCTGAAGTCGAAGGAAAGTCAGCTGAAGTTTCTCCAAAGAAAGATTCTACAAAACGCTCTGAGGATTTCGTATCTTCTGATTCAACTCCATCCTCTCTAGTGCTGAAAACTCTGGATGAGTTGAAGAAAGAAAATGAGGCTGTCAAGAAACGTTTGGATAAACAGGATGAAACAAATGTAGAAATTAAGGGGATGCTTGGCAAGAAAGAAGAATCATCCAATCAGATCAAAAGTCTTCTGGAAGCATTGTTCACACGACTTCCACCTGCACCTCAACCTTAGTTTTTTTTATGTAGTTCTGCTTCTGTTGTTTCTACTGTTATCTGCTTATATTCAATAAATCTATTTTGATCTTTTTATGTGATTTTGTGTTGCTTTTTGATTAATGACAAAAAGGGGGAGAACGTAAAATATTTTGAAATATAACAGTGCACCGGGACTATGTCTCAAACATTTTAACAATTTCTGTTTTCACATATTGTCAAGCAAGCAGGAAAATGACCATCAGAACTTCCTTCCAAAGCTCCAACCAAACATCTTCAGGGAAGTCTTCAACTTGGGGGAGTTTCTTATACTCTATACTCTCCTTTTTTTTCATAAAAATATATAAGTTTTTGTCATCATAAAAAAGGGGGAGATTGTTAGAACAAGAGTTTGATTCTACATCCTCTAATTGTTTTGATGATAACAAACATATTATTTTATATAGAACAAATATGCTCCCTAAATTATCTCTTTTGATTAGTAGAGAAGTTCTAACTACAAAGCATATATCTTGGAAAATATCTGCACCAAGAAGATTTGAAGACGTTCTGAAGAACGACAGTGAACGAATATGAGCTAAGAAGTTCTGAAGCAAAGGACGTTGGCAAACATATATCTGATTGAAAGATCTGATCCAACAAAACTTTAGTATCACACTCTCAGCACCAAAGCTGTTTGATTAAACTCTGATGATCCAGAATCCAAACGCATGTTCTGATACGTTACAATTCAAGAATCATGGAGTAAAGACGAGATCTGTATTTTTCGAAAGTACATTAAAAGGCTTTTATCAACATCCAAAAATAAACTCCAATAGATCAATATCCTCATCTATATAAAGGGGATCGAGGATTGATGAAGATACAACTTGCGATCATACAATTCATCCTCAATCTTTTTATTGCTTTAAATCTTGTAAAATATCATAGTGGCGATACTGGTTTCTAGAAGCAATTTTTCATACACCTTTTCTCTGTAAACTCTTTATTCCTTGAGAAACCAAGTTGTGGTTCAAATCTCAAGAAGTCATTGACGGTTGTCACTGTGATCTTGTAATCATTTTTTATTAGTGGATTAAGACCTCGCTTGAGAGAGGCAAAATCACCTTGGCAGGTGGACT
The DNA here is from genome assembly GCA_022829125.1 of Lathyrus tuberosus. NCBI lineage: Eukaryota > Viridiplantae > Streptophyta > Magnoliopsida > Fabales > Fabaceae > Lathyrus > Lathyrus tuberosus. The sequence goes on from JALAZF010000579.1 coordinate 3,356,962, forward strand.
GTAGTAGTTTGAGTTCAAACGAAGCAAGATAACCAAACATGTCCTTTTTGCATTAATTTTTAAAAATAAAAACCCAATTCAAACCCCTTTTCTTGTGTTTTTCTTTACTTCATGGAATCCAGCAATGCCATAATTTCCTTTATAAGGGAATTGTCCTGAAGGAAGAAACTTTAACTCAGTGTAGAGCAATGCCATTTTTCCTTAGGAATCCTCCATGCTAAGAGAGGGGCATTGGCTTGGATGTGAATAATCCAGAGGCTTGCCACTTGCAACAATTAGATGGAAGAGAAAGTTTACCAGGATAAGAGAAGGACTACAACTTGGATTTTTGAATCAACAAGTGTGCCACTTACAACATTTATTTGGAATTAGGGTTTGTTTAATTATTTGTTTTGAGAGGTGATATACAGAGAAATTTCTTCCTATAGAGAGAACTCTTAATTAACTATGACGGGATGTTGATTTTTGTGTGCCTTGATCAAAGCCCAAGGTTGAAGCTAAAAAGGTTGACTTTACTAGGGAGTTTTATATTTGTCTTGTACAAAGCCCAAGATTGAGGCTAAAAAGAATTGACTCTTTCGGGGAATATTTTGTCTGTCTTGTACAAAGCCCAAGATTGAGGCTAAAAGAATTGACTCCACTGGGGAAAGGTTTTATCTGTCTTGTACAAAGCCCAAGATTGAGGCTAAAAGAATGGACTCAGCTGAAGAGTATAATTATCTTGTACAAAGCCCAAGATTAAGGCCAAAAGAAACTGACTCAACAAGAGGGTGTTTTTCTCCGTCTTGTACAAAGCCCAAGATTGAGGCTAAATCTGCTGAGGAAAAATCATTATACACAGCCTAAGAGGAGGCTGATTGGGGAAATTCTTATATGAAGCCTAAGAGGAGGCTTGCTTCTGCTGAGGATTATTGAGATCCAGAGACAGGTCCAAATTGGGGAATCAACTCTTTATGAGGATTGAAGAAGATTTGGAATATCAAATGCCCTGAGGCTCTGATTCTGTTGGGTTATATTGATGGTAAAGGTTTAAAATTTGAGTATGCAAACCTATGGAGGTTTCAACCTCTGCTGGAGATTGATGAAGTGATCAGGGTGTTTCTTGTGCTTTTAGGAAACTTAAGGGTTTCTTGGAGATCTAAGAGGTGATGAGACTTTCCAAGTCTACTGGTATGAAGTGGTTGACTCCTAGCTGGAGGATGATCTTTTTATGATGCCCAAGAGGAGGCTGATGTTTTAAGGGATGAGAATCAACCCTAGAATGGATGTTCTAAAAATTCTGACTCTTTAGAGGATTGAACTAGCAAAAGATGACTAAGTTCTGTCCTATACCTGTAGGAGGTCTTTGGGTCCTTGTACTAAGCCCAAGAGGAGGATGAGAACTTCTAAGAATCCTAAGGGTCCTTGTACAAAGCCCAAGAGGAGGCAGGGGATGCTTTTAGGAAGCCTGTGGGTCCAAGCCTATGAAAAGTTCAAGAAAGGTTTCATTGGGAATCAATCATTTCCTTGCAGAACAATTCTAGGGTTTGAAGAAATTTAAGAGAGGTTTCACCGGGAATTAATCCTCTCTAGAGAAATGAATTTCTTGAACAAATATTTCTAAGTTGTGACAGTCTTGAGAAAAGTTTCATCGGGAATAATGTCTTTCTCTGTTCCATATTGTATAAGCCCAAGAGGAGGCAAGACTGTATCTGGAATTTTTTATAGGGAACTAGTTTTGACTATGTTGAAAGAGTAACCGCTGATATGATCTAAACCTAGACCTAACTACTAGGGAAAACTCTAAGCAAATATATACAAGCATGTATATAAAGATGAAATATATAAACAAGTATGTTGAGAAGAGATAGCAGAACTTATAGTTGTGCAAGCCCAAGCATAGCAACTACAGCTGTATGGTTAGTTATTCAAGAAATTGAAGAAAGTTTTGATAAAAAAACTTTAAATTTGAAATTGAATTAAAGAAGAAATTTATTTTAAAAGGAATTGTGGGGCTTATACTCAAGGAGTGGCCCAAATGAATTCTTTCGAAAAGGCAACGATCGCGTCGTAGTTTTGAAAGCCACAGAGGGATTTATACAATGTCTGAGGCCCAAATTATTGTATTTACAAAATGATGTTGGGTCTTACACTCTATTAGAGGCCCAAAAGTTTATTTTTATACAAGAGATGGGACTTATATCTCAAGGAAAGGCCCAAATGAAAAACAACGATCACACCATTTATTTTGAAAATTGTACCGAGACTTTTACAAATGACTGAGGCCCAAATTATTTATGTACAAAGGGGGTTGGGTCTTACACTCTATTTGAGGCCCAAGAGTGTTTAAAAAAAAAGAAAAATGGGACTTACAACCAAAAATGAGGCCCCGTTGAAAGTTGTTTTGAAAACGGCGATCGCGCTGAGATTTTGAAAACGTATCAGGACATATACAATGACTGAGGCCCAAAATGGTTTATTTACAAAGGAATGGGACTTATACTATATCAAGAGGCCCAAAAAAGTTTTAAAAAGAATAGAGAATGGGACTTATAACTCAGAGAGAGGCCCAAGTGAAAAACATGGATCGCACCGTCGTTTTGAAAATTGTATCGGAACTTAAATAATGACTGAGGCCCAAAAAGTTTGTGTGTGACAAGGGATGGGTCTTACACTCTATTAAAAGCCCAAAAGTATTTCAAATGAAGTTTGAAAAATAAAAATGAAGAAAAACCATAATTTTAATAAAAAAACCATTTTTCAAAGGAAATTAAATATCAAATATATTTAAAAACAAGTTGAGACCTTTGAAAAATATTTTTGAAAAATATTTTTGAAAAATCATGTTTAATTACATAAAATATTGAAATTCGTATAAAGTGGAAAAATCTAAATGAAAATTTCATTTTAAAATGTTTAAAAACAAATAAAATGAAATTAATTAAAAAAATTCTAACTATATTAAAAAAATAATATAATTTGGATTTTTTTTTTGTAAAATAAAATAATTTAACATTTTTGTGACTTTTTAAAAAAAGAACCAATAAAAAATGAGAGAGACATTAATTTTTGAAATCAATTAAATAAAATATTAAAAATTCAGAAATTCAAATAATTTGAGTTATGGCGCCGACGGTCACTTTCTTCTTCCTCATCACCGCGCCATGGGCAATTTGCAAAAACTCGTTTTTCTCTCTGATTACTCAAAGATTTTGAACAATTCAAACATCAATCTCACTCATTTTTCAAAAAGGATTACAACCATATAAATTAATTGCATTTATACTAATTGTGGAGTGAGAAATCAGAAGATGAACTCATGAACCCTAATTTCTGCAAGAACACCATGAAATCCTATACACGATTCATACATAGTAATTAATTGAGGGTTAACACTCTATATACATGTAGAAACAAGATGGTAACTCAAAAACACATTTATGATGCATGTAGTATGAAGTTTGAGGCTTCAGGTTCACCTCTTGCAGCTGGTGATCGAGTTTTATATTGGAGGTGCTACAGATGTTGTGTAATGACCTGGACAACTTCAATGTAGCTCAAGTAATGTGTTTGAAGTCTTGGAATGTATTGAATCAACTCAGAACTTGTTGTGGCACCTCAACTGCAAACAGACCAAAAGCTTGAGCAAATGGGGGGGGGGGGGACTTTGTGATCCTGATGTTCCAGATGAGTTTCAAGGTCATGGATCATTCATATATGATGTATGTGGGGTGTTAACATGATTGGTTTTGATAGAATTGCTCTCTAATGAAAATTTCAAAAGTTGCTTGAATGAGAAGAAAATTTTGGTTTTTTTTAAAGTGATTTTGAGGAAAGCATGTGTTATGGTGCTTTGGTGTACTTAAACTGACCACATATGAGCTCTATTTATAGTGTGTCAAGTTTGTTTTGGCTGCAATAATGAATGGTGGCTGGTACAGGTCTTTGGCCAATGGTGATCAAATGGAATCTCAAGTCTCCTCTAGCCATTGACTTGAGATTAGGGAGCATGCTATGAGTCCTTTCTTGCAGGGATAAGGCTTGACTCAATTCAGTAAGTAATGTCTTGACGCTTGCAACCTTGTGAATCCATTGAATGCATGCATTGAAACAAAATTGGGGTCTTTGAGATTCTTATTACATAGCTATATGTAGATCCTTGGACTTGGGAGGCTTGTGGATCATATATTGTCCATTAGATGTTATCCCTTGAGGTGTCCAAATGGATAACAAGTTGAATTAGAAGGAGTTCTTGTACTTTTTCGAAAGCCATTATGACATACTTTAACTTTGATGTCCAACATTGGTCTTTGTTTAGTTTGAATCAAAGGAAAAAATGGACTCAAAGTTGGTGAAAAACCTAGACAGATTTTGTCTAAAATTTTCTAAGTGTTGAAAAAATGGTCAAATCCATGTTTATATGATTTTAATCAATCCATAACTCAAAATCCATGAGGATTTGTATTTTTTTTAGTTCACAATTTTGAAGTATGTCATGTGAACTTTCATTTGAGCTTTGGATGGAAGAAAAAGGCCTTAGGGTTTGGGAGTTATGACCTTGTAAAGTTGGTACCAAATCCATTTGGTTCCGTAACTTATAAAATTTTAAGTTTCTTATGGTTGCCCCTTTTGCAAGTAACCTTACTTTTATTTATTTTTCTTGATGGATGACGATCAAAACCATACATTAACATTGTTTTTTACTTATGGGAGTCAAATTTGTGAAAAAATTCAAAAAGTCAAACTTGATTTTTGGGCACAGTTCACTTTTTGTCAGATGAATTCCAAAATGTGTGATCTTTTATGAAATCAAGTTCCTGACCTAATTCAAACCTAAAGGATGGATTCCATAGATGTTTTAGGGTGTCTTAAACCATGTCCTAAGGTTTGGGAACATGTCTTGGTGAAAAGTCAAAGGTAAAGTTGACTTTTTCTTTAAAACCCTAATTGTGGTCCAGATGAATTCGAAACTTGTAAATCAAGCTTCTTGGATCAATCCATTGTTGTAAATGGATCAATGTGGTGTATTTGATGCCCTCAAATCATGTCTTGAGGTCTTGGCTCATGTCTTGCCTCAAAAGTCAACTTAGGGGTGAATTAGATCAAGAAACCCTAATTCCTGATTTTTGATGAATGCTTCCCCTGAGGCTAATTTGCCTTTATGATTGGACTCAAATGGTCCCGTTGATCTTCTTAGACCATGTTTTAAAGTATTGGCTCATGCCCAAATGAAAATTTTCATCTGGAGGCCTTGGTCGACCAAAACCCTAATTTGGTGACATTGCCGATCTTGAGGCCTGATCAGCTTGAGATGTTGCATTCTTGTGCTTGATTCTTGATATGGGAGACCTCTTGATCCTTCATGGATGTTTGAGAGGTTAGAAAAGTTTAAGATCATGTCATTTATTGATTGATCTTTTGTCTAAGTGTTTTGAGAGGGCTCAAAACCCTAATTCTTAATTGTAGTGAATGCTCAACAATCCTTGAGGAGATTGATGAGGTATGATGGTACATCTATATTATGGAAATGATCTTCAAAAATGATGGGAAATCTTGGTGGTCAAAATTTGGGGTATGACAGATGCCCGTATCTAATCTTCTTAGACCCGAAGGTGTGAATGGCGAAGGTATTCGGACATTCAGGGTGCAAGAGGATTAAATATCAGAATACCCGAAATTTTGACTATGGTTATGAATAGCAGTTTGCTCATCCATCTTCTTTTGCTAAGAAATGTTACTTAGAAAAGGGTGGAACTTCCCCTGGATCCTGGTCTTCTTCCATGGAACTGGTCTTAGTTTCTTTTTAAATAAACTCCCCTCGATCCTGGTCTTCTGCCATGGAACTGGTCTCGGTTTATTTTTAAATAAACTTCCCCTCGATCCTGCTCTTCTGCCATGGAACTGGTCTCAATTTCTTTTTAAATAAACTTCCCATCGATCCTAGTCTTCAGCCACAGAACTGGTCTCAGTTTCTTCTTGTCGAAGTCTTCTCTTGACAAGGGACGCTATCTGAAGCGGTCTTCATCAAACTTCTCGGCAAGCTTGACTGGGGAGACGCCATTTGATGGAAAAATGAATTGATGTCAAACTTGCTGGGGAAACCCATTGGTCTGAACTGTAGAGATGTCCAAACTTCTCTGTTGGAGATGCCATTTGGTGACTCTAATGGGGAAAATGAATCTCTTGAGAGATTACTTTTTGCTTGGTGAGGCTACATCATACTTTTCTTCCGGATATTTCTCGAAGAAATGCCATGTAATGTGATCCAATTTTGAAGTGCTGATGACTTTATTAACATTGAATTTCTCGGGAGAAAAACCAATGTATTGCCAAGAGTCTTTGGTTAAAAGGCTTTCTCTGGGAATTTTCCTTAATCCGGTAAAGCGAAAAAATATCATCTTCATTGGTGAAGAGTGATGTAACACCCATATATAACAACATACATTAAAAAATATATATTATACATGAATCCAAGTTTTGGTACTGAAATACCATAAGTTCCTAGTTAACACATTGTATACATTGAATGCCCCAAAATACAAAGTACTAAAAAAATCTACGGCATAATATATACAAGATGTCACAATACACTAAGAACTAGATCAATACAATGATCTCAAAATAAAAGTCCAAAGCGGAAGTCTTTCCTTCCCAAAAAGCCAAGGAATGTAAGGAAAATCAAACGACTTTATCCTTACCCTTCGTGGAACCTGTGGTACTTGTAATATAATCAACAACATGGGGTGAGATAATAAATCTCAGTGAGTTCCCTATCTTATGGATTCTCTCGGCTTTACAAGGTTCTAACCAAATCCTAACTTAAGTCCAAGGGAAAAGGAAGGACTTTGAGTTCACAATCTCATAATCTCACACTCTATGGAAACATGTTCATGAGTTCATTAACTCAAAATATCACTAATCGATAACCTTACCAAGGCATCTCCTTTTCCCGTCCGCTTCAACGTCTAGAAGGTGACCCGAGTCATAGATCCTCGTAAATTACTTGACATACGAAATGGATTCGGGATCATCGGCCTGTTAACCGTGAACCGTCACTTCTCATGGCCTGTTAACCATCTCAAGTCTCTTTACCATATAGGCTCCATTCGTACTACACGCGAGAATCAAACCTGCCAAGTAATTATTCATACGTTCCAGAGGAGTCCGAGACTCATGAAACTACAACTCAAGGGAAACGGTTAAGATTACATGATTTCTCACACAAACGTGATTGTATTCGACAATCACAAGGCCACATTCGCCTTAAGGGCCTCTCGCATTTTCACCTATACTAGGTTCACACATGTTCCATACTAGTGATTCACTCTCATCTAGACCATTACTCAGCAAGGATGCACCTTTCTACATCACATGCCCGAGCATCGCCATCTAGAGTTTTCTATCAATTTCTAGTCACATTACTAGATTCTACTATAGTTTCATGTTGAGGTTTCCTCACTCTTCCTATTCCATTTTCATTTTAGCATGCATATTCACTCATACATACATAATGACACATAGAAAGATACAACATGTTTAACAGCAATAGAATAGGTAAACATAATGCAATTATATATTGGAATCACACATAACAACTTATCACAAGGTTACACCATTCTTGGGTTCCCTCCGATTTGTTTAATCGGGCAACAAACCAATATTTTCACTTCTAATGGATAGAATATTCTCATAGATTTCCATCGGTACCAAGAACGCTTAAATCGGGTATACGAATCAAGAGTTATGGATTTTTAAAAGAAAAGGAATTTATTTGAAAACTCCCAGGAGCGCCCGGCGGTCCATGCTTAGCTCGGCGGTGCCCGCTGCGCCTGTTACTTCGCCCGGCGAAGCAGCGCCGTAAGACCCAAGACAAAAACCAAAGTTCTAGAATCAAAACATGTTGTGCCTCTTGAGTTAAGCCCGGCGAAGCAGCGACGCAAGCCTGTGTCGCCCGGCGCTCAAAGCGCCGCCCGGCGGTGCATACCAGAAGCAGCATTTCTCAGCTGCATTTTTAGGGTTCCAAGGGTTCCAAAATTCACCCTTTCCACACCACATCATTTTCAAACCACAAAACAAGTATTATCGATTGATCACCTGCATAATACAACTACACTACGCAATTTATATCGAATTTCATCCGTTAGAAACATGATTTTAGCAAAATTACTCATTTTCTCACAATATTAAACCTAGCTCTAGAACTCAAGAAAGTCTACAACTAAAGTATCTATCTAGAACCCACCTGGATTAAAGGATGATGATGAAGAAGATGAGATGAATTGATGAAGAAGAGATGATGATTCTTGATCTTTTTCCTCTTCTAGGTTTTCCTTCTTTTCTTTCCTTTCCTCTTCCTTCTCTCTAACTTCTTTCTATCTTTTTCTCTCTTTGTTTCTATGTTTGGAAAAGGGAGGAAAAAGAAATGATATAGAGAAATATCATTAATTAGTAACACTACTAATTGTCCAAATAGTCTCTATAGCTCCAATTAATAAAACCTCAGAGTCAGATAATATTAATTGGATTTGCTCTGAGCTCAACAGATACTCAAGTTATCCTTGCAGATAATTTTTCAGAGTACATCGGAACCTAGTTGATCACAACTAATATAGAGAAATAAAAAATACGGGGTATTACATCCTCCCCTCCTTAAACATAAATTCTTCCTCAAATTTAAAGATTACCTGAAAACATGAGGGTAAGCATCTCACATCTCTGATTCTAGTTCCCAAGTTGCATCGCCCGGATGCGTCTCATCCCACTGAACTTTCACAAGAGAAATTTCTTTATTCCTTAGTACCTTAGTTTCTTTTCCTATGATACAGCTTGGTTGAGGTTCAAACATCAAATGTGTTTCTATCTCAACTGTATCTGGTAGAATTGGCTTAAGAGGATCTGGGACAAACTTCTGAAGCAAAGACACATGAAAAACATCATGCATTTCTGACAGAGAAGGTGGTAAGGCTAATCTGTAAGCTACTTCATCAATCCTTTCCAAAATCTGATACGGTCCCACGTATCTCGGTGTTGTGGTGAGAATCGGATATCAAGCTATTAATTAGCTTGAATCACAAAACATGAAATTCACCACCGAGCTTTTATTTATCCAAAGGAAAGGGTAAAGAACGAACACCCTAAAAAGAGAATCTAGGTTCGGGGGTTGGTTATACAAAGGGAAGGTATTAGCACCCTAAGTATCCGTAGTACTCTACGGGAACCTCTTGTTTGTTTGTGTTATGTTAAAGTTTGCTTGTTAAGGGAAATGTGCTAAGGTAAAGACCTAAGGGTATATACACTAAGTATGCTCGCCAAGACATCGCATCTCTTGCCAACATATCCTGACAGGAATGGAATCAGAGCATTTGTAGTTCCCCTCAACGGAGGTGAAGAACTCTTGACTGCGGTCAAGGTTCCAAGGGAAAGTAGGGTCTGACAGCAAGACACCTACGTGGAGTGCGGCGACTCCAAACCTAAGGCTGGGTTAAAACAGGGAAAGAAGTGCCCACAGGAAAGTAGGGTCTGACAGCAAGACACCTACGTGGAGTACGGCGACTCCAAACCTAAGGTTAAAAGGGAAGGTAAGTCTCGATCGCGCGGCGGCGTGAGATAAGGGAATGATGGACAAAGCTATCCTAAATGACATGGCAGACAACGGGGGAAGATCTTTTTCTTTGGAATGAAGTATAAGAAACAGGAAAACGGAGGGAAAAATGTATGAGACAACAATATATAAAGCAAAACGCAATAAAAATTAAAATAAAAGTGAATTATCAAGAATTAGGGACTACTCACAGTTAAAAGCAAAAGAAACTATTAAAAAACGTTAAGAATTAACTTAAATGAAAGTGAGGATTGTAAAGATAAATTTAGAAAATTAATTAAAATCTAAATAAACAAAAATGTAATTAAAGCTAAATAAATTTTACTTTAAAACTAACAGCTAATTAAACTAAATAAATTAAAACTAATTCTAAAATCTAATTAAAAGGTAATCTACTCAAAACTAAATAAACTAAATTCTACTTGAAACTAATTAGATTAAATCCTACTTAAATTCTAAATAAAATAATTAATAAAAAACTGAAAATTAATTAAGCTAAACTCTAATAAAAAACTACAATATTAATCAAAATAAAAATCTAAACTAAACAGAACCTAGTGGGGTGTAAATATAATCTGGGGCGCATCAACAAACAATTCGGGCTGGCTGGTTAAAGCCCAATCTAGTCTTAAGAGAAAAAACTAAAAAAGAACTTCCAATGACCAGATTTTTCACCGATACGTTACTCTCATTCTTTCTCCCAAATCGTTCCCTTTGTCCTCTTCTTTCTCCACACAAATCCAACTTCTTCTTCTTAAACGCGCACACTACCGCCGATCCCAGACACGACTTCTTAAAACAAAATCAAACCCACGACGACGACTTGCCTTCAACGATCTTACCCTTGTCGCAAGCAAATGGAGAAATCAAATAAATAATTTTGTATAAAAGAGATTACCCGGTCGGAGCTAATCCGACGAATTTCGCTGTCAGCACGCAAGGAGGTCACCGAATCGGAATAAACCAGAAAGCATAAAGACTCAAATATAAAGAGGAAAAGAAAATGGAATTCGTTACCGCATGGCTCACAAATTCGTCTGAACGTGAGTCTCACGTGTTGTCAGAGTTTGGACAAGGAAGTGTTGCAGGTTTGCTCTGTTTTTGTTCTTGTTGATGTTCCGTGGTTCTGCTCGTATTCCTTCTTTCAATTTTTTAATGAATGTGTGTGTTTGAACTTTAATGGAGGAAAAAGAGTGATAGGGTGGAGTTTTGATGGATGGATGAGGTACGGTTTTATGGTCTTGATACTGTTGTGGTTAGAGGATGGCGGAGGACCTGTGTCGAACAAAAGGGGAATGATGAGTGATAAGGGTTGGTGAAGGTTGATTAGTGGTGGTCAGAACTTATATGTTGAGCAGTGGTGATGAAGTTTGAAGGTTGGGTTGTTTGCCGTAAGAAAGCAAGGGTTGGAGTGTGAAGATAGGGTGGTCTGAGTTGCTCTGGGTGAAACAACGTTTTTTTTCTCCTCCTTTTTTTCAATCCTCTTCCTCTTTTTAAACCAAAATGATTCTTCTTCCTTAAGTTTTCAAGTACACACTTCTATCTTGTAATTGTTGTTCTGTTGCTTTCACTGCAGGTTTTGTGCTCAGGCCTTGATGCATCGGTTGGGTTGTCGTTGTTGCTTGCATTGGTCAGGGTTTTTTTTGGAGTAGAGCATAGTTTCTAAAGTTTACAGGGTTGAACAGGTGTATTTTGGTGTAGAGCTTGTAGTTTGGTACGGTTAAGTTTGAGGAGTTCTTGGAAGGTAGCATGTGGTTTGGACGGTCCATTGTGCAGACTCTGTGGCTTTCGCAGATTTTTTTTTGGCATGTAGCTCTGGTCAAAGGTTTGTGCAGCAAGATGAAAAGGACCCTACATAACTTAGTGATTTTTTTTGTGATATTTGTAATTTGTAAAGTGAAAACAAATATACTTATTCTAAAAATTAAATAAAACCTAATCTAAGATAAAAGTCAAATAGAATTAAAGTAAAATTAGAATTAACATTAGACTAAACTAAATTAATAAATTAAATTAATTAAATTAAACTAGACTAAATCCTAAAAGTAAATTAAATTAAGATTAAACTAATTAAAACTAAACTAAAAATAAAAAGCTAAAATAAAGTTGAAATTAGAATAAGTTAGAAAATTAAAACTATATTAAGAATAAACTAAGTTGAATATAAACTAAATTGATTTTAAATAATAAAAAAAATAAAATGGCATGGAACGACAAAATCGACTAAAAATGCATAATTAAAGATGTTATGACTGAAAATGCGAAAGAGAGACCGACTCCTAATGATATGAAATGATCAGAATATCTGAGGGTAAAATTTGGGGTACAACAGTTGCCCCTATTTGAATAGCTTTACCAGATGGCATGAGGGATGGAGATCCTCGGGACATCAAGGTGAAAGGTATTTAAATATAGCAAACCAAAAATTTTGCCCTTAGATGGAATGCAGATACTAAGGACAACTAACAGACATGCAAATGCAGACATGCCATGAATTTCTAGTATGATGATAATGATGGACTGATAAATGCAAAATGTAGACAAAAACAAAAGCAGACAGGGACAAAGTCCACACAATGAGCAATTACTCACTGGGGATGACAACAACCCTGGGGAACTGAAATAAAACCGGGGAAAACCTGAAGTGATGTGAGCAACTGGTTCAAGCGTGACCGACTGACACTTTAGAAAGAAATGATAACACAAGATCCTCACTAGAAGTAGCACCGGAAAGACGGTCTCCACTGGGGAATCAAAAGTCAACATCCATGAATGGAAATGGATGGAAAAGAGTCACAACATTCAGAAGATCATTGAATGAGGTGAAGAGAAAAACACAGAAATACATGAGACATTCGAGCAAACATCAGAGGTATTCAGAAGAGCATTGCATAAACTCTGGGAAACAAACTGATAACAGATACGTTCAGAAGAGCATTGAATGAACTCCGGGAAACATATCAGAAATATTCAGAAAAGCATCGAATAAACTCCAGCACACATCCAGAAAAGCATTGGATGGAGAATGGAAACAAACTTGCAAACATTCAGCAGCCGTTAACTAAAGTCGTAAACGAATTGAAGACATATATAAAGCATTATATGAAGACAAAAATTCAGAAGATACATCCAAAACATTTAGAAGAGCATTAAATGTATGGGAAGAGGTTTTGGATGACATATTCGGAAGAGCATCAGATAAGCAACATTATATCTGGAAGAACATCAGATAAACAAGGTCATATCCGGAAGAGCATCAGATTGACACAAAAAATGCTCTGGAAAAACATCAGGAGCAAAAGACTCAATTTAGAAGAACATCAGAAAGAGAAAGGCACATCTGGAAAAGCATCAGATGATGAAAGCAATGTCATTCTGGAAAAGCATCAGAATAAATAAAGTGATTATCTGGAAAAACATCAGATAAGTTCTGGAAGAACATCAGAACAAAAAACTCAATCTGGAAAAACATCAGAAAGAGACACATCCAAAAGAGCATCAGATGGTAAAAGCAATGCCATCTGTTGATGAAAGCAATGTCATTCTGGAAAAGCATCAGAGTAAACAAAGTGATTATCAGGAAAAACATCAGATAAGTTCTAGAAGAACATCAGATCAAAAGACTTAATCTAGAAAAACATCAGAAAGAGACACATCCGGAAAAGCATCAGAATAACAAAGCGAAACATCTGGAAAAACATCAGATAGGTTCTGGAAGAACATCAGAACAAAAGACTCAATCTGGAAAAAACATCAGAAAGAGAAAGGCACATCTGGAAAAGCATCAGATGATGAAAGCAATGTCATTCCGGAAAAGCATCAGAATAAACAAAGCGAATATCTGGAAAAACATCAGATAAATAAGGTAATATTCGAAAAAGCATCAGATAAGTAACATTATATCTGGAAGTACATCAGATAAACAAGGTCATATCCGGAAGAGCATCAGATAGACACAAAAAATGCTCTGAAAAAACATCAGGAGCAAAAGACTCAATCTAGAAGAACATCAGAAAGAGAAAGGCACATCTGGAAAAGCATCAGATGATGAAAGTAATGTCATTCCGGAAAAACATCAGAATAAACAAAGTGATTATCTGGAAAAACATCAGATAAGTTCTGGAAGAACATCAGAACAAATGACTCAATCTGGAAAAACATCAGAAAGATACACATCCGGAAGAGCATCAGATGGTAAAAGCAATGTCATTCTGGAAAAGCGTCAGAATAAACAAAGCGAAATATCTGGAAAAACATCAGATAAGTTCTGGAAAAACATCAGAACAAAAGACTCAATCTGGAAAAACATCAGAAAGAGACAAATAAACGACATCCAAGAACGACATTGGATACAAAAGAGGAACAAACATATCCGGAAAAACAATCGGATAAGAAAGGTCATATCTAGAAGAACGTCAGATAGACACGACAATATCTATTTGGTAGGTGCCAAGTGAGTTGGATTTTGACCACAAGGTAAGACGTGGATAACAACACGACCTCGGGAGAAATGCAAATGAGGATGAAACACTCATGTTATACATATGGTATATGAATTATGCAGATGATATATGATCAAATGCAAATGCAGATGCAGATGCTGATGATACAGCACGACTCTTTGGGAAGACAAGACTAGAAGACTGATTCCTCTACACGGAGATCACTGCCATTCTGCTTGGGAATTAGAGATGCTATTGCAGAACACATTTCTGCCACACTGGTAAATTTTATCCAAATTGATGATCCTTGTACGAAGGATAAAGCGTTGCTTGGGGATTCTTTAGGTAAACTGCCCCAGACTAGCTGATTATTATAGATGAGCTAATCATTGCTTCAGCTTGATTGATTCTGGAAATGACCGTTTCATGGTGCTCTTAGAAAGCTTTCCCCAGTCTGAGTCTTGAAAAAAAATCTTCTGTATAAACCAATTCTGAGAAGTTTCCATTAAACCACAAATCTTGAACTGATTCTCAACAGGATATGGAAGGAACTTGCCCCTGATTGGATCACCGACCAAGTTTCTTATTTGTTTGAAACTTCCTTGAGAAGAAAAGTTAGTTTGCAAACAAAAGTATTTGTACAAACATGGTAAATGCAGAGTTCATGCAACTTTTGAAATCAAAATCATTTTGAAAGAGGTACAAAGTATATGGGATACTGGTCAGAACACGGTGGTTCAAGACATTAAAGTGAAAAGTTTAAGCAAAGGGTGTAATACCCAAAATAGGTGATCTGCAAAGATCTTTTGGAGTCAGTTTACACAACCTTGCTGTAGTACGCTTTCAAAATAACCTCGCTTCAATTAGGTCATTTGAGGGTTATAACGTGGCCTGGTTCACGGTTTAAGAAACAAAGGATAAATGCTCAAAGTTTATTTGTGACCCACCCAATCTACATGATGATCTCCAGTCCTATGCTCAGTTAACTCAAACTATGCACTCAGGTTCCCATAGGTTAGGAAATTGCACTGATGATAATAATGATGATGGTTCAGAAGTTAAGAGACTTTGAAATGGCGTTCACTACTTTCTTACAATATTGTTTGCCATTAAGGACTTCCAGGATAAAGGATTTAAAGATTTCCTCCTTTGGTTGTCATACAAACTATTCTTTCTTATTTTTTTCTTCTTTTTTTATTTTATTTTTTTATTTTATATTTTATTTTTTTTAGTGACTGCCTGACATAAGGATTACGACGAACCATCATTAGCGTTCGACTTGAAAGACATATTTGGCACTTGCTTGTTGTGTGCGAAGGAAAATTTGTGAATGCACCCTTTTGTTGAAAGGTGTCTCGCATGAAACTCTTGTATTTGAATGCATAATCAAGTTAACTGAGAACTACCCTGCCCCGGGTTAAGATTGCGGGTTTTTATTTGTAAAGAAAGAAACTCCTACTTCTAGGCTCGAAGGGGTTAAAGAGGGGTTAACTTCCTTATTTCTCCAGTGTTTAGGAGTTGAAACAATGCCTTACATCGTCAGCAAAGTTTTGATTTGAAAGCATACTAACATCAATTATGAGTATAAAGTATCATCATCCTCCCTCCAATATTTGCATAATCAAAAGAAAGTGGACAAGAGAATTTTTTTTATTTTATTTTTCATGAAAGAGGAAGCATTAAGAAGTGAATAGAAAACACAAATTAATTGAATCAAAAAGTTGCAAATACTCATTTCATTAATTGTGAAAGTACAAACATAATTTGAAAGCAAACAACCATTACAAAATAAAGAAAGTGCAAACAACAAGAAACAAAGGCCTAGTGACTAATCAATACAAGGATGAGTTGTCCTGTCTGAAACACTGGCTTTTAAGAGGATAGCATGCTGAGGTCGACTGAAGCTTCACTTGGCGTGCCCTGGCAGAGGGTTGTTTTGGACATCGGGATTGTCACGAAAATTAAGAACTCCAGTCTTAATCAAATCACGCACTCTAGCCTTTAGTGCATAGCAATTTTACAAGTCGTGGCCTGCGGCACCTTCATGGAATACACAGTGGAGATCAGTTCTAAATCCAGCTGGAAGAGGGTTTGGAAGAGGTAAAGTCCTTGTGGTAATCAAACCTTGCTCAACCAAACCAGGATACAGTTCAGTGTACTTCATGGGAATAGGATCAAAATGATTCCTATTACGGTATTGGTTTTGTCCTGCAGCCGGACGTTGGGGAGCTTGAGCTGGTCGTGGAGCAGTAACCGCAGGAGTGACAACAACAATAGTAGGGTGAACAACATACTGAGGTTGAGGACGAGGCCTTCTCACTTCAAAAATTATAGCGTTTGTCTGATCTTCCTTCTTCTTCTGAAAGTTCCCGTAGGATTTCTTCAGAGCATTGGTATATTCAACAGCCTTAGATACTTTTCCTTTCTTAAGACCTTCCTCGAGTCTTTGGCCGATAGTAACCAAATCAGTGAAGTTGGAGGAAACACTTCCAATCATCTTCTCCCAATAGAATGGGGACAAGGTATCCATGAACATTCCAGTCAACTCTTTCTCGACCAAAGGAGGTTCAACTTGGGAAGCCAACTCTCTCCAGCGCTGAGCATACTCCTTAAAAGATTCCTTCTCATGTTGAGTCATGTTTTGCAGCTGGCGGCGATCAGGAGCCATGTCAAGGTTATACTTATACTGCTTCATGAAGGCATTTGTGAGGTCTTGGAAGCAGTGGATAGAGTTTTGCTCGAGACCCATATACCATTTGAGTGATGCTCCACTCAAGCTGTCTTGAAAACAGTGGATAAGAAGTTTTTGATTTTTGGCATGAGCAGTCATCTTGCGAAGATACATGACCAAATGAGCTCTTGGGCAAGAGTGGCCCTTATACTTCAAAAATTCTGGAGTTATGAACTTAGGAGGCATAACAAGGTCAGATACTAAACACATGTTGTCTGCATCCACATTAAAGAAATCAGTACCCTCAACGGCTTTGAGTCTCTTCTCTATGCTCTGAAACTGCTCTTAGACAACTTCAGGTTCAACAAAGTCTTCATGGTCTTCACCTTGAGCACTGGCAGCATTGTACTCATAAAGGGGATTCTCAAAGGGAGCTCGAGTAGTCTGAAATATAGGTTGAGGCTCGGAAAAAACAGGAGCTTGAAACACTGGTCTAGCAGTCTGACCAATCATAGCAGTAGATGCAAGAGGTTGAGAATAGTTGTGTGGCAAACCAAACTCTGGCCAAGTTGAAGGCGACATCTGAACAGGTGGAGGATCAGCGCTTGAAACTTCCTGGATGACAGTCCTTTGGGGTTTCTCTCCTCTAGCAATTAAGACTTGAAGCATCTCAGTTAGTTTAGTCATGCTCGATTTGAGGTCATCAATTTCCATTCGGACCTCAGCATTGTGTGCCTCTTGCTCTGACATCTTTCGTCTGTAGTTAGCTCTAGTCCGGTATCGATGTCGAGGAATCAGCTTGACGACTCACAGATGATATTGGAAGATAGAGACAGTTGGAAATGAGTCACTGGACAGACAGACATATGCAATGATTCATGCAAAGATGCAAATGATATGCAATGCAATGCAAACAGGAAGCGAAACACATGCAACAGGATCAAAGGTTTGAGATCACGGCATGGAGTCTGAGTAAAGAACCAACCACTGGGTGTGTACTAGGGTTCTTGTATATGTAAAACAGGGTTCTAAGAAGTTCCCAGAGTCAACAACCCGTCTTTCGAATTTTATCGAATTCCCGAATGACTCGGTAATCAATAAAATTCTCAAGAGAATCTCGTCTGAGTGTAGTATCGCGTGACAACCATTTCAGAAATAGACTCCCTCATGGTCACCGCACTACGTCCTAAAAGGCCAAGTGGGGTTAAAGGTAACTACGGTTCTCAGTACAGATGGCACCTATGTCGAGAGTAGCACGTTTTCACGAATAAACTCGTTCAACATGACTAGACTCTCAAGAGGGCGTAAACTGAGTGATGGTGTCTCAAGTCAACTTTTTCAGGAATCGACTCCCTCAAAGCCTCCTTGAACATACCATCATCCTATAATAAGTGCACTCAAGTCCGGGTATAGGACTTATCTCACCACTCAAAATAACAACCCTGCACACTGAAAAAGCCCAAGCACAACAGGTATATACAGATATACAAAATATACAAGTATACAAACAATCAAACATATAAATAACACAAAGACAAACAAGGTGGGCTTAACCCTCTTAGGGGAAGTGTCCCCGATGAAGTCTCCATTTCAGTTGCGGTGAGAATCGGATATCAAGCTATTAATTAGCTTGAATCACAAAACATGAAATTCACCACCGAGCTTTTATTTATCCAAAGGAAAGGGTAAAGAACGAAAACCCTAAAAAGGGAATTTAGGTTCGGGGGTTGGTTATACAAAGGGAAGGTATTAGCACCCTAAGTATCCGGAGTACTCTACGGGAACCTCTTGTTTGTTTGTGTTATGTTAAAGTTTGCTTGTTAAGGGAAATGTGCTAAGGTAAAGACCTAAGGGTATATACACTAAGTATGCTCGCCAAGACATCGCATCTCGTGCCTACGTATCCTGACGGGAATGGAATTAGAGCATTCGTAGTTCCCCTCAACGGGGGTGAAGAACTCTTAACTGCGGTCAAGGTTCCAAGGGAAAGTAGGGTCTGACGACAAGACACCTATGCGGAGTGCAGCGACTCCAAACCTAAGGCTGGGTTAAAATAGGGAAAGAAGTTCCCACGGGAAAGTAGGGTCTGACAACAAGACACCTACGTGGAGTACGGCGACTCCAAACCTAAGGTTAAAAGGGAAGGCAAGTCTCAATCGCGCGGCGACGTGAGATAAGGGAATGATGGACAAAGTTATCCTAAATGACATGGCAGTCAACGGGGGAAGATCTTTTCCTTTGGAATGAAGTATAAGAAACAGGAAAACAGAGGGACAAATGTATGAGACAACAATATATAAAGCAAAACGCAATAAAAATTAAAATAAAAGTGAATTATCAGGAATTAGGGACTACTCACAGTTAAAAGCAAAATAAACTATTCAAAAACGTTAAGAATTAACTAAAATGAAAGTGAGGATTGTAAAGATAAATTTAGAAAATTAATTAAAATCTAAATAAACAAAAATCTAATTAAAGCTAAATAAATTCTACTTTAAAACTAACAACTAATTAAACTAAATAAATTAAAACTAATTCTAAAATCTAATTAAAAGGTAATCTACTCAAAACTAAATAAACTTAATTCTACTTGAAACTAATTAGATTAAATCCTACTTAAATTCTAAATAAATTAATTAATAAAAAAAACTAAAAATTAATTAAGCTAAACTCTAATAAAAAAAACTACAATATTAATCAAAATAAAAATCTAAACTAAACAGAACCCAGTGGGGTGTAAATATAATTTGGGGCGCATCAACAAACAATTCGGGCTGGCTGGTTAAAGCCCAATCTAGTCTTAAGAGAAAAAACTAAAAAAGAACTTCCAATGACCAGATTTTTCAGCGATACGTTACTCTCATTCTTTCTCCCAAATCGTTCCCTTTGTCCTCTTCTTTCTCCACACAAATCCAACTTCTTCTTCTTAAACGCGCACACTACCGCCGATCTCAGACACGACTTCTTAAAACGAAATCAAACCCACGATGACGACTTGCCTTCAACGATCTTACAGTTGTTGCAAGCAAATGGACAAATCAAATAAATAATTTTGTATAAAAGAGATTACCCGGTCGGAGCTAATCCGAAAAATTTCGCTGTCAGCACGCAAGGAGGTCACCGAATCGGAATCAACCAGAAAGCATAAAGACTCAAATATAAAGAGGAAAAGAAAATGGAATTGGTTACCGTATGGCTCACAAATTCGTCTGAAGGTGAGTCTCACGTGTTGTCAGAGTTTGGACAAGGAAGAGTTGCAGGTTTGCTCTGTTTTTGTTCTTGTTGATGTTCCTTGGTTCTGCTCGTCTTCCTTTTTTTAATTTTCTGATGAATGTGTATGTTTGAACTTTAATGGAGGAAAAAGAGTGATAGGGTGGAGTTTTGATGGATGGATGAGGTACGGTTTTATGGTCTTGATACTGTTGTGGTTAGAGGATGGCGGAGGACCTGTGTCGAAAAAAAGGGGAATGATGAGTGATAAGGGTTGGTGAAGGTTGATTAGTGGTGGTCAGAACTTATATGTTGAGCAGTGGTGATGAAGTTTGAAGGTTGGGTTGTTTGTCGTAAGAAAGCAAGGGTTGGAGCGTGAAGACAGGGTGGTCTGAGTTGCTCTTGGTGAAACAACGTTTTTTTTTTCTCCTCCTTTTTTTCATTCATCTTCCTCTTTTCAAACCAAAATGATTATTCTTCCTTAAGTTTTCAAGTACACACTTCTGTCTTGTGATTGTTGTTATGTTGCTTTCACTGCAGTTTTTGTGCTTCAGGCCTTGATGCATTGGCTGGGTTGTTGTTGTTTCTTGCATTAGTCAAGGCTTTTTTTGGAGTAGAGCATAGGTTTTGAAGTTTACAGGGCTGAACCGGCGTATTTTGGTGTAGAGCTTGAAGTTTGGTACGGTTAAGTTTGAGGAGTTCTTGGACGGTAGCATGTGGTTTGGACGGTCCATTGTGCAGACCCTGTGGCTTTCGCAGATTTTTTTTTGGCATGTAGCTCTGGTCAAAGGTTTGTGCAGCAAGATGAAAAGGACCCTACATAACTTAGTGATTTTTTTTGTGATATTTGTAATTTGTAAAGTGAAAATAAATATACTTATTCTAAAAATTAAATAAAACCTAATCTAAGATAAAAGTCAAATAGAATTAAAGTAAAATTAGAATTAACATTAGACTAAACTAAATTAATAAATTAAATTAACCTAGACTAAATCCTAAAAGTAAATTAAATTAAGATTAAACTAATTAAAACTAAACTAAAAATAAAAAGCTAAAATAAAGTTGAAATTAGAATAAGTTAGAAAATTAAAACTATATTAAGAATAAACTAAGTTGAATATAAACTAAATTGATTTTAAATAATAAAAAATAAATAAAATGGCATGGAACGACAAAATCGACTAAAAATGCATAATTAAAGATGTTATGACTGAAAATGCGAAAGAGAAACCGACTCCTAATGATATGAAATGATCAGAATATCTGAGGGTAAAATTTGGGGTACAACACTCGGACTTAATTTTCGTGACTTAAACGGTCCTTTCAATCTCAATCTCGGAGTAACTTTCAAAAATACGTGGTTACCTTCAACAAACTCTAAAGGTCTCCTTCGATTATCCGCATAACTTTTCTGACGATCTTGTGCTTGTTTAACTTTATCATGGATCATTCTAATATTTTCTGTGGTCTCTTGGATAATCTCGGGTCCCAAAATTCTATCTTCGCCAACTTCCGCCCAACACAATGGCGTCCTACATTTCCTTCCATATAATGCCTCGTAAGGAGCCATACCAATACTCGCATGATAACTATTGTTACATGAAAACTCAATCAACGGTAAGAGTTATATCCAATTTCCTCCACTTCCAAGCACACAAGCCCTTAACATATCCTCCATTGTTTGTATCGTCCGTTCCGTCTGACCATCCGTTTGCGGATGATTCGACGTACTCAAACACAACTTTGTTCCCATAGCTTATTGAAAAGCTCTCCAAAACCTCAAAGTAAACTTTGGGTCTCTATCGGACACAATGCTAGAGGGAATACCGTGTAACCTCACAATTTGTGAAATAAACAACCTTGTAAGATAACTTTCCTTGTATGTAGTCTTTACGGCTAAGAAATACGCCAATTTCGTCAACCGATCCACAATTACCCAAATAGAATCATAACCACCTTGAGTACGGGGTAATCCAACTGCGAAGTCCATAGAAATACTATCCTACTTCCATACCGAAATTTCCAAAGGTTGTAACAACCCACCCGGTCTTTGATGTTCAATCTTTACCTGTTGGCATACCGCACACTAGATACATATACCGCAATATCTCTTTTCATACCGGACCACCAATAGTCCCTTTTTAAGTCTTGATACATCTTCGAAGAACCAGGATGTATAGTAAAGGCACCTTTATGCGCTTCCTCTAAAATTCTTCTTTTCAACACCGCATCATCCGGAACACAAATCCTCTGGTTAAACAAAATGATTCTGTCGGTAGTTTGTACAAAAACCAGTTGTACCAACACTTCTTGTAACTTCTCGTCCAACACTTGTCCTTGTTGAATTTCCTCTCTAAGAGTAGAATTAAAATTCAAATTTCCCATAATCACACCATTAGGAGTCCAAACAAATTGAAGATTAAGATCTCTAAACTCTTCCAATAAGGCATACTCTAACATCATCAACTCGACATTACGCAACACTTTTCTACTCAGGGCGTCCGCTACTTTATTCGCTTTACTCGGATGGTACTTTAATTCCAAATCATAATCCTTCAAATATTCCATCTATCTCCTTCGACGCAAGTTCAAATCTTTTTGGTCAAAAAGATACTTTAAACTCTTATGGTCACTGAACTTCTCAAAACGTACTCCATACAAATAGTGACGCCACACCTTTAAGGAAAAAACAACTGCCGCCAATTCTAAATCATGCGTTGGATAATTCTTCTCGTGAACTTTTAATTGTCGAGAAGCATAAGCTACCACGTGACTATCTTGCATTAAAACACCTCCTAATCCCATCTCAGATGCATCA
This sequence comes from Lathyrus tuberosus, assembly GCA_022829125.1. Lineage (NCBI taxonomy): Eukaryota > Viridiplantae > Streptophyta > Magnoliopsida > Fabales > Fabaceae > Lathyrus > Lathyrus tuberosus. The sequence continues at coordinate 3,379,683 of JALAZF010000579.1, forward strand.
CAAAATACCTCATACTACTTGTTAGGATCAGGAATGATCAAAACAGGAGCAGTCGTTAATCTTTCTTTCAAACTCACAAAACTTCGTTCACACACTGAATCCCACTCATAAGGACAATGCTTTCGGGTAAGTTTAGTCATTGGTAAAGCCAATTGAGAAAAGCTCTTGATAAACCTTCTGTAATAACCTACCAGTCCCAAGAAACTTCTAACTTCTGAGACATTCTTTGGTTTCTCCCAATTAATTACCGCTTCAACTTTTGATGGATCAACCACCACACCTCCCTGAGATATGACGTGACCAAGAAAACTAACCTCCGACATCCAAAACTCACACTTGCTCAACTTGGCAAAAATTTCCTTCTCTTGTAAGATCGATAAAACGATTCTTAAATGTCCCTCGTGCTCTTGTGAAGTACGAGAATAAACAAGAATGTCATCAATGAAGATCACAATAAATTGGTCCAAGTAAGCTTGAAATATCTGATTCGTATAATCCATAAAAATTGCCAGAGCATTCGTCACACCGAACGATTTTACTAAGAATTCATAATGGCCATAACGGGTTCTAAATGCGGTCTTTGATACATCCGAACTTTTCACACGGATCTGATGATAACCCGACCGTAAATCAATCTTCGAGAACATATTGGCTCCTTTCAATTGATATAACAGATCGTATATCCTTGGTAATGGGTACTTATTCTTGATGGTGACTTTATTCAACTGTCGGTAATCAATACACAACCGCATTCCACCATCTTTCTTCTTTACCAACAAGACTGGAGCTCTACAGGGTGAAACACCGGGTCTAACAAAATGCTTAGCCATTAAATCTTCCAATTGCTCCTTCAATTCCCTTAACTTTAGTGGTGCCATCCGATATGGAGAAACAGATATAGGAGTCGTTCCTGGTATCAGGTCAATAGAAAATTCCACTTCCCTCTCCGGAGGAAGAGAAGTGACATCCTCGGGGAAAACTTCTGAAAATTCACAGACTACAGGGATACTCAAAACTTGAAGGTCGCTACTCTCCTTCTTAGTGAGAAACAAAAGAACATATTTTCCTTCTCAAACAAGAAATTTATCATTCCAACCGTACCTTCTAGAATAGTTGTTAATACATCCTTCGGAGTAGATTCAGTAGATGGAATGATGATTAGCTTCTCCTAACACCCGATGAAAACCGAATTAGAAGAAAGCCAGTCCATTCCCAAAACAACGTCTACTTTCTTTAGCGGCAAACACATAAGATCAATCTGAAAAACTCTCCCATCCATAGACAAAACACAATTCTCACACATTAAAGGCATTTCAACGATCTCATCCACGGCAGTAGTAACCACCATGGGAGGAGATAACGGAATAGCTTGCAACCCAAGTCGCTTCACACATTGTATTGACACAAAAGAGTGTGTCGCTCCACAATCAAATAATACAAAACAAGGAATCCCATTAACGAAACACGTACCAGCAATTAAAGAGTTATCACCCTTTTCTTTCTTTGCATCCAAAGTATAAACTCGATCGGTATTCTTTCCTTGTGCCTAATTTCCATTCTGACGATAATCTCTCGCCATATGGCCCACTTTCTGACACTGATAACATTTCATTCCTTCAAAACCACATCTACCATGATGATTCTTACCACAAGTATGACACACAGGAGGTGCACTTGCTCTAGCATTCTGAACTTGCTTTCCTTTGAAAGCTTGTTGTCTAGGCCTAAACTGTTGGTTGGATCTTCCACGATCATTCGGATTCGACTTACGTAAATCTCCTTCTGCCTGAAATCTCTTCAAACTGTTCTCAGCCACATAACATTGCCTTAGCAATTCAGCGTAAGAAGTGAACTCCCTTTGAGACACACTATGAGAAATCTCAGCTTTCAATCCAAAGAGGAATTGGTCAATTTTCCACTTTTCGTCCGGAGCATACATGGCTTGCCTAGAGTAAGCAGCCATAACCTCAAACTTCTCAGCATAAGTAGCCACAATCAAAGTGCCTTGCCTTAACTGTTGGAAATCAAACTCCTTTTGAGTCCTCAAAGAACCAGGGAAATAATTCTCCATAAATGTAATCTTAAATTGCTCCCAGACTTAAGGCACCTCTTGGATAGTCATCAAAGCTGAAGCACTTTCCCACCACATCATAGCAGGACCTTTTAACAAGTGAGAAGAAAATACCACCTTGTTCTCTTCACTACATTGAACTATCAGGAAGATTCTCTCCATGCCAGCCACCCATTCATTAGCTTTCGCAGGATCTAGTCCACCATAAAATTCAGGAGGATTCATGCAGATAAAATCCTAAAAGCTTCCAATTATAGCATCTGGAACAACCACCTGAGGATGAAGACCCTCATTCATCTGTTGTACCATCTGTTGCATGAACTGGTTATGCTGCTGTTGCATCTATTGTAAGAACTGGGGCCATGGGACATGCTCCTCGCCGCCTGGCGGATTCGTCCTAGCTAGAGTAGTTGCGGGTCTACCATGATTGCTTCTGCGTCCGTTATCCATGTTCCTAAACATCATATAGATAGGATTAAGTTGATCATGCTTAATGCCATACATATAACACTTAAGCCCAATGGTGACACAACACATATGAAACGAAAAGAAATACTTATATTATTTCATGGATAGGTCGAGGATACGACCTGCTCTGATACCAACTGTAACACCCATATATAACAACATACATCAAAATATATATATATTATACATGAATCCAAGTTTTGGTACTGAAATACCATAAGTTCCTAGTTAACACATTGTATACATTAAACGCCCCAAAATACAAAGTACTAAAAAAAATCTACGGCATAATATATACAAGATGTCCCAATACACTAAGAACTAGATCAACACAATGATCTCAAAATAAAACTCCAAAGCGTAAGTCTTGCCAACCCAAAAAGTCAAGGAAAGTAAGGAAAACCAAACGACTTTATCCTTACCCTTCGCAGAACCTGTGATACCTGTAATATAATCAACAACATGGGGTGAGATAATAAATCTCAGTGAGTTCCCTATCTTAAGGATTTTCTCGGCTTTACAAGGTTCTAACCAAATCCTAACTCAAGTCCAAGGGAAAAGAAAGGACTTCGAGTTTACAATCTCATAATCTCACACTATATGGAAACATGTTCATGAGTTCATTAACTCAAAATATCACTAATCGATAACCTTACCAAGGCATCTCCTTTTCCCGTCCACTTCTACGTCTAGAAGGTGACCCGAGTCATAGATCCTCGTAAATTACTTGACATACGAAATGGACTCGGGATCATCGGCCTGTTAACCATGAACCGTCACTTCTCATGGCCCGTTAACCATCTCAAGTCTCTTTACCATATAGGCTCCATTCATACTACACGCGAGAATCAAACCTACCAAGTAATTATGCATACGTTCCAGAGGAGTCTGAGACTCATGAAACTGCAACTCAGGGGAAACGGTTACGATTACATGATTTCTCACACAAGTGTGATTGTATTCGACAATCACAAGGCCACATTCGCCTTAAGGCCCTCTCACCTTTTCACCTATACTAGGTTCACACATGTTCCATACTAGTGTTTCACTCTCATCTAGACCATTACTCGGCAAGGATGCACCTTTCTACATCACATGCTCGAGCATCGCCATCTAGAGTTTTCTATCAATTTCTAGTCACATTACTAGGTTCTACTATAGTTTCATGTTTAGGTTTCCTTACTTTTCCTATTCCATTTTCATTTTAGCATGCATATTCACTCATACATACATAATGACACATAGAAAGGTATAGCATGTTTAACAGCAATAGAATAGGTAAACATAGAAAAACCAAAGTTCCAGAACCAAAACATGATGCGCCTCTTGACTTTCGCCCGACAGAGTAGCGATGCAAGCCTGCATCACTCGACGCTCAAAGCGCCGCCCGGCGGTGCGTACCAGAAGCAGCATTTCTCAGCTGCGTTTTTTGGGTTCCAAGGGTTCCAAAATTCACCCTTTCCACAGCAGATCATTTCCAAACCACAAAACAAGTATTATCAATTGATCACCTGCATAATACGACTACACTACACAATTTATATCAAATTTCATCTGTTAGAAACATGATTTTAGCAAAATTACTCATTTTCTCACAATATCAAACCTAGCTCTAGTACTCAAGAAATTCTACAACTAAAGTCTCTATCTAGAACCCACCTGGATTAGAGGATGATGATGAAGAAGATGAGATGAATTAATGAAGAAGAGATGATGATTCTTGATCTTTTTCCTCTTCTAGGTTTTCCTTCTTTTCTTTCCTTTCCTCTTCCTTCTCTCTAACTTCTTTCTATCTTTTTCTCTCTTTGTTTCTATGTTTGGAAAAGGGTGGAAAAAGAAATGATATAGAGAAATATCATTAATTAGTAACACTACTAATTGTCCAAATAGTCTCTATAGCTCCAATTAATAAAACCTCAAAGTCAGATAATATTAATTGGATTTGCTCTGAGCTTAACAGATACTCAAGTTATCCTTGCAGATAATTTTTTAGAGTACATCGGAACCCAGTTGATCATAACTAATATTATCTAGAGAAATCAAAATTACGGGGTATTACAAGTGATGTTTGAAAGGTGTCTGTCGAACGTCTTCTCGCCTTTCAAAGGTTCAAGTTATCAAAGTGGTCGAGGACAGGCTCCAATCCAGAAATAAACTGGGGAGAGATTGCTCAGACGACACATTTCCTGACGAGGAAATAACTCAAACCGGGATTTTGTCCTATCCAACATGGAAAGGAAAACTGACAACTTTAATGGAGAGAGAACGTTTACCATTTGGGGATGAGTATGACCAAAGCGATAATAATGCAATATGAATATGTATATGAATCAATTATGCATGATGTATGTATGTTTATGCTGACAAAATAGACGCGACATACAGACTAGTGAATGAACACGACTGGATACTCAGCCACTGCGGGAGATAAAAAGTATCAGCGGTTCAAGATAGCAATCATGTCTCGCTTAGGAGGGGTAAACCCTACTGGGGGAGAAAGAACCATCCGTTGGTCTTCAGAAGTAAGAACTCTGTCGGGGATATCAGATGGGACATTGTATCTGAAAATGTTGATCCTTTGTTCAGGGTGTACTGGTCAATAGAAATATTTTGATTCTTCATTTTGAGGTTTAATCCCTTCCGGAGAAGCCATCGATGTTCCTTCTTAGTGATCAGTAGTCAAAAAGAGTTACCATCTTTATTTTAAAAGCAGAAGAAAATTTGAAGGTTTAATTTTGAAAACAAAAGTAAATTTGTTTTTTTCAAGAATCGTTGATCATGTTAAAAATGTCATTCTATAAAGAAAAAATAAATGAGAATCGCAAACAAAAGCACTAAGGCTCAAATTTTTTTGATAGAATGGTAATCAGCCAAGCGCGTGATCCCATTAGAGCATTACAAAGTCTAGAAAATGGCAATTTAAGGGAAAAGCGGTTACATTGAAACATAACCGCTATCCTTCTACCAACTTTGAATTCTGAACATTCTGAGCTTTTGTCGAAGGTTACCTTGACTGAAGTCTTTTCGACGGATGGCGTTACCACTTGGGACCTAACCTTGTCATATGTAGTTACTTGCCATGAATCCCTACTTTTTTCCTGGATTGTCTTTTGAGGTTTCCAATCCACCGGGATGACTTTTGATTATGTCTCTAATTTTTGTCTGGATCGCCCTTTCGGGTTTTCAATCCACGGAGACGTTTTTTTTTATTATTTTGGCGAAGTATTTCTTGACTACATTGACATTCGTGGGGTAGGTAAACTCCTCTGCATCCATAGTTGCAAGTCTCAAGGCACCGCTTGAGAAGGCTTTCTTAATCCCATAAGGGCCATCATAATTCGGAGTCAATTTGCCCATGGAATCAGTGAGAAATGATTGTATCTTTTTTAGCACGAGGTCTCCTTTCCTGAAGACACAAGGTCAGACCTTTTTATCGAACGCCTTCTTCATTCTTTGCTGATACAACTGACCATGGCATAAAGTCGTCATTCTTTTTTCTTCGATTAGGTTCAGTTCATCGTATCGACTTTGACACCATTCATCCTCTGTTAGCTTAGCTTCCATCAATATCAGATTGATGGAATCTCTACTTCTATGGGGAGCACTGCCTCCATGCCATTTACTAGGGAGAAAGGGGTTGCCCCTGTTGAGGTGCGAACAGATGTACGATAACCGTGCAGAGCAAAGGGTAACATCTCCTGCCAATCTTTGTAGGTTAAAACCATCTTTTAAACGATTTTCTTTATATTCTTGTTAGCGGCTTCTACCGCTCCGTTCATCTTAGGCCGGTAAGGAGATGAGTTATTGTTTTTGATCTTGAACTTAGCGCACAACTCTTTCATCATCTTGTTGTTCAAGTTAGATGCATTATCAGTAATGATCTAGCTTGGAACACCATATCAGCATATGAGATTGTTCTTGATAAATCAAACCACCACTTGTCGGGTTACATTGGTGTATGACACTGCTTCGAGCCACTTAGTGAAGTAGTCAATAACTACCAGTATAAACCGATGTCCATTTGAAGCTTTGGGTTCAATCATGCCAATCATGTCGATTCCCCATATAGAAAAAGGCCATGGAGAAGAAAGAACTTTAAGATACATTGGTGGTACATGGATTTTGTCGGCATATATCTGACACTTGTGACACTTCCTCATGTATTTGTAGCAATCAGATTCCATTGTCAGGCAATAATATATTGCTCTTAGAATTTTCCTTACCATTGTGTGTCCATTGGCATGAGTGCCAAAGGAGCCTTCATGAATTTCTTTCATAAGCATAATTGCTTCTTGTCCGTCTACGCATCTGAGCAAAACCATGTTGAAGTTTCTCTTATAGAGTGTGTCATTGTTTAGGAAGAAGTTTCCTGCCAGTCTTCCGAGAATCTTCCTATCTTTTCTTGATACCCCAGGCGGGTATTCTTTTTTTTTTAATGAAGCACTTGATATCATGATACCATGGTTTGTCATCTATGACTACTCCAATCATGAAGATGTAAGTGGGCCTTTCAAGGCGCATAATGTCAATCTTAGATATGTCGTTCTCTTGAATTACAACAATCATGAAAGAAAGAGTAGCTAGTGCAACAACCATGTGATTTTCCTCACGAGGGATATGATGAAACTCGACTCTGTTGAAGAAGGGTAGCAACCTTCTTGCGTAGTCTTTGTAAGGAATTAGTCCTGATTGATATGTATTCCACTCTCCTTTGATCTGATTGATAACCAGGGCTGAGTCTCCAAACACATCCAAGTTCTTAATCCTTAAGTCAATAGCTTCTTCGAGACCCATGACACAAGCTTCATATTCGGCCTCGTTGTTTGTGCATTTGAACGTCAATCTGGCAGTGAAAGGAATATGGGTACCCTGAGGTGTTACCATGATTACCCCAATCCTGTTTCCATAAGTGTTGATAGCTCCGTCGAATATTAGTCCCCATTGGGAACTTGGCTCTGGCCCTTTGCTTGGTAGCGGTTCGTCGCAATCTTTCATTTTCAAATACATGAAACCTTCATCTGGGAAGTCAAATACGACTGATTCCTGACCGTCAATCGGTTGATGAGCTAGATGATCGGCTAAGATACTTCCTTTGACAGTTTTCTGAGCATGGTACTCGATGTCGTATTCGGATAACAACATCTGCCAACGGGCAATCCTTCCCGTGAGAGCAAGCTTTTCAAAGACCTACTTGATCGGATCCATTTCGGAAATTAAATAAGTAGTATGACAAATCATGTACTGGCGAAGACGTTTGCCTGCCCAAGCTAAAGCGCAACAAGTTTTCTCAAGCATAGTGTATCGAGTTTCACAGTCCGTGAACTTCTTACTTAAGTAGTAAATGGCAGACTCTTTTCTTTATGTCTCGTCTTGTTGGCCAAGTACACAGCCCATAGAGTCCTCCAATATTGTTAAATAGATAATCAGTGGTCTTTCTTCCACTGAAGGAGATAGAATCGGTGGATTCAACAGATATTTTTTGATGTTGTCGAAAGCTTTTTGGCTGTTTTTTGTCCATACACAACTTTGGTTCTTTCTGAGTAGTTTGAAGATTAGCGTGCATGTCGCGGTCATGAGGAATATGAACCTTGAGATGTAATTCAGACGTCCCAAAAATCCTCTGATATGTTTCTCAGTTTTTGGAGAAGGCATTTCTTGAATGACCTTAACTTTGTCGGGGTCAACCTGAATTCCTTTCTCGCTGACAATGAATCCCAAGAGTTTTCCTTAGCGGACACCGAATGTGCACTTATTGGGATTCAAGCAGAGTTTGTATTTTCTCAGACGCTCGAATAACTTTAATATGTGTTTCATGTGCTCTTCTTCTGTTTTAGATTTGGCAATCATGTCATCGACGTACACTTCAATCTCTTTGTGCATCATGTCGTGAAACAGAGTTGTCATGGCCCTTTGATAGGTTGCCCCCACGTTCTTCAGACCGAACGACATTACCTTGTAAAAAAAGGTGCCCTATAGGGTGATGAATGAAGTTTTCTCCATATCTTCCAGCGCCATTTTGATCTGATTATAGCCCGAGACTTCATCCATGAAAGAGAAGACTTTGAATTTTGTTGTGTTGTCCACCAGCATGTCAATGTGTGGTAGGGGAAGTCATTCTTTGGACTTGCTTTGTTCAGATCCCTGTAGTCTACACACATTCTGACTTTTCCGTCCTTTTTTGGAACTGGCACTATGTTGGCTCACCATTAAGGATATTATGAGGTGGCGAGGAAACCTGCGTCGATCTGTTTCTATACTTCCTCCTTAATTTTGATGGCCATATCTTGATGAGTCCTTCTCAGTCTTTGTTTTACTGGAAGACATTCTGTTTTTAGCGGTAAATGATGTTCGAAGATGCTGGTATCCTACCCTGGCATGTCTTGATAGGACCAAGCAAACACATCTGGAAATTCTTTGAGAAGTTTTATTAAGTCTTCTCTGACAGTTGGACTAATTAGTACTGCAATCTTAACTTCTTTCTTTTCTTCTTCCGATCCCAAATTGATCATTTCCAACAGCTCTTTGTGAGGCTCAATACTTGTCTGAGTAGTCAGGAGATATCTTATGGAATTTCTCCGTCCTCCTCTTCTTCTGCCTCAAATACTAGGAATTCAAAGTTGGGAGAAGGCATTGGATCATATGTTTCAATGGGGTTTAATACAAGCAACCTGCATGACGTGATGCTTTGTTTTTTTAGCAAAGACAGAGAGAATGCAAGAGTGTGTGCAGTGTATTTTCTGAAAAAAATGCTTGTTTTTTATTTTCGGTTGGGATTACCATTTTCTGAAAAACGAAAAGTGAAAACAATAATAAATACGGAAATGATAGAATGACATTATTTATTCATGATTTTTCGATTCTTGAAACACAACCCTATAAAACAAAACTCAGTCGCTTTGCGCGAAGCGAAGAGGGACATTTACAGAAAGGTGAGCCCTATAAAAACATCCATTTTACAGAAAGGTGAGCCCTATAAAAACATCCATTGGGTGAAAGGTTAAAACAAAGATGGTAATTACTTAGACTTATGGAAGACTTTCGGGACATCGACAACAACCCAGTGGCGACAAACTCCTCTATGAATCACAAAGTCTGGTATCTTCTTTCTTTGTTTGTCTTCATAAATAACACTGATTTCTGGTGGTGTAGGATCATTGGAGTCTTCCTCCCATGCAGAGTTGTCATAAATGAACTCTTTTGTTGTATTTTCCATGGTATTTTCATTTTCAGGGATATCTCCCCATCCGGTTGGCTGGATGTCCTCAAGCCTGATACGAGAGCTTTCGGGAGCTGTGTACTTGACAAAGAAGTCGTACTTGCCGCTTGGTTATCCCAGAGTGTCCCATATTTCTGTGGGAATGGATGAGTCATCTTCCTCAATGACATTGATTTCAGGAAATGCATAGTTAATGAATTCTTGTCCTACAAGCTTTGCAAATTCATCACCATGGTGTCAGACATTTTCAGAATGTCCTGAGTAATAATTCCATGACTCTGTGGGGACATGGGTATTCTTTTCAATATTACTCAACTGATAGGCATCGTCCGACTGACTCTTCTACCCCAAGTCTTTCGTACATGGCTTCTATATAGGCAAGTCATCCAGGGGATCATAGTCAAAGTTGTCCCCCATTTGATTATTTTCTTCTAATGAATTGGGTGGAGCACGACATCCTTCAGGATCACGATCTCCATAGATCATCCTGACGTCTGATCTTGGTATTTATCTTGGAATCTGTTTGGGAAAACAGAATGGTGTGTGCGTTTCTCCCTGAGACATATAATCGTCATCTTTGAGATTATACTTCCACTCCTCATCCATATCGGAGGAGTCACTCTCATTGATGGTGTGTACTTCTTGAGTCACAGGGTGGAGGAAACCTCCGCTATGGAAGAAATCCTGAATGGGACGAAAAATTTCGTCTTTCTTAGTAGTCTGGGTATAGGTTGAAGAGAAACCAAGACCTTTATTTGTACTATTATCAATAGGAATTACAATCTGCCCCCATCCTTTTGCGTCATTACTCTTGATTCCTTCGAGGGCGTCCTTGTATGATGAAATTTATGTCCCTCTTTTTAGTTGACTCTTATTGCTCAGCGAGAGTGCTTGGAACTGGGTTCCAACAACCTCATCTGGTTCTACACAAGAAAATGATGATAATTTGCTCACGATTAAGGCCTGCTCTCCGTATACTGTGACTAATTTGTCATTTTTGACAAACTTCAGCTTCTGGTGAAGTGTCGAAGTGATTGCCCAAGCTTCGTGTATCCAAGGTCTTCCTAATAAATAGTTGTATGCTGCCCGGATGTCCATGACCGGGAAAGTGACTTGGAAAGTGTGAGGACCGATGGTTATGGAAAGATCAACTTCGTCGATAACTGTTTTTCTAGATCCGTGAAAGACTTTGACGATGATTTCACTTCCCTTCATCGGAGCTCCTTGAAATGATAGTCGTACCAAAGTTGATTTTGGCATAACATTCAAAGATGATCTTGTGTCTACCAGTACGCTACCTAAAGTATCGTCTTGGAAATTGACTGTAATGTTGAGTGCCATATTATGGTTTTTGCCTTCCTCCAGCAGTTCTTCGTCATTGAATCCTAAGTTGTTGCAGGAAGTGAAGTTGGAGATGATGCTGTCAAATTGTCCTACCGTCACATCTTGTTCCACAAAGGCTTGCTCTAAGACTTTCTGTAGAGCTTCCATATGAGCTTCTAAACTGAGCAGGAGAGATAGTACAGAGATTCGAGACGGAGTTTGCAATAATTGATCCATAATATTATACTCGCTTTTCTGGATAAGCTTCTGCATCTCATCGTTGTTCTTTACAAGTTATGGATTACTTGACTGACTTGTTGGTTAGGAACTTCCATTTGAGGTTCTTTTACTTTGGTGGGTTCTCTAACTCATCTGGTGAAGATCTGACCGCTCCGGGTAACTCGACTGATGTCATCAATGTTCACAACGGAGGGTAACGGAGTTTTTTTTCCATTCTCGATGGTCGTTGCACCATACTTGTAAGGGATAGCCTTATCTGACTTGTACGGTATTGGACCTGGCAGATAGATAACCACATGAGCTTTTTGATTTTTCTGACCATCGTAAGCAACCTCGATTGGTTCTTGATTGGGAACTTTTCTCCTATTGAGTAGAGGGATTATGTCACAAACATCTTTGGTTGTTCCGTGATTGGAGATTACGACAATGTCTTTGTTTTGACCAGGAAGGTAGTCTTGTATCATGTTGATCGACCCAAAATTTGAACATGGTCGAATCTCCTTTCGGTCCAAATGATTTTGGAGGGCTGCTCGTACGAGATAACATCCTTGGTTATTTTCAGAGCATACTCTACAACACTCATTTTCTGAGCATCGTTACCAGATCTATTTCTATTGAGCGGATATCACAACTTTGATGTCTACCAGGATTCCCACCAGTCATGCTAATCTGTTGTGTGTCTTCATCCAAATATATTAGAAGCCACCAGTGGTCCAACAGATGATGAAGTGTTCTTTATACAAGCGCACACCCTTAGTCGTCTTTACAACATTCTTTATAATCTTGATAATCATGTGAAGCCAGAAAATTGAGCCTAACCTATTTAGCATGTAATTCTACTAGACAGGTATTCATCAAGCGTATGTCAAAGATCTGAACCATATTGACTTGATGATTACTTCTTTCATGGTAGTCTTGGATCCATCCAAGATCCATCTAACGTTGGAGGGCCTCTTGTATAAAAGAGCATCACATAGTATCTTTTGAGCAGATTGGACAAGTGCTGGAATCGTGTCGTGGCAGATTATAATACTGACTTTGTCTTGAATGCCTCGCCACTAAGTTGACGTTCATTGCACGAATGTCGTGGTTCTGAACAATGTTGGGATGTGCATGAGCCATGTTTACTTCACGAATCCCGTGTTCCTGAATCCAGCCTAGATCCATTTGTTCTTGTAGAGCTGCTTGTACTATGTTACACCCTTGATTGTTCTTGGAGCAGATATCGTACTGATGATAGTTGTGAGATGACACATAGCCATATCCGCTTTGTTTGCAATGAATTTTCACCAGATTGGTTCCCAAAAATAGTACATTGCGAATTTGATAATTGTTGACAGGTTCTCCTTCTATCAAATTCACTGTAGTCTTTTCATGTTACGGCAACAGGTTCGTCTAAACATTTAGATTAGTATCTTTGAAAGATATAATCCTGTTCTTGACAAGCTTTTATACATCAGCCTTAAAGCTGAGACAATTCTCAATGTTGTGCGTCGATCCTCCTTGATGGTAAGGGCAAGTTTGATCTGCCTTGAACCAAAAAGGTGGATTTTCTGGTACTATAAGAGGAGTCCTGGTCTGAGCATGTCCCTTGGTCGTAGAAGTGGAAAAAATTCTGCGTACAACATCGGTATATGGTCGAACCCTGATGGTCGTGTAGTACGATTGTTGTTATTGTATTGTGGACGAGCCTGCTGAAAAGGTTGTTGCCGCCTTTGCTGATACTGCTGTTGATTTGGTTGTTGCTGGTCAACCTAAGGTTGATAAGTCGGAGCTAGCGTTGTGTTGATAGCGGGAGTTACCGCTGCTACTGTAACACCCCCTTTCTATACCCCCAAATAATCACATAATCATTTAGGCACATATTAAAAATTTCACCAGAGTATAATTATAAACATGGTATAAAAGAGGCACGTCACATTATTCATAAAATTAAAACATTCAACACCTGCTCAACAATTGATATGCAACAGTGGGGTAACTTTGCAACAGAGGAACTTAGTCCTTGCACCCACATCTCAATATTTAGAATAAAAGCGGAAAATCTAAACATTGAAATACATCAAATATATATACATCATCGAGTATAATCCAACATATAATTCATGTTTACGTAAACATTCATCAACAAGATACATGTACAAATGTATCACAAAAGAATCATATACATCCTAGCTACCCGGTGCTACATATCAGAGCCAACCGACCAAAAGAATGAAGACACGCTTCACAAAAAGACCTCCAGCATACCTACTCTGCAATGCCTCATAGAGCATCATAAAACAGCAGAAGGGTGAGAAATATTATCATAATAACAATGCATATAATTATATACTTTAGTATAAAAATACACATATTCCACATTCTCACCACAATTCATTCATATACATCACATTGTATATATATACACACAACTAAGCATATTCATCATTCATGTTTTCACCATTCACAATCATTCCACATAAACGTACACATTTATGTTTATTCACCAATGCATCATTATAAAGATGATAAATGCAAATCATAGAGACCGACTCACGACTCTATGCAAATGCAATGCGGTACCGACTCAATCATCTCAAGTTCACTCAGGAACTTCTGCTGGAACCATCGCTCGTTACCAATGTAACTCCCCGTCGGGCCTACGATGTTCACCCATTGCTGACACCCCACATGGGCACACAATGTTTATGGATCGCTCACACCCCACCTGGGCACACGGCTCGATTGCTCACACCTCACCTAGGCACACAATTCGATTGCTCACACCTCACCTAGGCACACAATCGTTTGTAACCATCGCTCACACCTCACATAGGCACACGATGTTACCACGGATTCTCATTAGAATCGCTCGACACAAGAATGTACTTCATTATGCTGCACATGCAAAATGACTCAAGACATTCTTGAAATGCATACATATTCACAATATATTCATGCATTCATCTCATACGATCACATACAATCTATATACATTCACATCAATGCACTATTGTATGATTCACATTCAAACACATAGTCAAAACGGTAAAAGTCTCTAAATAGCACTATTCCTGACTTTTCGACATAATTAAATCGGCTAACAATTTCCAAAACCTCATAATCACAAAGTACAGCTCAAAAGCTTTCCAACGACACCAGGAATATAAAAATCGGATACTCGAAACAAAAGTTACGGACGAAAACGAAAACGACATTTTGAAAAATCTCATTTTAACACTTCTCCTGCTCATACGCGTATGGACCTATGTCATACGCGTATGGCCAAAACCCCTTACGCGTACACTACGTAAATCACCAGATGGCCGGGAAAAAGGAAGGTTCATACGCGTATTGGCCCTGAAATGCGCCATCCATACGCGTATTGCCCAAGTCAATACGCGTATGGCCCTCCCCATTACGCGTATGGCCAGGCAGAATGCAGAATTTTCCTGCAGAATTCTGTTCTGCGTTTTCCACCCAAACCACCCCCAAATTCATCATCTAAATTCAGAAAAATACCAATTTGATATCTAACAACATGTATCATTCGTGTAACAACCACAAGGGATACGAAAACATCGTTTTCAACACGATTAAATCGATTTCTATCGTTTTCTATACAAATGGGTTTCCACCAAAATTCATAAAAATCAACAATCACAACAACACAATCATACATAATCATACACATTGATAAGATAATGATGTTTCACACCCTTACCCGGATTCCAAACTTGCTAGATGATTATTCTTGATGATTTCCTAAGTTTTCCTCTTTTCCCCTTCTTTTCTCTTCCTCCTCTTTCTTTCTCTCCTTTTTCTCTCTATTTCTCTTTTCTTTCTATTTTCCTTCTATTTTTCCTTTCTTATCTCTTTTTCTTTCTTTTCTATTTCTTTTCTCTCATTTTCTACACCAATCCAAATTAATTCATTTTCACTCACAAATCTATTTCTACTAAATTTTCTAACTTAATATTAATTGAGAAATGTCTAAAATACCCTCCATTCTAATTTTCTCCGAAAACTCTCGAAAACGGTAAAATAACATAATACGCCAACATAGCATATTAACATACCAATTTCACAGATAAAATAATTTATCACTCAATTTAAATAAAAGACTGAACAAAATGGAAATAATTAAAATCGGGGCGTTACAACTCTCCCCCACTTTAGAAATTTCCGTCCTCGAAAATAGGACCTGATTCAAACAACTCCGGATACGACTCTCGCATCCTACTCTCTAGTTCCCAAGTCATATTGCCTTCCGCAACGCCTCCCCACGCTACTTTCACAAGCGCACTATCCTTGCCTTTTAGCTTCTTAACTTCACGGTCCAAAATCCTAACCGTTAAAGCCTCCACCGTAAGGTTATCTCTCACTTCAACCTCGTCCATAGGAATAACATGTGACGGATCTGGGACATACTTCCGAAGTTGCGAAACATAGAATACGTCATGCAAATTCGAAAGGTTCGGAGGCAACGCCACACGGTAAGCCACAACACCAACTCGTGAAGTAATCTGATACGGACCAATAAAACGAGAAGTCAACTTCTTCGACTTCAAAGCACGACCCACACCCGTAACCGGTGTAACTCTCAAAAACACATGGTCGCCTTCTTGAAACTCAAGATCTTTCCTTCTCTTGTCATGATAGCTCTTTTGTCTACTTTGAGAAGCTTTCATTTTCTCCCGAATAAACTTCACTTTCTCCGTCGTTTGTTGTACCAACTCCGGTCCAACTATTGCCCTCTCACCGATTTCATGCCAACACAAAGGTGTTCGACATCTCCGACCATACAAAGCCTCGAATGGTGCCATACTTATACTTGAATGAAAACTGTTATTGTAGGCGAACTCAATCAACGCCAAATAACTATCCCAAGCACCACCTTGCTCGAGCACACAAGCACGCAATAAATCCTCCAACGATTGAATTGTCCTTTCGGTTTGACCATCCGTTTACGGATGATAAGCCGAACTCAATCTTAGCTTAGAACCCAAAGCCTTTTGTAAGCTCTCCCAAAACCTCGATGTGAATCTAGGATCTCTATCCGATACAATACTCTTAGGAACTCCATGTAACTTCACCACCACAAGAATATAAATCTCGGCTAACTTCTCCAAAGGATAACTAATATCAATTGGAATAAAGTGAGCAGATTTAGTAAGCCTATCAACAATTACCCAAATAGCATTAAGACCTCTTTGCGTATTCGGTAATCCCGTAACAAAATCCATCGATATACTATCCCATTTCCATTCCGGAATATCCAACGATTGCAACAAACCACTAGGCTTCTGATGTTCCACCTTCGACTTTTGACAAGTCAAACACGCATACACAAATCGAGCCACGCCCCTCTTTAAACCGGACCACCAAAAGATCTTCTTCAAATCTTGATACATCTTATTCGCACCCGGATGAATACTTAAGTTACTTCGGTGCCCTTCTTCCAATATCATCTTTTTCAACTCTACATCATCGGGAATACAAATACGACCACGGAATCTCAAAACTCCAAAATTATCAACTTTGAAATCTTCATTCTCATTCAACATTAAATCAACGAATTTCAAGTCCAACTTTTGCTTTTTACCTACCGTTGCAAGAAAATCATTTGTAACATGTAGCATACCAAGTCTCATACTTCTCGGCTTCATTTCACAAACTAAACTCAAGTCTCTAAAATCCTCCAAAAGTCCCCATTCTCTCATCATTAATGCGGACATATGTAATAACTTTCGACTTAAGGCATCGGCCACCACGTTTGCCTTACCCGGATGGTAATTCAAACTAAATCATAATCCTTCAAAAGTTCTAACCACCTCCTTTGTCTCATGTTCAATTATTTTTGATCAAATAGATATTTCAAGCTCTTGTGATCACTAAAAACTTCAAATCTCGCACCATAAAGATAGTGTCTCCAAATTTTCAAAACAAACACCACGGCCGCTAACTCCAAGTCATGCGTAGGATAATTCTTTTCATGCACTCTCAATTGTCTTGAAGCATATGCCACAACTTTTCCATCTTGCATCAAAACACCACCTAAACCAATCAATGAAGCATCACAATACACAACAAATGGTTCATTAGGATTAGGCAAAATCAAGATCGGAGTCGTTGTCAACCTTCTCTTTAACTCATTGAAACTCTCTTCACAATGAATATCCCAAATGAAAGTCTTTCCCTTACAAGTCAGTTGCGTTAACGGAAGTGCCAACTTCGAAAATCCCTCAATAAACCTCTGATAATAACCCGCCAAGCCTAAAAAGCTTTGAATCTCTGTAACCGACTTAGGAGCCTCCCATTGCATCACCGCATCAATCTTGGATGGATCCACACTAATACCACTACCGGAAATAACATGTCCAAGGAAACTTACTTCCGACAACCAAAATTCACATTTCGAAAACTTAGCATACAATTGTTTTTCTTTCAAGATTTGCAACACAATTCTCAAATGCTCTTCATGCTCCTCTTGAGACTTAGAGTAAATCAAAATGTCATCGATGAACACAACCACAAAACGATCCAACTGTTCATGAAAAATACGGTTCATGTATTCCATAAACACACCCGGCGCGTTAGAAACCCCGAATGGCATCACGGAGTATTCGTAATGACCATATCGTGTCCTAAAGGCCGTCTTTTGAATATCCTCTCCTTTCACACGAATCTGGTGATATCCCGATCTCAAATCAATCTTGCTAAAAACATTTGCACCAACCAGTTGGTCCATCAAATCATCAATCCTTGGAAGCGGATACTTGTTCTTAATTGTCACTTTGTTCAATTGTCGATAATCAATGCATAACCGTATACTCCCGTCCTTCTTCTTTACCAACAATACCGGAGCACCCCAAGGAGAAACACTTGGCCTTACAAATTTCTTGTCCAACAAGTCATTCAATTGCTTCTTCAATTCTACCAACTCCGATGCCGACATACGATACGGTGCCATCGAAATCGGTCTAGTACCTGGAACTAGATCAATAGAAAATTCAACTTCTCTTTCTGGCAGTACATCAGTAATATCTTCCGGAAACACTTCTGGAAATTCACACACCACTGGGAACAAATCAAGCTCAACTTTACTCTCCACCGACAATGATGCAAACAAACCAAACAATTGAGCTTCGTCTGCTAAAAGTTTCTTTAACTCTTTAGTGGATAGGAAACTCTCAAATTCATCATCTTCCAAAGAAGGAAACCTTACTAACTTGTGATAGAAATCTATATGAACTCGATTAAATTGCAACCAGTTCATACCCAAAATCACGTCCAATCCCTCCAACGGCAAACATACTAAATCCATAATGAAGTCTTTACCATACATGGTCAAAGGACAACTTACACGCACCAAAGACGTAGTTACCGACCCTGAAGCAGGAGTCTCAATAACCATCTCAATACCCATCAAAGACAAAGTAAGATTCAAACGCTTCGCGCACTCAGACGAAATAAACGAATGAGTCGCTCTCGTATCAATAACAGCAACAAAAGGTGTACTATTAATAAAGCATGTACCTTTAATCAAACGGTCTGCATTCGTAGTTTGAGTCCCCGCCAATGCAAACACTTTTCCGCCCGCTTGAGCTTGTTTCGGCTTAGTACACTTAGTACTAATGTGACCCACTTCTCCACAATTATAGCACTTCATCATGTTCCTTCTACAATCTGTAGCAGCATGCCCAGTACCTCCACAATTAGAACATTTTGCTACAGGTTTCCCACACTCAAATGATTTATGACCTATTTCACCACATTTGTAACACCTAACAACACCGGAACCTCCTCCTCCAGATCTCCTATCAAAGCTTCCCCTATGCTTGCCCTTATCAACGGGTGTCACATAAGGTCCACTTCTAGCTTGTTGCTTCCCCTTCCTCTCATTCAAACTTTTGTAATGTGTGGAACGAACCTTACTATCTTCCTCGAAGATTCTACAACATTCCGTCAAATCCGCAAACCTCCTTATCCTTTGATATCCCACAGCTTGTTTAATCTCAGGACGCAAACCATTCTCATATTTAATACACTTTGAGAACTCAGCTGTAATCGCGGCATAATGAGGATGGAATTGAACCAACTCCACAAACTTAGCAGTATAGTCCACCACGGACATACTACTTTGTTTTAATTCAAGGAACTCCATCTCCTTCTTCCCTTTCACACTTTCAGGGTAATACTTCCTCAAGAACTCAGTACGAAATAAATCCCAAGTTACCTCTTCATCATCCACCTCAAGAATTTGACGCATACCGACCCACCAATCGTCGGCTTCTTCCTTCAGCATGTGAGACCCAAGCCTCACCTTATTCTCCTCCGCACAGTCCATGACTCTGAAGATCCTTTCAATCTCTTTTAACCAAAGCTGAGCACCATCGGGATCAAATCTTCCTTTGAAGACCGGTGGTTGATTCTTTCTGAACTCGTCATTAGCATTCACGTTCGGCGCACCTTGTACCGCCCTAGCCATTGACTCCAAAGCAGCAGCCATCGCATTATCGTTTCTACCAGCCATATTCTGATCATTCCCAAAAATGGCAACAAGGTTAAACAACAGTTCAACCAACACAACAACAAGACAGACACAACTGACTCAACTCTGGCTCTGATACCACTTAATGTAACACCCCCTTTCTATACCCCCAAATAATCACATAATCATTTAGGCACATATTAAAAATTTCACCAGAGTATAATTATAAACATGGTATAAAAGAGGCACGTCACATTATTCATAAAATTAAAACATTCAACACCTGCTCAACAATTGATATGCAATAGTGGGGTAACTTTGCAACAGAGGAACTTAGTCCTTGCACCCACATCTCAATATTTAGAATAAAAGCGGAAAATCTAAACATTGAAATACATTAAATATATATACATCATCGAGTATAATCCAACACATAATTCATGTTTACGTAAACATTCATCAACAAGATACATGTACAAATGTATCACAAAAGAATCATATACATCCTAGCTACCCGGTGCTACATATCAGAGCCAACCGACCAAAAGAATGAAGACACGCTTCACAAAAAGACCTCCAGCATTCCTACTCTGCAATGCCTCATAGAGCATCATAAAACAGCAGAAGGGTGAGAAATAGTATCATAATAACAATGCATATAATTATATACTTTAGTATAAAAATACACATATTCCACATTCTCACCACAATTCATTCATATACATCACATTGTATATATATATACACACAACTAAGCATATTCATCATTCATGTTTTCACCATTCACAATCATTCCACATAAACGTACACATTTATGTTTATTCACCAATGCATCATTATAAAGATGATAAATGCAAATCATAGAGACCGACTCACGACTCTATGCAAATGCAATGCGGTACCGACTCAATCATCTCAAGTTCACTCAGGAACTTCTGCTGGAACCATCGCTCGTTACCAATGTAACTCCCCGTCGGGCCTACGATGTTCACCCATTGCTCACACCCCACATGGGCACACAATGTATATGGATCGCTCACACCCCACCTGGGCACACGACCCGATTGTTCACACCTCACCTAGGCACACAATCCGATTGTTCACACCTCACCTAGGCACAGAATCGTTTGTAACCATCGCTCACACCTCACATAGGCACACGATGTTACCACGGATTCTCATTAGAATCGCTCGACACAAGAATGTACTTCATTATGCTTCACATGCAAAATGACTCAAGACATTCTTGAAATGCATACATATTCACAATATATTCATGCATTCATCTCATACGATCACATACAATCTATATACATTCACATCAATGCACTATTGTATGATTCACATTCAAACACATAGTCAAAACGGT
Source organism: Lathyrus tuberosus (assembly GCA_022829125.1). Lineage (NCBI taxonomy): Eukaryota > Viridiplantae > Streptophyta > Magnoliopsida > Fabales > Fabaceae > Lathyrus > Lathyrus tuberosus. The sequence continues at coordinate 3,400,846 of JALAZF010000579.1, forward strand.
AAAAGTCGCTAAATAGCACTATTCCCGACTTTCCGACATAATTAAATCAGCTAACAATTTCCAAAACCTCATAATCACAAAGTACAGCTCAAAAGCTTTCCAACGACACCAAGAATATAAAAATCGGATACTCGGAACAAAAGTTACGGACGAAAACGAAAACGACATTTTGAAAAATCTCATTTTAACACTTCTCCTGCTCATACGCGTATGGACCTATGTCATACGCGTATGGCCAAAACCCCTTATGCGTACACTACACAAATCACCAGATGGCCGGGAAAAAGGAAGGTTCATACGCGTATTGGCCCTGAAATGCGCCATCCATACGCGTATTGCCCAAGTCAATACGCGTATGGCCCTCCCCATTACGCGTATGGCTAGGCAGAATGCAGAATTTTCCTGCAGAATTCTGTTCTGCGTTTTCCACCCAAACCACCCCCAAATTCATCATCTAAATTCAGAAAAATACCAATTTGATATCTAACAACATGTATCATTCGTGTAACAACCACAAGGGATACGAAAACATCATTTTCAACACGATTAAATTGATTTCTATCGTTTTCTATACAAATGGGTTTCCACCAAAATTCATAAAAATCAACAATCACAACAACACAATCATACATAATCTTACACATTGATAAGATAATGATGTTTCACACCCTTACCCGGATTCCAAACTTGCTAGATGATTGTTCTTGATGATTTCCTAAGTTTTCCTCTTTTCCCCTTCTTTTCTCTTCCTCCTCTTTCTTTCTCTCCTTTTTCTCTCTATTTCTCTTTTCTTTCTATTTTCCTTCTATTTTTCCTTTCTTATCTCTTTTTCTTTCTTTTCTATTTCTTTTCTCTCATTTTCTACACCAATCCAAATTAATTCATTTTCACTAACAAATCTATTTCTACTAAATTTTCTAACTTAATATTAATTGAGAAATGTCTAAAATACCCTCCATTCTAATTTTCTCCGAAAACTCTCGAAAACGGTAAAATAACATAATACGCCAACATAGCATATTAACATACCAATTTCACAGATAAAATAATTTATCACTCAATTTAAATAAAAGACTCAACAAAATGGAAATAATCAAAATCGGGGCATTACAGCTACTGGTTGATACCTTCGCCTTTGCGTTTAGGGAGAGATATTACTGATCTCTATCTTTTTTTTTTGAATAGCACCATCGTATCTCTTGGTACTACTGGATGGCTCTGTATCTTTGACCAATCATCCTACTCGGATTGCCTCTTCAAGGCATACTCCCATGTTCACCATTTCAATGAAGTCACTGGGCGCACTGGCAACCACTCGGTTGTAATAGAATGAGCTCAAAGTTTTCAAGAAAATCTTTGTCATTTCCTTTTCCTCAAGAGGAGGACAGATCTGGGCGGCGATTTCACGCCATCTCTGAGCATATTTCTTGAAGGTTTCTTTATCCTTTTGTGACATCGCTCTGAGCCGATCCATATCTGGTGCCATGTCCAAGTAGTATTTATACTGCTGAATGAAGGTTGCCCCGAGATCTCTAAAAATACTGATCTTGGTGCGGTTTAAACCCATGTACCATTTGAGTGCGGCACCGATTAAACTGTCTTAGAAATAATGGATCAGTAGTTGTTGATGTCTGTTTCAGTAGACATTTTCCTAGCGTACATCACCAAATGACTTTGAGGGCAACAGTTGCCTTTGTATTTTTCAAAGTCAGGCACCTTGAATTTGTGCGTATCTTTACATTAGGGACCAAACATAGGTCTGCGGCGTCCTTTTCCGAACAAGTCTTGACCGCGAATGTCATGCAATTCCTTCTGCATTTCCATGAATTGTTCCTGGAACTCATTCATTCTTTCGTACATGTCTTTGTTTCCACTAGAAATCGCTTGTGGAATCTGTCCTTCCGGGACAGTGTGTACCATTGGTTGTGGTATAGACATTATCGCAGTGACTCTTGGCGCTTCAGTTCCCTGAAGTTTGTAACCTTCAGGAGTTGTTGTTGTAACTCTTGCATCTTCGCTTTCTCGAAGTTTGTAACCTTCAAGTCCAGTGGTTCCGGCTACAGCTTCTGGGTCTTCAGTGACAGGCGAGACGCATCCTTTAGGTATGAAGTTGAAAGGCATGCCCCAGGGGAAACCCTAAGGCATGTTGTACAGAGGATGATTCTCATGTGTCTTCATTATGGGTGTAGATGTAATCTCTGAGATCACAGTTCTTTGATGTTGCTTCTCCTGAGCTGCGGCCAGGTTTTGCAGGTTGCTTTTGTAGCGGCAAAATCGTGAGTGTAAGCTATTGATTAACTTAACTCTAAAAGAAAGAGTCGCCACCGCACTTTTATTTTATCCAAAAAGGAAAGGAAAAAGAGCGAACAAAACCTACACAAGCTCTAAAACAAGAACAAGTGAACAGAGACTGGGTAAGGGGGTTGGTTACGTTAAGGGAAGGTGTTAGCACCCAAAACGTCTATAGTACTCTATAGGAACCCTTTGAAATATTTACGTTTTTGGTCTAAAAAAGTTTGTTTGAAAAGAGATTGAGGAGATGAAAAGAGAAATTGTTTTTAAGATTTTTGTGTTTGGAGAGATTTGTCGCCTCATGCCTACGTACCCACGATGTGCAATATAGGATCAAAACCTCGTAGCTCGTGGTACAAAGAATGAAATTTGTTTGTTTTGGTTTAATTTAAATGTAAAGACAAGTTGCCATTTCCAAGCGAATAATTCCTCTTGAAGAAATGAATCATGTCTAAACTTATGAAAAGTTTTAAAGGAAAAGTGCACGAGGGCACAAAAAGAGAGTTTGATGATTTTGGTGTTTTTAAAAGTCTTTTGAAAAAGGTGTCAACATGCTTATGTAGTTTAGCATTTGTTAAGAAATGAAAGGAAAAAGAGTAAAATCACTTGACAAAGTCAAGGTTTCTTTATTAAAGAGGCGATAGTTTGAAAACAAGAAAGCTTTTTTGAAAAAGAGAAAGGGTTTTGAAAATTGAAGAAAGGGTGGAGAAGAAGTGACTATCCTAAAGCACAAAGTAAAAGCTAAGGATAACAATAGCCTAACCACACAAGTAAGCTCCATAGTCTTCGAACCATAATTCCAAAGCAAAGGGAGAAAGGTCCTAAGTCTAAGTCCAAGGTTCCAAGAATTGCATTGGATGTCCAAGGTCTAGGTGAAAAACTCCATGTCCATTGCAAAGGATAGTAACCATAGTCCAAGATTAGAAGCATAAGTTTTTTTAGAGGTTTTGGCCTTTATTAATATTTTTGGTCCAAGTGGACAAAGAGAAAAAGGCATAAGCATAAACATGTGTCCAACAGACAAAGGAAAAATTGCGGAAGCATAAACATATGTCCAACGGACAAAGAAAAAATTGCGAAAGTATAAACATGATATGAAATGATAATAATGGAGCATAAAAGTAAAAGAGAGATAAGGAGCGAGAAGGAATTGTAAACAAAGTTAGTACAATAGTATTGTTAGTAAGTTAGTGATTAGTTGTTAGAGTAAGTGATCAATAATAATTGAATAATTGCACTTAGGTCAAGGTTAATGAGAACTCATTAGAGGATTGATAAGACCAAAGCCTCCTAACAACAAGTTTCATAAGTTTTGAACCAAAAGACAAATAATCAACCATTTTGACTGTTTTCTGATACGGGACATATGTTGTGCTATGTTAAGCAATCGCCGAGTAATTTACGGAGTAATTACCCTACAATGAGGCCGGTCAATAGATCTTTGTGCTAATGCATGCTAGATGAGCGATATGTAAATCGTCATCCGAAAGCAATACCGCACGAAAAGAAAAGAAGGTAACGATCTAGTCTTGATCAAAATTCAACAAAGGAATTCCAAGATCCATTCGACTTTCATCGATCAAAAAGAAAAATAAATAAGATGAAGAAGAAAAAAAATGGATCTAACAAGTTATGATCCATCAACAACCAACAAATAAAGAACAATAGAAAAAGAAGTCAAATGGAAATGAAAGAATTAACATATTTTTTAAATGATTTTTCAAGGAATGCTTTAAAAAAACCAAAATAGAAAGCTCCACAAAATTAGTAAATCTAAGTTTAAAATAATAAAAAAAATAAGAAGACATTATTATTTAAAAAAAAGGAATTAAAGAAATTTAAAAGAAATGAAAAGGAAAGGGAGGTTTGAGTTGGAAAAGAGTAGGTGCTGGCGAGTGAATTCTCACGGTCCAGCCCAATCCAAATACATTAATTTTAAAAGAAAAAAGAAAACAATGAAATATAGATGAAAATCAGAAACAAATTAGCTCCGTCATCTTCTTCAAGGAGCCGTCACTGTTCACGACGGAGGGAAGCGAGGCAAGTTTGTTACGGCGGAGCGGCAGATTTCAAAATTCACACAGAAGTGATCCAAATCAAGTGTTCTTCTCAATTCCACAATCAATTTCATCTATCGTTCGAATCGAAACCGCAAAAGCTCGCGGAGAAAGCTTCAATACCTTCGAAGATCGTGAGTAATCCAACGAATTCCTCTTCTCCTCTTTTTCTGGACTTGCGTGAATTCTCTGTTGTTGTTGCTTGAATCGAAAATGAAGTTGTTGTTGTTGAAGTTTGCGTTGTTCAAAATTGTTGTGTGATGTGAATTGTAAATTGAATTTGTGTTGATGTAGTGATGTGGTGAAGATTTGTTTTCTGCAGGTTTTTTTTAGTTATGCAAAGAAGATTATGGAGTTGAAGTTGAAGTTTATGGTGATTTTTGAAGGAGATGATGAGAGGTGATGGAAGTTGGAAATTGAAGATGGTGGAAATGAAATTGAAGCTTTTGGTTTGATTTTCTGCATAGTGACTGTGGTTGTTCAAGCTTGATGAAATTGAAAGAATGAGGTGCTATTTATAGAATATTGGAGTGAATTTGAATTGAAAATTTTGGATGGAAATTGTTGCTTCTGTTTTGTTTCGCGAATGCCGTTTTGTTCACGTTGTTCCTGCGTTTTGTCACTTGTAGCTTGTGTGAGAGGCTTATTTTTGGTTTATGTGAAGGCTGGGCGTGATTTTTGCACGGCTGGGATTTTGGATGGGAAATAGCTTGTGATGGCTTGCGTGGTAGCTTGAACACGGCTTGGAAGTATCAGCTTTTTCTTTTTTTTTTTAATTACCTTTTTTCAAATATTGTATTGATGGGCTGAGATATGGATTGGCTTCACGATGCTAGAGGTTTAGATACAAGGCTTGGTATAGCATGATAAAACTTAGCATTGGCCGTGAATTGTTTCTTCAAGTAGCTTTTTTTTCTTTTATCAATTCTTTCTCACATTGCCATGTAAATGGGCTCAAGGCAAATGGGCTTTAATGATTTGATTTTTTTTTCTGGACAATGGGTTAGAAACAAAATGGTTATGATAAAGAATTTGGAAATTAAAAATGGATAATTGGAAAATGATTTTGGATAGTGAAAAATGGAATATAGAAAAATTGGTTAAAAAAAATTGTGGGTAATTGGAATATAATGGATAGTTGGATGTGAATATTAGATAATGGATGCTTAAATGGATATTGAGATTTGAATTAGAAATGGTTATTGATTTGGGTAATTGTTTATAAAAAATGGATATGGATCATGAATAGCAAATCTTTATTTATTTTTAGCCCAAAACCAATCTCGAATTTTTCCACAAGCCTCTGATAAAGTGAATGAAGCCAATCCTTGAACCACTGAACAAACCACGACTAAACAACAACCATCTAAAAATATCATCCTCTGAATCTCTGATAATAAGTTCTGAATCACTTTGAACAATTCCTGGGAAAATAAATTCACAGAGGAACACAATATGGACTAACGAACTCAGATGAACCTGATGGATACATCACACAACAACCTGAATGTCACTACTTGAGAAATAAACTACTGGCGCAATGGACTTGCACTTGAAATAGTTGCTTGATAGTTTGACCAAGATTAGGTCAAACATCCATCTGAACTGGATCAAGAACAAACAGCCACATGTGACTTGAAATCACTTCATTGTCTTTGACAAACCTGCACAACACACAGAGAGAGAAACTGCAGCAAATTTTTTTGGTATTTTGGTTAGAGTTTAGTAAATAGAAACAAGTAAGAATAATATACAAATGTTCAGGAGAAACAAAGATTGTGATCTTGTTTGTGGTATGAGATGCAAATGAAAATGTGCGAAATCTTATAGGTAAAAATTAGGGTTCAACAGCTGCCCCTATTTAAGTTTCTTCAATCAGGAGATATGAAGGTTGAAAACTTCGTCCTGACAAGATTGAAGATACTTAAATACAGAAAACCAAAATTTTAGCCATAAGATGCCACAAGATGTTATGAATGCAAAGGATGAAACAGACTGCGGGGAAACTTGAAATAAGAGAGTTACGGTAAATTGAGTGAGATGACGTGAAAAGACACGCTGGGGAACACAAGCTATTTCTAGATATCTGTCAAGGTGACAAGAAGTATCCATCTATAGTTTGAATGAGAGGGATATGACCCTAGAAGACGAGTAGTGATATCCAAGAATGACATTTGATGGAAACTACGAACGACACAAAATGGTATATCTATAGACGTCCAAGAATGGCATTGGACAACAACAAGGAAGTTTCTGGTAAAAACAATAGCGTCATCCAAGAATAGCATTGGATGAAGGTGAAAAACACTCTATTGGGGGGTAAGATATCCAAGAATGACATTGGATAAAAGGAACTACATCATTCAAGAATGGCATTGAATGAGGCATTAGAAAACATCAAAGACATCATTGGATAGCAACAAAATTCCATTTGAAAACTTCATTAGGGACATCCAAGAATGGCATTGGATGGCATGGTTAAACATCAGAGATATCCAAGAATAGCATTGGACTTGGCTGGGAAAAAGGTGTCCAAGAATGGCATTGGACAAAAGGAATCTCAACATCCAAGAATGGCATTGGATGAAGTGAGAAAAGTTCTGGAAAATATATCAGAAATATCCAAGAATGGCATTGGATAAAAAAAGAGTTCACGATATCCAAGACTGGCATTGAATAAAGTGAGCAAGAACTTTCAGGAATGTGTCATACCCTAAATTTTGACCGGGCGTTTTTATTTTTTTCTCATTTCATCTGTCTATATTTTTATACTGTGTTGTCTGCATACAATATCATATATTTTCTTCATGAATATTTTTTTATTTATCAGCCGGATTTAACGTATAAAATTTTCATGTATTTATGGTCAAACTGAAAAGTCAACTGACGCAAAAAGTCAAAGTTTGACTTTTTGGTCAACTGTGAGCTTCACAAGCCATTACTCAAGAAAATATGATGGATGATTTAATTTGATCAAATTTAAATCAAGAAATCATGCAAAATTGCAAAATTGATCAAATTGAAGAAAACTTAGAAATTTTTTCTAAGTTAAAATCATGTTCAAGTGCAGAACTTTTCAAGGTTGTGACTATTGATCCAAGAGTCCATTGATTTTACATAAGGGCTACTTTTAAAGAGGGTATTTGATACTTCAACATTGTAGAAGGAATCAACTCAAAATATCATAAGGATTGAAAGATATAAGTGATCAAAGTTGGGAATTCTTAATGTCCAATGTTCTGACATTGCATAGGACATCATTAATATTTTTTCAGCAAGAATGCCCCAACTTCAAGGATGTTTTTCTCCATGATCCAAGTTGAACCAGGTCTGGGGTCAAACATGAAAGTTGAAGTACATCATCTCAGCTTTCCAGAAAGTCCTAGAACGTCCTTGTAGCATACTCGAGCAAGGAGATATGAGTTTTGTAAAAAGCATTGATAAAGCAGAATTTTCATGACAACTTTTAGGACATATTTGACTATACAAGTTCAAGACCATTTTTGATGACTTTGCAAGCTTAACCAATACCAAAGTCAAACATTAAAGTTAAAGTATGTCATTAGGGCTTTCCAAAATGTACAAGAACTCCCATTGATTCAACTTGAGCAAGGAGTTATGAACCTCACAACATGCCTTGCTCGAGCTGATTTTTTGGGACAGATTTTGTGCACTTTTCTTGTGCCACACAATTTTCAAGCTTTATCACCATGCAAGACAAGCATCAAAGATGCAATTCACTTCAACTCAAAATATCATAGTGGATTAAAAGATACAAGTGATTAAAGTTTGGAATTATTAATGTTCAATGTCTGATGTTCTGACATTGCATATGACATCACTAATATTTTTCCAGCAAGAATGTCCCAACTTCAAGGATGTTTTTCTCCATGATCCAAGTTAAACCAAGTATGGGGTCAAACATCAAAGTTGAAGTATGTCATCTTAGCTTTCCATAGAGTCCTGAAACAACCATTTATCATTCTTGAGCAAGAAGTTATGGATTTTACAACAAGGCTTGTTGCAGCTGATTTTTAAGACATGTTTCAAGACAGATTTGCACATTTCTTGTGCCAAACGAATTTCCAAGCCTTGTCGTCACTTTGGACACCTCTGAGGATAAAATCTAAAAGGGACAATCACTGAGCCAAGCCTCCAAAGTCCTTGGAACAAGAAGTAGCATGCTATTCCTAAAAATCCCTAAAAGAGGGACAAGACTCCAATTTTGGATTGGAGCATTCAATAGATGCTTAGAGGTGGCATGGACTGACACATTTGTAACTGAATTCAGTCAAGATTCCTCCAACAAGTAGGGAACCAGCAGCCTGTGCCCTAACCTCTAGTCAATGGCTAGAGGAGACTTGGATTTTCATTGGCCAACATTGAAAAAACCTCTGCGGCAGCCACCATTCACTATTGCTGCCAAAACAAACTTGCTCTACTATAAATAGAGCTCATTTGTGCTCAGTTTGAGTACACCAAAGCCATCAAACAGATGCTTTCCTCAAAATCCCTTTCTCTTGGCAAAAATGCCTTCTTTAGTAAGGTAACACTGAGTTTTTGAGTTGGAGAGCTTTTTCAATCAAACCAATCACACACACACCTCATAAACATCATATGTAGGTGATCCAAACTCTCACAAGTGACCTGTAATCACAAAATCACAAAGTCACCTCTCAAAACCTCAAAATTGGACTTTTTGCATTTTTCAAGCCATGTCTTGATTCAGTCACTTTTCAAACCAGATAAAACCTCAAACACACTCCAAATATCATCCTTGAACTGTCCCAAATGGTGCCACACATCTGGAACACCATTTGAGAGAGTTGGCATTTTGGCCACTTTAACCCCTTTTGCAAGAAAGGGCCAGTTTGTGTTTTTGCAGGTTTCAGCTAATTCTAACCATCCTTAAAGCTTCTAAGAGGTCATTTGAGGGTGTCCAAAGCATCAAATCATTTCTGGAACAAATCACTTGGTAGGTTGCACAAAATCTCCAAAAAAGATGTAAAATTCACAACTTGAATTCTTTGAATCATGCTTTCCTTTGATGGCCACATACATGCATCATATTGAACAATTCTTGAAGTAAAAATGTAGTCCTTAATGTGTGTGTTGTGATCCTCCTAGTGTTTTCACTTTAACATGTTTATATGTGGAGTTTATGTTGTTTTAAACTTAAGGTGCAAATCTAGTTTTTTTCTTTGTGTGTTCTGTACATTCAGTTTCAATATGCATGAGTAATACCATTGGATTCCTTGTGAAAAATTGGTCAAGATAGGTTCTTACGGATTTCAATTTCGTTAAAAATTGAGAGAGTTATGAATGTTTGAAGTTTGATAAAAAAAAGATGTTGAAAACCAAGGTGTGGTTCTGGTTTTTTGATTGATGTCGAATGTGATGTTGTGACATCGTCCCTTTTTCTCTTATCTTCAAAACTCATGAGTGATGTCGAATGTGATGTTGTGACATCAGCCCTCTTTTTCTTAGTTTATCTTCAAAACTCAACAAATTCTTTTACATAGCAAAAATCATCATTTTCCAATTCTGTTTTACACACTTCTTATTCATACTCCATAATATTTTAATCCACCAAAAAATTACAAAAAATATTATTATTTGATATATTTTTAATATATTAAAAAATATTGTTTTAAATGCTTTTAAAATGATTTATTTTTCTTGAATTTTAAAACCAAAATGATTTTAAATATTCATGTGGATAAAATACTTTTTCATAAACCTTAATCATTGTCCATAACATGATTAATGATTTTATTTGATATTTTTATCATTTTTTACTTGATTTTTCTTTGAAAAATGCCTTTAAAAAATGAAATTGGGGTTTCTTTGATTTTCACCCTAACAAATCTTTTTAAAATACTCTTGGGCCTCTAATAGAGTGTAAGACCCAACCCTTTTTGTACAAAAATATTTTGGGCCTCAGTTATTGTATAAGTCCCGATACGTTAAAAATCTCGGCTCAATCGCCATTTTCAAACTAAAAATCATCTGGGCCTCCCCTCGTGTTGTACGCCCCGTTTCTTTTCCTAAAATACACTTTGGGCCTCTCCTTGAGCTGTAAGCCCCAATTTACTTTCAAAATACTTTCTCATTTAATTTTACTGTTGTTTTCAATATTTCTTTGTTGAACAACTAACCAAACAGCATGGAAGCTCTACAACCGAGTAAGTGTTTACCCGCTTTCATTTACCGCTTTCATATGTATATAACTGTACTGTGGGGCTGTTTCGCTGTAAGTCTTCTTTCATAAACTCATATCGACTGTGTAATAATAGTATAGATATTTAGAGTTTCCTCGGCAACTACGTCTAGCAATAGGTAAAGCCCTCTTGATCACTCTGAACTTACAGTCAAAACTAGATCCACATAGGATTACTAGACACAGTCTTCCCTCCTCTTGGGGTTAAACAATATGGAGATGTGAAAGGCAGATTCTTTTTGAACCCTTTCTCAGACTGTCACTCTTAGAAATAGACAAAACTAGATCCCCTATAGGAGCACCAGATACAGTCTTCTCTTCGGCTGTCCTCTATAGGAATCGTTAAAGAAACTCTACTCCCCAGAGATGATATTTTCTCCATGAATGGCATCTCTCGAGTTTATTCCAAATTCTCGAACTTTCTTGGCTTGATCTATTCTCGGTGAATGGCATGTCTTGAATTTCTCGGGGTTTGGGGACCCACTGGCTACTTAAAAGCATCGGCCTCCTCTTGGGCATTGTACAAGGACCCGTATGCTTCCTAAAAGCACCCCCGCCTCCTCTTGGGCTTTGTACAAGGACCCGTCGGCTTCTTAGAAGTATTCACAGCCTCCTCTTAGGCTTCGTATAAATGATTTCTTCCTCCGGGAATGATAACCTCCTCTTGGGTTTCGTACAAATTGTTCCTCAGCTTCTTAAAAGTTTCCAGCCTCCTCTTGGGCTTCGTACAAATTGTCCCGACGACCTCCTAGAGGTATAGGAACAGAAATTAGTCATCTTAATAGAACAGTCTTTCAAAGAGTCTAGATCCTGCTACTAATGTTTCTTAAGCATAGTACAAAAGATAAAACTCGTAGACTCGGACAGTCTCAATACCCTTTGGATTTCCCATTTCCTTAAAGAACAATCCCGATCCTCGAATCAAATCCCTGAGTACAACATTACTCATATAAGAACTAATTTTCTCGTTGAACCAATATACTGGACCTGTCACTCAACTGAAATAAACCTTTCAGCCTCCATCTCGGGCTTTGTACGAGATACAAAAAGGTTCTTATTGAGCCAAACACTTTTAGCCTCCATCTCGGGCTTTATATGAGATACAAAAACACTCTCTTGTTGAGTCAAACCCTTTTAGCCTCCATCTTGGGCGTTGTACAAGATACACATATAAACACTCTCTTGTTAAGTAAGTTAGCCTCCTCTTAGGCTTTGTATAAAGAAATCCCCGGTTGAGTCAATCAACCTTTCAGCATCAAAATATGCTTTGCTCATAGCGTACAAACATCAACAACTCCTCTTTGGAGATGACAAAACCCCTCTCAATTAGGACACCTTTAGCTTCACGTCTTGGGCTTTGAATAAGACACCAAAGCAACCCTTTCCTCTTTTTTTTAACAGTTGACGCTTTCTCGGATATTCCTTTTCTTTACATCCGATGCTTTTCCGAATATTCCCTCTATTTTCATCCGATGTTTTTCCCGAAAATTCATATCTTAATCTTTAATCTCTTCACTCTTTTCAATCAATTCCCACAAACACCTTTTTAGCTTCCATCTTGGGCTTTGAACAAAACACAAAATACTCAACCCTTTAGCTTCATATCTTGGGCTTTGAACAAGATACAAATCACATTTAGCTTCATATCTTGGGCTTTGAACAAGACACCCAAATATCTTTTTTTCCTCTCATAGAATAGGAGGAACTACGATCGCTCTGATTTCCATGTTTTGGTAAACGGGAATACGTAGGCATAAGATTGAAAGAAAAATCTTAGCGAGCACACCACATCAAAAACCTCAGGTCCCATACTCTCACATACTCATCAAAAACTCCACATTTAGCACCTGCACATATTAGTCAAGAAAAGCAAATCAGTATCCTAACCAAAATCCTCCCTAACAGACAAAACATTCCCTCCTTAAACAAAATAAGCCTAAGAAATACCCCCCATCTCAGGTAGCATCTGTAAACCAATAGTCATCTGTTTAATCTCAGTATGCAAGCAGGGTTAATTGGAGACATCTATTTCCCTTCCTTAATCATCTCACAACAGGATAAAAAATGAATCGAACTGCAGCCCAACGGTGTGACCCGCAACCACAAAAACCGCGCTACAGAATGGCGCTGAAAGGTAAAGGTAAATCACTACATTCAAGAATGGCATTGAATGATAGTGAGAAAGACATCCAGGAATGACACTGAATGCAAAGGAGAAAACTCATCCAAGAATGGCACTGAATGAACAGATAAAACTTTCAGGAATGACACTGAACAATATCCAAGCAGATCTGTTGGAGATTACAAAATAGAGACAAAACTTCCAGGAATAACACTGGGAGGAACAAGAGGAACAAGATATCCAGGAATGGCACTGGAGATCAAAAGAGACAGACATCCAGGAATGGCACTAGAGTGAAAGAAAAACAAAGATCCAGGAATAACACTAGAATGGAAGAAAATAAACATCTAACAATAGCAATAGATGCACAAGGAAACAACATCATCCAGGAATGGCAGTGGAAAGAAAGAAAATAAACAAGACATCCAGGAATAGCACTGGGTGAAAAGACAGACAATGTTTGGGTAGGTGCCAAGTAAGTTGGTCCTTGACCACAAGGTAATATGTTGAAAGCAACAGGACCTCAGGAAATGCATATGAGCTCGAAGCACGCTTCGAGCTATGCGATTCTTTCTATGTATTATATATGAGTGATTTATGTATGCAATGCAGATGATAGGGACAACTGAGATAGACTCCTTTGTGAGGGAAGAATGGAACTCTGATTCCTCAACACAGGGAACGCTGCCCAATCTGCTTGGAGAGAAGATACTGAACACATCTCGGTCACACTTATGAATTGTATCATGCTGATGGACTTTTGAGGAAAGACATCTTGAGGATTCTGGAAGAAGATTGCCCCAGATTGATTGACTGATGAGGATTAACTAATCATAGCTTCAGTTTGACTGCTGCAGGGGAAGAATGAACTGATCATGGCTTCAATTCTTGAAATGATTGTTGAGAATAAACTGATCATGGCTTCAGTTCTTGGGGAAGGTCTGATCATGGCTTCAGTTCTTGAAATGACTGTTGAGAAGGTTAAACTCAGTATGAATCTTGAAAGAGATCTTCTGGCTAACCAATTTTGAGAATGACTTGCATTGAGCAATAAATCTTAAACTGATTCACAACAGGATCTGGAATTAATGTACCCCTGATAGGATCACTGCCCAAGTTTCTCAACTGTTTGAAAATTCTTGGTGAGGAAAGTTTGCCTGCAAATAGGATTATTCGGACAAACATGGTAATTTTAATGCAAAGCTCAATGCAATTTTGAAATCAAAAATCATTTTTGGAATGATATTATTGATGTAAAGCAAAATGAATCGCTTGTCAAAACACGGTGGTTTAGACACTCAAAATTGAAAGAGAAAGCAAAGCAAATGATTGGCAACAAACTTAGGAGTCAATTTACGCAACCTTGCTGTAGTATGCTTTCCAAAGAAACCTGGCTTCAATTAGGTCTTTTGAAGGTTGTAACGTGGTCTGGTTCACGGTTTTCGAAACAAAGGATATAGGCTCAAAATTTATTTGTACCCAACCCATTCTTCATGATGACCTCCAGTCCTATGCTCAGTTAATTCAAACTATGCATTCAGGTTCCAAGCGATTTTGGAATTGCAACACTGTTGTGATGATGGCTCAAGAAATTTTTGAGATGGCAGTCGCTCTTTCTTACAACATCTTGTTGTTTTTTATGAGGACCTTGGTCAACTCGTTTTGTCTTTGAGGATTTTGGCAACCTCTTGATCTTTCTTTTGTTATCCCTAACTTTTTCCTGAATTGTGTCATTTGAGATTACAGTCAGCGGGATGCCTCAATTTTTGCCTAAGTCTCCTTCATAGGTTTTGACTTAGCGGGCTTTTCTTTAGATTTTTTTTCATTTTTTTTGAAAGGTAGTGACTGCCTGGCTTAATGATTATGGTGAACCATCATTGACTTTTGATTTGCAAGACATCTACGACACTTCTTTGACGTGTACGAAGGAAAGCTTGTGATTGCAATAATTCTCTTGTGTTTAATTACACAGTCAAATTAACTGAGAACTACCCATCCCCAGGTTAAGATTGCGGGTTTTTTCGTACAGAAAGAAACTCCAACTTCTAGGCTCAAAGCACTACGCCAAAAATGATTTTAGGCAGCGCACCTTAGACAGCGCTTTTTTCCAAAAGCACTGCAATAAGTTAAATAAAAAATAAAACACGGAAAGTATGTACGAAATTGTGTAAAAGCGCTGCTAAAAGGCCCAACTTAGACAACGCTATACAAAACCGCTGCTAGAAGGCCTACATTAGACATCGCTTTACAAAAGCGCTGCTAAAAATCCCACCTTAGACAGCGCTTCTAAAAAGCGCTGCTAAAGGCCCATGTACGAAGCGCTGCTAAAGGCCCATATTAGAAAGCGTTTTACCTAAAGCGCAGCTAAAGGCCCAACTACAAAGCGAAAGCGCTGCTAAAAGCACTCATTAGATAGCGCTTCACAAAAGCGCTATCTAAAGTCGTTTAAAATTAAAATTAAAAAACATATTCTATTCATTGTTTCTATTCTCAGAACTGTTTCTCTTCTCTCGCGAAAAACCCTAAACCCAGAAAAAATTCCGTCCTCCGTCCTCTCACGCACCTCCGTCCTCTCTGGCGAGGCTTCTTCCCTTCCAAGGTTAGTTCACTATCTCCTATGTTCTTTGTTCAAGTGAAAAATCATGTCTTCAACCAAGTTTATTTGTTCTGTGATCAGCTTTGACATTTCAAGTGAAAAATCATGTTAGAACATTGTTGTTTCTTCTGTTTTCAACTCAGTTCAAGTTTCCTATTTTTGCAACACATGTTTCATTTTTGAGCTTATTTTTGACAGAATAATCATTTTTATTTTCAACTTATTTTTCATCAATTTATTCTTAATCACTTAGCTTCATTAAGTTTGTGTGTTTGAGAGCATGCATAATGAAGTTTTTCAAGTTTGACAATATTATCAATTTGACATTAAAATGGTTTTTGTATGTTTGTTATATGAGGTTTGACAGTATTATCTTTTGTTTTTGTTCTGTTATCAGCTTTGACATTTCAAGTGAAAAATCATGTTAGAACATTGTTCTTTTTTCTGTTTTCAGCTCAGTTCAAGTCTCCCTATTTTCCATTTTTGAGCAACATATGGTTCATTTTTTAGCTTTTTTTTGACAGAATAATAAGTTTTATTCTTTTCCATTTAGGAACATGTGTTTGATTAGTGAGAAGAGTCTTTTATTAATTGCATTATTTTGTAAATGAAATGTAACTATTACAATCTCTTATTACAGGTTAGATGGCTAGTAACGAGGATCACCCACATGATGATTCTATTCATGATGGAGATGAGACCGGTAATGCAGTGGAAAGGGAAATTAGACGAGGAATTACAATTATGAAGCGACTCATTCGTGATAGAGATCGAGGCATAAATCATGATGTGCATTGGAGTCAAGATAACCAACTAATTGAGCCTAACGGTTCAACGTTGACAAGTTATCTTGGTTCAGTTATAAGGAGAGAAGTTCCAATTACTTGTGATGATTGGAGAAACAAATTGTTGAAAGACGCTAAAGACAAAATATGGATTGAGATACAGGTACCATATGTGATGTTATTTGTTTTTAATGTCGATTATGTATTTAAATTACTTATACTAACGCACTCTGTGTATGATTTTCGTAGAGGTCTTTCAACATTGATGATACCAGAAAAGATTATATACTCAGATTGGCCAGAAAAATACATAGAGGGTTTAGATCTTTTTTATCAAACAAGTATCTTAAGGATGCAGATAAAAAATTTATTGATGCAGAGCTTCCACAGAAATATGAAGATTTGATTACACCTCATGAATGGGAAACTTTTAAATCCAAACGAAAAACCCCAGAATTTGAGAGTGTAAGTGACATAAATCGACAACGAGCATCAAGTCCCGCGTATCCATACAAAAAAGGGCGTATGGGATATGCACGCTTACAACAATCTATAGTAAGTATCTATAAATTGCAATGATATACTTGTTCATCATGAGTTATTTTTGATCATGTTATTTGGCTTAATGTGTAGTTAACAAAGGAGAAAAGTTCTGAAATATCTCTTCCGGACCATGTTTTGTGGAAGGAAGCCCGCGTGGGTAAGGATGGAGTTGTTAAAGAAGATGTTCAACAAATTTTTGAGAAATGTGTAAGTATAACATTATTGCTTGAATTAAATCAAATGTTTATTAACATATAATTAAGTCAAATTTTCGATATTCATATGAATTTTAGGAGCAGCTATCTCAGTCTATATCTCCAGATGAAGACAATGATTGCAGGAGGCTACTTAGTCGTGCATTAGATGTTCGTGAGTATTCTGGTCGTGTGAGGGCTAAGTGATATGGGATCACTCCAACATCCTTGAAAGAACCAAAGAAAAAAACTGCTAGCAATAAAGAACTGCAGGCAAAGTTGGAAGCATTAGAATCTGAAGTTCGTGAATTGAAAAAGGAAAAAGAAAGAGATAAAAAAGAAAGAGATCAAGCTTCAGCTTTTAAAGATACTAGTGAGAAAGATAGTATCAATTGTAATTTTCAACCGAATATTCCCGAGGTAATTATATATATTATTATGAAATTAAATTAGCTTAATTTATTTAATTGACATATATACACATTAACAATGTCATATTTATTATTGGTTTTAGGGCATTTCCCGTTGTCAACTCTATTTATTGTCATCGACTTATCGGATGGTTGGCAAGGAAAAAATGCATAACACTTTGGGAGAAATGCTTCACCATAAACCGCTCCCCACTGGATTTTTGAAAGTATCGATTGATATTGTTTTAGAGGGGGATGCCTTATTACCACTACCTGACGATGTTTCGGATGCAACATTGTTGGGAGATGCAATAGGATCGTTTGTTGCATGGTCGTCAAGCCTCATTTGCCTAGATGATAAGGTAAGCTTAAAACCATTATGAACCTTTGGGTAATCAAATTTTTTACGGGAATTTTACGTACATTTTGTTTACATGGTAATGTTAGACTCCAACAAAATCCAAATCAAATGATAAGGGGATTATGCGGGAAACCGAGTCGGTTGCATCGAGAAAAGAGGTACAACACAATTATATGATATTTATGCGTGGAAAATGTTAATTCGTGATCTTATACTTCACCTAACTAATTATATGATATTTAGATTCAGGCTAAAGAGATTGAACAAGTCAGTAGGGGTAAGATGCCTGAAATTAGCAACATTCTCACACAAACAAAGGGTGTTGCTAAGAAGACCGCGGCTAGAAAAAAACCTACTTCTCAGTATAGGTCGTGCCTTCAGACATGTTTACTTATAACAGATATTCCGGATGGTGGTACTCGGCTTATACCTATAGAGGAAGGTATTTTTAGTTTTGAATATTTGGAAACAATTGGTAGAGATGACATGGAGCAAGTTTTTAAACATTTTGAATTGGGCATCGGTGTTGTCGATACATACATTCGGTATACTCCGATCAACTTTGTTTAATTAATTGAACAATTTATTTACTCATTTCAAATGAATAGTCTAATATGTTAATGATGTTTTTATTTAAGGTTTCTGTATGACAAATTGATGCGCCCACGTGGATTGGAACAAAGATTCGCTTTGTTATCTCCCATGACTATCAACTCATGGTTAATCGTACAGAAACCAGATGAAGTCATACAATATGTACTTGGTTTATTTATGGCCAGCAAAGATACAGAACAATTGTTCTTTTTACCATATAATACTGGCAACGGGTTAGATTTTCATTTTAACTTCATCTATTATAATTTTTTGTTTTTTGAAGTTGTGTAGAAAGTTTCCATCTAACCTTTGTTTTCATTCTAACCTTTGTTTAATCTTACAGTGGACATTGGTTGTTTGTGGCAATTAATCCGATAAGAGAAATTGTATATTATCTGGATTCTTTACACAATGATCAAGCAACATACCCAGA
Source organism: Lathyrus tuberosus (assembly GCA_022829125.1). NCBI lineage: Eukaryota > Viridiplantae > Streptophyta > Magnoliopsida > Fabales > Fabaceae > Lathyrus > Lathyrus tuberosus. The sequence goes on from JALAZF010000579.1 coordinate 3,419,453, forward strand.
TATGAAGAAGTTGATTGATACGTAAGTGAGATTGTTCTAAAAATTCGTGTGTATATTTATTTATTTATGTGACATGTTCTAAATATTCGTTTATATTTTATTAGAGTTATACAAGTTTTTCGATCACAAAGAGATATTCAAGTTCCAAAGAGCAAAGCCAACAACATTACATGGATTAGAGTGGAGGTATATTTTCACAATTTTGATTATATTAGTGATGATACTTGATAAAACTAGTTAAGGGGTATATCCTGATATATATCCGTATTTTATTTCCATGTGTAGTGTCCTCGTCAGCGTAATGGAATAGATTGCGGATATTTCATGTTGAGGTTTATGAAAGAAACTCTTCTTTTGGATCGAATAGATATTCCATCCAAGGTATGGATTTCTAACTTAGTAATTATTTTAATATTTACCACATATGTCTCATATAATTAAATAGTTTTAGCTAAATCATACTATGTTATATTATTATGTAGTACTTTGATGAATTCAAATGTGTTCATTACTCAAAAGATCAATTGGATGAACTTAAGGAGGAATGGTGTCAATTCATTATTGAGCTGAGAGTTTTATAAGGTATATTGTCTTTCTTTCATTGATGAGAATTTTGAGTATATATAAGTTTGAGTTTTGATGAATATGTCGTCATTAGTATATTAAATTGTGTTGCAATGTTGTTGTTTTTTGTTATAGAAGGTTGGAATCATAAATTGTGTTGATGCTGCGAAATATTGATTGATATCTTGTCCATAGAAGGTTGGAATCATATACTAATTTTCATAGGCACTTGGCAATATTCAATAACTCATGATCATTTGTTGACATTTTTGGCAATGCTTGCAGCTTAAATATCAGATTTGGCAATGCTTGCAGCTTGAATATCATATAAGAACAATGCCTTCTTTGTTTTCTTCTATATTTTGTCTAATGTTGTTGTTGTTTTGTTTCAGGTTATATGTGCAGATGTAGAAGATAGAGCTAACAAGTTCATTGTTGTTGTTTTTTAGCTTGAATATCAGATTTTTTGTAGCTAACAAGATATATGAATTGTTGTTGTTTTTTAGCTTGAATATCATCAATTTTTTATATATATAAATTATTGGATTAAAGATGGATATATAAATAGACAAATTTGGTGCATATTTATTGTATTGAAGCTCTAATTTATGAAAATTTGGTGCAAATTCTAAATGCATATTCTGGTGCAAAATGTGGTGAAAACCTGGCGCAAAATATGGTGATAATCTGGTAAATATTTATTGTATATATCAGACAGCACTTTTTTTAAGTTTTATATATAAAAAATTTCGTGGACATTAGACAGCGCTTTAAAGAAAAAACCGCTGTCTGAAGTGGGGATTAGACAGCGCTTTAAATAAAAAGCGCTGCTTAAAGTAGAGAATAGACAGCGCTTCTAAAGGAAAGCGTCGTCTAAAGCAATGCCTAAAGATAACCAAAAGCGATGTCTAAAGTCAAAGCGCTGTCTAAAGGGGTTCTTTAGACAGCGCTTTTACAGACAAAGCGCTGGCTAAAGTGACAAACAGATTGCGCTTTCAAAGTAAAAGCGCTGGCTAAAGCAGACATTTAGCAGCGCTTTCTCATTAACTAAAGCGTTGTCTTTACTTATAGCAGCGGTCGAATAGGCAGCGCTTTTAAGCGCTGTCTAAGCCCAAAAAAAGCGATGTCTAATCCCTTCTTTGGCATAGTGAAGGAGTTGACAAAGGATTAACTTCCTTATTTCTCCAGTGTTTGGGAGTTGAAACAATGCCTGTATTTTATCAGCCAAGTTTTAATTGAAAGCATACAATCCAGCAATTTCAGGTATTTTGTTTTCATCATCCTTCCTCCAATATTTGCATTAACAAAAGCTTGATAAAGAAAGTGAACAGGAGATATATTTTTGTTTTGTGAAAAGGAAAGCGTAAAGATGTACACAGTGGGTATAAATGAATTTGAATCAAAACATTGCATTGCTTATTTCATTGAAATTACCATGAATGTACAAATAAAGTTCAAAAGCAAACAAACAATACAATCAAAGAAAGATGCAAACAGAAAGAAACAAGGCCTAGTGACTAATCAGCAACAAGGATGAGTTGTCCTATCTGAAACACTGGCTTTAGGAGATGATCTGTCTGAACTGACTCAAACTTCACTTGGCATGCTCTGGCAAAGGATTGTTGACAACATTGGGATTATTATCAACAAAGTCCAGAATTTTTAAGTTCACCAATTCTTGTAGTCTAGCTTTCAATGCATAGCAACCTTCCAAGTTATGGCCCGCCCCACCTCGATGGAACTCACAGTGAAGATCAGCCCTATAGCCGGCTAGGAGAGGATTTGGAGGAGGAGGTAGATCCCTCGTTGTAATTAAACCTTTCATCACAAGACATGGATACAACTTAGTGTATGACATCGGTATAGGATCAAAGTTAACCCTATTGCGATTCTGATTCTGTCTAACAGTCTAACGAGGAGCTTGAACTGGTTGAGCATTGACAATAGGAGCAACTGTAGCTACATATTGTTGTTGCCTGCGATGAGGTTTCCCTTCAACTGAAACAGCATGGGTGTCACCTTCCTTCTTCTTTTGAAAATTCCCAGTATACTTTTTAGCACCACTGAAGGCTTCAACATTGGTAATCTTCCCTTTCTTGATACCTTCTTCTATTCTTTCTCCAATAGTGACTAGGTCAGCAAAACCAGATGATACACTGCCTATCATCTTTTCCCAAAAGAGTGGCTGAAGAGTGTCCATGAACAATCCAGTCAATTCTTTTTCAGCCAAGGGTGGCTCCACTTGAGCAGCTATCTCTCTTCAGCGCTGAGCGTACTCCTTAAAGGATTCTTTTTCTTTCTGAGTCATATTCTGCAATTGGCGACGGTCAGGTGCCATGTCCAAATTATACTTATATTGCTTTAAGAAAGCATCAGACAAGTCTTTCCAACTTTGGATACGGTTCTTCTCAAGTCCGATATACCATATCAGTGAAGCCCCACTCAGGCTATATTGGAAACAGTGAATGAGCAGTTTGTCATTTTTTGCATGAGCAGCCATTTTGCGGCAATACATCACCACGTGGGTTCTAGGATAGGTGTGCCCCTTGTATATCTCAAAATCAGGAGTTTGGAATTTTGCAGGCATAACCAATTCTGAAACCAAACACATGTCCATTGCAGCAACACTAAAGACATCACTTCCCTCCACGACTCTTATCTTTTTATCTAGAGTTTGCCATTGCTCTCTGACTCCTTTAATGTATCCAGGTTCTCCCTGACTTTCAGATTGTGTACCAGCAGCATGGTACACGAAAGGAGGATTCTCAGGAATAACTTGAGCAACAGAATGCACAACAGGTTGAGGTTCAGTGAACAACGGAGCTGAAGATACTGGCAGCACAGATGGGACAAACACAGGAGTAGTTGCAAAGGGTGGTGAGTAATTCAGACGTAACCCAAATTATGCCCAAGTAGAAGCTGGTTGCTGAGTCAGTGGAGGGTCAATAGTAGCAGGTAAGATTTCGGAGATGAAAGTCCTCTGATGTGGTTCACCTCTAGCAATCAGAACTTGCAGCATTTCTGTGAGTTTGGTTATGCCGGCCTTCAACTCATCAATTTCCATTCTGACTTCTGCGTTGTGTTGGTCTTGGTTTTCCATTCTCAATCTGACAGTAGCTCTAGTTCCGTAGTTGTGTTGAGGAAACAACTTGACGGTGAACAAATAACTGGAGAAGGAGACAGTTGAAATGAGTTTCTAAGATAAGTTGGAAGAATGCATATGTATGCTTATGGGTGCAAGAGTGCATGAATGCAACAACCACAAGCAAGATCACGCAAAGCATACGGGTTCAAAGTTTCGAGTCACGAGCATGGAGTCGAGGTTAAGAACCAACCCACAAAGGTATGTACTAAGGGTATAACACCTGCCAAACAAGGTTCTAAAGAAGTTCCCAGAGTCTACAACCCATCTTTCAGATATTATCGATTTCCCAACTGCTTGGTAGTCAATAATATTCTCAAGAGAGTCTCGTCTGAGTGTGGTATCGCGTAACAACTGATTCAAGTCTGCACCTGAATAGCCACCGCACCACATCCTAATAAGGCCAAGATGGGTTAAAGGGTTCTAAAGTTCTCAGCTTCGTGTCCTTGGATTAAGAAGCATAACGGGTTTGCCATTTTTGGTCTGCCATTACTGCCTCTTGGGAGGAGTGCCTCAACCGAGTCCTCGGGAATGGTCGCCAGAGTCGACAATTTTCCAGGTTACATCGCATCATCTGCACCAATGCACAGAATTGAACATTACCAAAGAAAACCTCGTCCGGATGTGGAGTTTTCGTGTATACTATGTCTGGACAAATGCCACACAAGTCATACTACTTTCCACCTAGTCATAGGTGTATACTCAAGCCTGGGTATTGGGCTTATCTCACCACACAGATCACCAAGCACCCTGACAGAACAAACAATAACAGTCAAATCAAACAAAAAGCGATAAATAGATCAAAGTATGCTGAACCCACTAAAAACCAGAGTCTCCCCAGCAGAGTCACCACTTTTTCTGTAGCGGCAAAATCGTGAGTGTAAGCTATTGATTAACTTAACTCGAAAAGCAAGAGTCGCCACCGCACTTTTATTTTATCCAAAAAGGAAAGGAAAAAGAGCGAACAAAACCTACACAAGCTCTAAAACAAGAACAAGTGAACAGAGACTGGGTAAGGGGGTTGGTTACGTTAAGGGAAGGTGTTAGCACCCAAAACGTCTATAGTACTCTATAGGAACCCTTTGAAATATTTACGCTTTTGGTCTGAAAAAGTTTGTTTGAAAAGAGATTGAGGAGATGAAAAGAGAAATTGTATTTAAGATTTTTGTGTTTGAAGAGACTTGTCGCCTCATGCCTACGTACCCACGATGTGCAATGTAGGATCAAAAGCTCATAGTTTGTGGTACAAAGAATGAAATTTGTTTATTTTGGTTGATTTTAAATGTAAAGACAAGTCGCCATTTCCAAGCGAATAATTCCACTTGAAGAAATGAATCATGTCTAAACTTATGAAAAGTTTTAAAGGAAAAGTGCACTAGGGCACGAAAAGAGAGTTTGATGAGTTTGGTGTTTTTAAAAGTCTTTTGAAAAAGGTGTCAACATGCTTATGTAGTTTAGCATTTGTTAAGAAATGAAAGGAAAAAGAGTAAAATCACTTGACAAAGTCAAGGTTTGTTTATTAAAGAGGCGATAGTTTGAAATCAAGAAAGCTTTTTGAAAAAGAGAGAGTCTTGAAAATTGAAGAAAGGGTGGAGAAGAGGTGACTATCCTAAGGCACAAAGTAAAAGCTAAGGATACGAATAGCCTAACCATACAAGTAAGCTCCATAGTCTTGGAACAATAATTCCAAAGCAAAGGGAGAAAGGTCCTAAGTCTAAGTCCAAGGTTCCAAGAATTGCATTGGATGTCCAAAGTCTAGGTGCAAAACTCCATGTCCATTGCAAAGGATAGTAACCATAGTCCAAGATTAGAAGAACAAGTTTTTTTAGAGGTTTTGGCCTTTATTAATATTTTTGGTCTACGTGGACAAAGAGAAAAAGTCATAAGCATAAACATGTGTCCAACGGACAAAGGAAAAATTGCGGAAGCATAAACATATGTCCAACGGACAAAGGAAAAATTGCGGAAGCATAAACATGATATGAAATGATAATAATGGAGCATAAAAGTAAAAGAGAGATAAGGAGCGAGAAGGAATTGTAAACAAAGTTAGTACAATAGTATTGTTAGTAAGTTAGTGATTAGTTGTTAGAGTAAGTGATCAATAATAATTGAACAATTGCACTTAGTTCAAGGTTAATGAGAACTCATTAGAGGATTGATAAGACCAAAGCCTCCTAACAACAAGTTTCATAAGTTTTGAACCAAAAGACAAATAATCAACCATTTTTTATCGTTTTCCGATACGGGACATATGTTGTGCTATGTTAAGCAATCGCCGAGTAATTTACGGAGTAATTACCCTACAATGAGGCCGGTCAATAGATCTTTGTGTTAATGCATGCTAGATGAGCGATATGTAAATCGTCATCCAAAAGCAATACCTCACGAAAAGAAAAGAAGGTAACGATCTAGTCTTGATCAAAATTCAACAAAGGAATTCCAAGATCCATTAGACTTTCATCGATAAAAAAGAAAAAGAAATAAGATGAAGAGGAAAAAAAAATGGATCTAATAAGTTATGATCCATCAACAACCAACAAATAAAGAACAATAGAAAAAAAATCAAATGGAAAAGAAAGAATTAACATATTTTTTAAATGATTTTTCAAGGAATGCTTTAAAAAAAACCAAAATAGAAAGCTCCACAAAATTAGTAAATCTAAGTTTAAAATAATAAAAAAAATAAAAAGAAATTATTATTAAAAAAAAAGAATTAAAGAAATTTAAAAGAAATGAAAAGGAAAGGGAGGTTTGAGTTGGAAAAGAGTAGGTGTTGGCGAGTGAATTCTCACGGTCCAGCCTAATCCAAATACATCTACTATCTATCTATTATAATTCAATTGCATGAACTCTCAAAATTGCCCTTTCATCACAAATTATTTACACTAACAAAAGGACATTTTAGTAATCAACTAATGTTTACTTTTTTTCAATCTCAATCCTATTATATCAAGACAAGTGGCATTCATTTATCAATCTCTACCAATAAAATCACATTTAAATATTACATACACTCATTTTCTCTCTTCATTCAAATTTCAAATCTCTCTCACATTTCTTTTTCCCACACTTTCTCACTTTCATTTTAATTTTTATCTCTATTTAATTATTATCACTAAAAATACCAAAAATTTATTTTTTAATTTTAATAAAATTAAAAATTTATTTATCTCACGGGTCACTATCAACACTATCTATTTTATTTTAATCTACCATTAATTTGAGAGACAAAATTAAATGTTAATTTTTTTCTTTCTTCATTTCATGATTCTTTTTTTTTTTTTTTCATTTTATATAATTATTTAATACAATTTAATTTGTGATTATTGTTCATTTAATAAGTAAGTATATCATTTTAAATTTTGCATTTGTATCTAAATACATTTTAAATCGCATCAAATAATTTTTTTATCTCACGGGTCATCGCATCAAAATTTCCTTTTTTGTCTTTTTTTCATCTTATGAATCTTTTTTTCTTCTTTTTGCATGATTATTTAATACAATTGAGATTGTATAATTATTTTTCAATTTATAATTAAATAATTCACTTCAAATTTGCATATGTATATAAATATATTTTAATATCTATCAAATAAACTTTATATTTCACGGGTCACTAAAAAAACAATACATATTTTATTTTAATCAATAATTACCTTAATTTGAAAGATAAAATCCTTATTATCAAATGTTAATTTTTTATTTTATTTTACAGTTTTTTTTTCTCTTTGTATTTAATTACAATCGTATTTATATAATCATTGTTCATTTTAACATTAATAACTAATTTTAAATTTAAATACATATATAAATACATTTTATAACATTCAAATTTACATTTAAACATATTTAATATTATATCAAATAATTTTACCCGTGCGGGAGCACGGGTATCCTCCTAGTTAATTTTAAAACAAAAAAGAAAACAATGAAATAAAGATGAAAATCAGAAACAAATTAGCTCCGTCATCTTCTTCAAGGAGCCGTCACTGTTCACGGCAGAGGGAAGCGAGGCAAGTTTGTTACGGCGGAGCGGCGGATTTCAAAATTCACACAGAAATGATCCGAATCAAGTGTTCTTCTCAATTCCACAATCAATTTCATCTATCGTTCCAATCGAAACCGCAAAAGCTCGCGGAGAAAGCTTCAATACCTTCGAAGATGGTGAGTAATCCAACAAATTCCTCTTCTCCTCTTCTTTCGGACTTGCGTGAATTCTCTGTTGTTGTTGCTTGAATCGAAAATGAAGTTGTTGTTGTTGAAGTTTGCGTTGTTCAGAATTGTTGTGTGATGTGAATTGTAAATTGAATTTGTGTTGATGTAGTGATGTGGTGAAGATTAGTTTTCTGCAGGTTTTTTTTTAGTTATGCGAAGAAGATGATGTAGTTGAAGCTTGAAGTTTATGGTGATTTTTGAAGGAGATGATGAGAGGTGATGGAAGTTGGAAATTGAAGATGGTGGAAATGAAATTGAAGTTTTTGGTTTGATTTTCTGCAGAGTGATTGTGGTTGTTTAAGCTTGATGAAATTGAAAGAATGAGGTGTTATTTATAGAATTTTGGAGTGAATTTGGATTGAAAAATTTGGATGGAAATTGTTGCTTCCGTTTTGTTTCGCGAATGCCGTTTTGTTCACGTCGTTCCTGCGTTTTGTCACTTGTAGCTTGCGTGAGAGGCTTGTTTTTGGTTTATGTGAAGGCTGGGCGTGATTTTTGCACGACTGGGATTTTGGATGGGAAATAGCTTGTGATGGCTTGCGTGGTAGCTTGAACACGGCTTGGAAGTATCAGCTTTTTCTTCTTTTTTTTATTACCTTTTTTCAAATATTTCTTCTTTTTTTTATTACCTTTTTTCAAATATTGTATTGATGGGCTGAGATATGGATTGGCTTCATGATGCTAGAGGTTTAGATACAAGGCTTGGGATAGCATGATAAAACTTAGCATTGGCCGTGAATTGCTTCTTCAAGTAGCTTTTTTTTCTTTTATCAATTCTTTCTCACATTGCCATGTAAATGGGCTCATGGCAAATGGGCTTTAATGATTTGATTTTTTTCTGGACAATGGCTTAGAAACAAAATGGTTATGATAAAGAATTTGGAAATTAAAAATGGATAATTGGAAAATGATTTTGGATAGTGAAAAATGGAATATAGAAAAATTGGTTAAAAAAAATTGTGGGTAATTGGAATATAATGGATAGTTGGATGTGAATATTGGATAATGGATGCTTAAATCGATATTGAGATTTGAATTAGAAATGGTTCTTGATTTGGGTAATTGTTTATAAAAAATGGATATGGATCATGGATAGCAAATCTTTATTTTTTTTAGCCCAAAACCAATCTCGACTTTTTCCACAAGCCACTAAACAAGAGAATGAAGCCAATCCTTGAACCACTGAACAAACCACGACTAAACAACAACCATCTGAAACTATCATCCTCTGAATCTCTAATAATAAGTTCTGAATCACATTGAATAATTCCTGGGAAAATAAATCCACAGAGGAACACAGTATGGACTGATGAACTCAGATGAACCTGGTGGATACACCCCACAACAACCTGACAGTCACTACTTGAGAAATAAACTACTGGCACAAAGGACTTGCACTTGAAATAGTTGCTTGATAGTTTGACCAAGATTAGGTCAAACATCCATCTGAACTGGATCAAGAACAAACAACCACATGTGACTTGAAACCACTTCATTATCTTTGACAAACCTGCACAACACACAGATAGAGAAATTGCAGCAATTTTTTTTGGTATTTTGGTTAGAGGTTAGTAAATAGAAACAAGTAAGAATAATATACAAATGTTCAGGAGAAACAAAGATTGTGATCTTGTTTGTGGTATGAGATGCAAATGAAAATGTGCGAAATCTTAGGGTTCAACAGCTGCCCCTATTTAAGTTTCTTCAATCAGGAGATATGAAGGTTGAAAACTTCGTCTTGACAAGATTGAAGATACTTAAATACAGAAAACCAAATTTTTAGCCATAAGATGCCACAAGATGTTATGAATGCAAAGGATGAAACAGACTGCGGGGAAACTTGAAACAAGAGAGTTACGGTAAATTGATTGAGATGACGTGAAAAGACACACCGGGGAACACAAGCTATTTCTAGATATCTGTCAAGGTGACAAGAAGTATCCATCAATAGTTGGAAAGAGAGGGATAAGACCCTGGAAGACGAGTAGTGATATCCAAGAATGACATTGGATGGAAACTACGAACGACACAAAATGGTATATCAATAGACGTCCAAGAATGGCATTGGACAACAACAAGGAAGTTTCTGGTAAAAACAACAGCGTCATCCAAGAATAGCATTGGATGAAGGTGAAAAACACTCTATTGGGGGTAAGATATCCAAGAATGGCATTGGGTAAAAGGAACTACATCATTCAAGAATGGCATTGAATGAGGCAATAGAAAACATCATTGGATAGCAAAAAAATTCCATTTGAAAACTTCATTAGGGACATCTAAGAATGGCATTGGATGGCAAGGTTAAACATCAGATATATCCAAGAATAGCATTGGACTTTGCTGGGAAAAAGGTGTCCAAGAATGGCATTGGACAAAAGGAATCTCAACATCCAAGAATGGCATTGGTTGAAGTGAGAAAAGTTCTGGAAAATATATCTGAAATATTCAAGAATGGCATTGGATAAAAAAGAGTTCACGATATCCAAGACTGGCATTGAATAAAGTGAGCAAGAACTTTCAGGAATGGCACTGAAAGGTAAAGGTAAATCACTACATTCAAGAATGGCATTGAATGATAGTGAGAAAGACATCCAGGAATAGCACTGAATGTAAAGGAGAAAACTCATCTAGGAATTGCACTGAATGAACATATAAAACTTTCAGGAATGACACTGAACGATATTCAAGCAGATCTATTGGAGATTACAGAATAGAGACAAAACTTCCTGGAATAACACTGGGAGGAACAAGAGGAACAAGATATCCAAGAATGGCACTGGAGATCAAAAGAGACAGACATCCAGGAATGGCACTGGAGTGAAAGAAAAACAAAGATCCAGGAATAGCACTAGAATGGAAGAAAATAAACATCTAACAATAGCAATAGATGCACAGGGAAACAACATCATCTAGGAATGACACTGGAAAGAAAGAAAATAAACAAGACATCCAGGAATAACACTGGGTGAAAAGACAGACAATGTTTGGGTAGGTGCCAAGTAAGTTGGTCTTTGACCCTAAGGTAAGATGTTGAAAGCAATATGACCTCAGGAAATGCATATGAGCTCGAATATGCGATTCTTTCTATGTATAATATATGAATGATTTATGTATGTAATGCGGATGATATGGACAACTGAGATAAACTCCTTTGTGAGGGAAGAATGGAACTCTGATTCCTCAACACAGGGAACACTGCCCACTCAGCATGGAGAGAAGATACTGAACACATCTCGATCACACCTATGAATTGTATCATGCTGATGGTTTTTTGAGGAAAGACATCTTGAGGATTCTTGAAGAAGATTGCCCCAGATTGATTGACTGATGAGGATAAATTGATCATAGCTTCAGCTTGACTACTGCAGGGAAGAATGAACTAATCATGGCTTCAATTCTTGAAATGATTGTTGAGAATAAACTGATCATGGCTTCAGTTCTTCGGGATGGACTGATCATCGCTTCAGTTCTTGAAATGACTGTTGAGAAGGTTAAACTCAGTATGAATCTTGAAAAATATCTTCTGGCTAACCAATTCTGAGAATGACTTGCATTAAGCAACAAATCTTAAACTGATTCACAACAGAATCTGGAATTAATGTGCCCCTGATAGGATCACTGCCCAAGTTTCTCAACTATTTGAAAATTCTTGGTGAGGAAAGTTTGCCTGCAAATAGGATTATTCACACAAACATGGTAATTTTAATGCAAAGCTCAATGCAATTTGGAAATCAAAAATTATTTTTGGAATGATATTATTGATGTAAAGCAAAATGAATTGCTTGTCAAAACACGGTGGTTTAGACACTCAAAAATGAAAGAGAAAGCAAAGCAAATGATTGGCAACAAACTTAGGAGTCAATTTACGCAACCTTGCTGTAGTATGCTTTCAAAAGAAACCTGGCTTCAATTAGGTCTTTTGAAGGTTGTAACGTGGTCTGGTTCACGGTTTTTGAAACAAAGGATATAGGCTCAAAAATTATTTGTACCTAACCCATTCTTCGTGATGACCTCCAGTCCTACGCTCAATTAATTCAAACTATGCATTCAGGTTCCAAGCGATTTTGGAATTGCAACACTGTCGTGATGATGGCTCAAGAGACTTTTGAGATGACAGTTGCTCTTTCTTACAACATCTTGTTGTTTTTGATGAGGACCTTGGTCAAATCGTTTTGTCTTTGAGGATTTTGGCAACCTCTTGATCTTTCTTTTGTTATCCCTAACTTTTGCCTGAACTGTGTCATTTGAGCTTACAGTCAGCGGGATGCCCTAATTTTTGCCTAAGTCTCCTTCATAGGTTTTGACTTAGCGGGCTTTTCGTTTGATTTCTTTTCATTTTTTTTAAAGGTAGTGACTTCCTGGCTTAATGATTACGGTGAACCATCATTGGCTTTTGATTTGCAAGACATCTACGACATTTATTTGATGTGTACGAAGGAAAGCTTGTGATTACAATAATTCTCTTGTGTTTAGATACACAGTCAAATTAACTGAGAACTACCCATCCCCAGGTTAAGAGTGCGGGTTTTTTCGTACAGAAAGAAACTCCAACTTCTAGGCTCAAAGGGGTTGACAAAGGATTAACTTCCTTATTTCTCAAGTGTTTGGGAGTTAAAACAATGTCTGTATATCATCAGCCAAGTTTAAATTGAAAGCATACAATCCAGCAATTTCAGGTATTTTGTTTTCATCATCCTTCCTCCAATATTTGCATAAATAAAAGCTTGATAAAGAAAGTGAATAAGAGATATATTTTTGTTTTGTGAAAAGGAAAGCGTAAAGATGCACACATTGGGTATAAATGAATTTGAATCAAAACATTGCTTTGCTCATTTCATTGAAATTACCATGAAAGTACAAATAAAGTTCGAAAGCAAACAAACAATACAATCAAAGAAAGATCTAAACAGAAAGAAACAAGGCCTAGTGACTAATCAGCAACAAGGATGAGCTGTCCTGTCTGAAACACTGGCTTTAGGAGATGATTAGTCTGAAGTGACTCAAACTTCACTTGGCATGCTCTGGCAAAGGATTATTGACAACATTAGGATTATTATCAACAAAGTCCAGAATTTTTAAGTTCACCAATTCTTGTACTCTAGCTTTCAATGCATAGCAACCTTCAAAGTTATGGCCCGCCCCACCTCGATGGAACTCACAGTGAAGATCAGCCCTATAGGCGGCTAGGAGAGGATTTGGAGGAGGAGGTAGATCCCTCGTTGTAATCAAACTATTCTTCACAAGACATGGATACAACTCAGTGTAGGACATCGGGATAGGATCAAAGTTAACCCTATTGTGATTCTGATTCTGTCTAACAGTCTGATGAGGAGCTTGAACTGGTTGAGCATTGACAACAAGAGCAACTGCAGCTACATATTGTTGTTACCTGCGATGAGGTTTCTCTTCAACTGATACAGCATACGTGTCACCTTCCTTCTTATTTTGAAAATTCCCAGCATACTTTTTAGCACCACCGAAGGCTTCAGCATTGGTAATCTTTCCTTTCTTGATACCTTCTTCTAGTCTTTCTCCAATAGTGACTAGGTTAGCAGAACTAGATGATACACTGTCTATCATCTTTTCCCAAAAGAGTGGCTGAAGAGTGTCCATGAACAATCCAGTCAATTCTTTTTCAGCCAAGAGTGGCTCCACTTGAGCAGCTAGCTCTCTCCAGCGCTGAGCGTACTCCTTAAAGGATTCTTTTTCTTTCTGAGACATATTCTGCAATTGGCGACGGTCAGATGCCATGTCCAGATTGTACTTATATTGCTTTAAGAAAGCATCAGATAAGTCTTTCCAACTTTGGATACGGTTCTTCTCAAGTCCGATATACCATTTCAGTGAAGCCCCACTCAGGCTGTCTTGGAAATAGTAAATGAACAGTTTGTCATTTTTTGCATGAGAAGCCATCTTGCAGAAATACATCACCAAGTGGGTTATGGGACAGGTGTGCCCCTTGTATTTTTGAAAATTAGGAGTTTGGAATTTTGTAGGCATAACCAAGTCTGAAACCAAGCACATGTCCATTGCGGCAGCACTAAAGACATCACTTCTCTCCACGGCTCTTATCCTTTTGTCCAGAGTTTTCCATTGCTCTCTGACTTCTTCAATGTATCCAGGTTCTCTCTGACTTTCAGATTGTGGACCAGCAGCATGGTACACGAAAGGAGGATTCTCAGGAATAACTTGAGCAACAGAATGCACAACAGGTTGAGGTTCAGTGAACAACGGAGCTGAAGATACTGGCAGCACAGATGGAACAAACACAGGAGTAGTTGCAAAGGGTGGCGAGTAATTCAGAGGTAACCCAAATTCTGGCCAAGTAGAAGCTGGTTGCTGAGTCAGTGCAGGGTCAACAGCAGCAGGTAAGATTTTGAAGATCACAGTCCCCTGATGTGGTTCACCTCTAGCAATCAGAAATTGCAGCATTTCTGTGAGTTTGGTCATGCGGGCCTTCAACTTATCAATTTCCATTCTGACTTCGGCGTTGTGTTGTTCTTGGTTTTCCATTCTCAATCTGACAGCAGCTCTAGTTCCGTAGTTGTGTTGAGGAAACAGCTTGACGGTGAACAGATAACTGGAGAAGGAGACAATTGAAATGAGTTTCGGAGACAACTTGGAAGAATGCATATGTTTGCTTATGGATGCAAGAGTACATGAATGCAATAACCACAAGCAAGATCATGCAAAGCAAATGGGTTCAAAGGTTCGAGTCACCAGCATGGAGTCGAGGTTAAGAACCAACCCACAAAGGTATGTACTAAGGGTATAACACCTGCCAAACAAGGTTCTAAAGAAGTTCCCAGAGTCTACAACCCATCTTTCAGATATTATTAATTTCCCAACTACCTGGTAGTCAATAATATTCTCAAGAGAGTCTCGTCTGAGTGTGGTATCGCGTAACAACTGATTCAAGTCTGCACCTGAATAGCCACCGCACCACGTCCTAATAAGGCCAAGATGGGTTAAAGGGTTCTAAAGTTCTCAGCTTCGTGTCCTCGGATCAAGAAGCATAACGGGTTTGCCATTTTTGGTCTGCCATTACTGCCTCTTGGGAGGAGTGCCTCAACCGAGTCCTCGGGAATGGTCGCCAGAGTCGACAATTTTCCAGGTTACATCCCATCATTTGTACCAATGCGCAGGATATAACATTACCAAAGAAAACCTCGTCCGGATGTGGAGTTTTCGTGTATACTACGTCTGGACAAATGCCACACAAGTCACACTACTTTCCATCCTAGTACTAGGTGTATACTCAAGCATGGGTATTGGGCTTATCTCACCACACAGATCACCAAGCACCATGACAAAACAAACAATAATAGTTAAATCAAACAAAAAGCGATAAATAGATCAAAGTAGGCTGAACCCACTAAAAACCAGAGTCTCCCCCGCAGAGTCGCCACTTTTTCTGCAGCGAGAAAATCGTGAGTGTAAGTTATTGATTAACTTAACTCGAAAAGCAAGAGTCGCCACCGCACTTTTAATTTATCCAAAAAGGAAAGGAAAAAGAGTGAACAAAACCTACACAAGCTCTAAAACAAGAACAAGTGAACAGAGACTGGGTAAGGGGGTTGGTTACGTTAAGGTAAGGTGTTAGCACCCAAAACATCTATAGTACTCTATAGGAACCCTTATAAATATTTACGCTTTTGGTCGGAAAAAGTTTGTTTGAAAAGAGATTGAGGAGATGAGAAGAGAAATTCTTTTAAAGATTTTTGTGTTTGGAGAGACTTGTCGCCTCATGCCTACGTACCCACGATGTGCAATGTAGGATCAAAACCTCGTAGTTCGTGGTACAAACAATGAAATTTGTTTGTTTTGGTTGATTTTAAATGTAAAGACAAGTCGTCATTTCCAAGCGAATAATTCCGCTTGAAGAAATGAATCATGTCTAAACTTATGAAAAGTTTTAAAGGAAAAGTGCACGAGGGCACAAAAAGAGAGTTTGATGAGTTTGGTGTTTTTTAAAGTCTTTTGAAAAAGGTGTCAACATGCTTATATAGTTTAGCATTTGTTAAGAAATGAAAGGAAAAAGAGTAAAATCACTTGATAAAGTCAAGGTTTGTTTATGAAAGAGGTGATAGTTTAAAATCAAGAAGGTTTTTTTGAAAAGAGAGAGAGTTTTGAAAATTGAAGAAAGGGTGAAGAAGAAGTGACTATCCTAAAGCACAAAGTAAAAGCTAAGGATAAGAATAGCCTAACCACACAAGTAAGCTCCATAGTCTTCGAACCATTATTCCAAAGCAAAGGGAGAAAGGTCCTAAGTCTAAGTCCAAGGTTCCAATAATTGCATTGGATGTCCAAGGTCTAGGTTCAAAACACCATGTCCATTGCAAAGGATAGTAACCATAGTCCAAGATTATAAGCACAAGTTTTTTAGAGGTTTTGGCCTTTATTAATATTTTTGGTCCAAGTGGACCAAGAGAAAAAGGCATAAGCATAAACATGTGTCTAACGGAAAAAGGAAAAATTGCGGAAGCATAAACATATGTCCAACGGACAAAAGAAAAATTATGGAAGCATAAACATGATGTGAAATGATAATAATGGAGCATAAAAGTAAAAGAGAGATAAGGAGCGAGAAGGAGTTATAAACAAAGTTAGTACAATAGTATTGTTAGTAAGTTAGTGATTAGTTGTTAGAGTAAGTGATCAATAATAATTGAATAATTGCATTTAGGTCAAGGTTAATGAGAACTCATTAGAGGATTGATAAGACTAAAGCCTCCTAACAACAAGTTTCATAAGTTTTGAACCAAAAGACAAATAATCAACCATTTTTTATTGTTTTCCGATACGGGACATATGTTGTACTATGTTAAGCAATCGCAGAGTAATTTACGGAGTAATTACCCTACAATGAGGCCGGTCAATAGATCGTTGTACTAATGCATGCTAGATGAGCGATATGTAAATCGTCATCCAAAAGCAATACCGCACGAAAAGAAAAGAAGTTAACAATCTAGTCTTGATCAAAATTCAACAAAGGAATTCCAAGATCCATTAGACTTTCATCGATCAAAAAGAAAAAGAAATAAGATAAAGTGGAAAAAAATGGATCTAACAAGTTATGATCCATCAACAACCAACAAATAAAGAACAATAGAAAAAGAAATCAAATGGAAAAGAAAGAATTAACATATTTGTTAAATGATTTTTCAAGGAATGCTTTAAAAAAAAACCAAAATAGAAAGCTCCACAAAATTAGTAAATTTAAGTTTAAAATAATAAAAAAAAAAGAAGAAATTATTATTAAAAAAAAAGAATTAAAGAAATTTAAAAGAAATGAAAAAGAAAGGGAGGTTTGAGTTGGAAAAGAGTAGGTGCTGGCGAGTGAATTCTCACGGTCCAGCCCAATCCAAATACATTAATTTTAAAACAAAAAAGAAAACAATGAAATAAAGATGAAAATCAGAAACAAATTAGCTTCGTCATCTTCTTCAAGGAGCCGTCACTGTTCACGGCGGAGGGAAGCAAGGCAAGTTTGTTACGGCGGAGCGGCGGATTTCAAAATTCACACAGAAATGATCCGAATCAAGCATTCTTCTCAATTCCACAATCAATTTCTTCTATCGTTCAAATCGAATCCGCAAAAGCTCGTGGAGAAAGCTTCAATACCTTCGAAGATGGTGAGTAATCCAACGAATTCCTCTTCTCCTCTTCTTCTGGACTTGCGTGAATTCTCTGTTATTGTTGCTTGAATCGAAAATGAAGTTGTTGTTGTTGAAGTTTGCGTTGTTCAGAACTGTTGTGTGATGTGAATTGTTAATTGAATTTATGTTGATGTAGTGATGTGGTGAAGATTAACTTCCGCACTACAAAATGGTTTTAGTCTACTAAAAACCTCAACTTCTCAGATAACCCAGTCGACCACACTACTTTCAACAACCGAAGTCGTATAGGCAACGCATCTGCAAAGGGAGTCTCCACTAAGTTTGATGGTCGATTGGGGTCTCTTAACTGGGATTTACTCCCCGAAAGATTACCCGCATTGCCATCACCTATCTTAGGTGTATACTCAATCTTTCCACATGCGGCATAACACGCATTCCCATTAGCAGAAAAATAAACACAGGTATCAATTAGGAAAAGGGGTATATATATTTGTCTTAATCATCCTAAACCTTTTAAGAGCTATAAATCCTATGATCCTAACAGAAAATGGCTCTCCAGCAGAGTTGCCATTCTGTGGCACCTTCCCAACTTTAAAGGTTTCGACCTAAGATCCTAGTGAGGATAGATCCTACCAATAATAACATTCCCCAGTGAAATCGCCATTCTGTGATACCTTGTGAACCCAAGGATTTGTCTCAAGACTGGAAGAGAAATAGATGTCTCCAATTAACCCTGCTTGCAAACTGAGGTTAAATAGTCAAAACTGTTGGTTTACAGATGCTATCAAAAGGGGGGTCTTTCTCGAGATTATTATTTTGAGAACACAAGTGGCAGGATCATTTATGGGGCTTTCGGTTGGGATACCGTACCAAATTGATTAAGGTATGGGTTTTTTTTTATGTGGTGTGCTCGCTAAGATTTTTGCAATCTTATGCCTACGTATTCCCAAAACAGGGAAATCAGAGCGATCGTAGTTCCTCCTATTCTATGGGAGGAAAAAGGTGTTTTGTGTCTTGTTCAAAGCCCAAGATTGAAGCTAAAGGTGATTTGTATCTTGTCCAAATCCCAAGATATGAAGCTAAAGGGGTCCTGACTGAGAGGGAATTTGTCATCTCTAAGGAGGAGTTGTCGATGTTTGTATGCTGTGAGCAGAACACAATTAGATGCTAAAAGGTTGATTGACTCAACAGGGGATTTCTTTATTCAAAGCCTAAGAGGAGGCTGAAAGGTTGACTTTTTCTAGGAAAATGTTCTTTCCGTCTTGTACAGAGCCCAAGATTGAGGCTAAAAGGGTTTGACTCAACAAGAGAGTCTTTTATACTCAACAAGAGAGTAATTTGGTGTCTCGTATGAAGCCCGAGACGGAGGCGAAAAGGAAGATGGACTCAACAAGAGAGTCTGAGAAGGTGATTGACTCAACAAAAGAGTCTTTTATACTCAACAAGAGAGTGATTTGTTGTCTCGTACAAAGCTCGAGATACAGGATAAAAGGAGATTGACTCAACAAGAGAGTCTTTTATACTCAACAAGAGAGTGTTTTTATAGTTGTCTTGTACAAAGCCCAAGACGGAGGCTGAAGGGATGATTGACTCAACAAGAGAGTCTCTTATACTCAATAAGAGAGTGATTTCGTGTCTCGTGTAAAGCCCGAGACGGAGGCCAAAAGAGTTTGACTCAACAAGAGAGTCTTTTATACTCAACAAGAGAGTGCTTTCGGTGTCTCGTATGAAGCCCGAGTCAGAGGCTAAAAGAGTTGACTCAACAAGAGAGTCTTTTATAATCAACAAGAGAGTGTGAAAAGGTTAGCTTCGCTAGGGAGAATCATTGTACAAAGCCCAAGAGAAGGCTATCTTACTGCTGAGGATTACTGAGATCGTTAGGCAGGTCCAAGTGTGGGGGGAACTCTCATGAGAGAGATGGGGTTTCTTCCTATGTTTGTAGGGAACTTGAGAATGTTTTTGAGACTCAAGGGGATCAGACTGTCCAAGTCTAGAGTTTTATCTTCTGTACTATTCCCAAGAGAAAGTACGTTTATGGGAGAAAGATCTAGACTCTTTTGAAAGACCGTTCTATAAAGATGACTAATTTCTGTTCCTATACCCTTAAGAGGTCGTCGGGACAATTTGTACAAAGCCCAAGAGAAGGCGAGAAAAAACTTTTAAGAAGCTGAGGGGACAATTTGTACGAAGCCCAAGAGGAGGCTATCTTTGCGGAGGAAGAATCATTATACGAAGCCTAAGAGGAGGTTGTGAAAACTTCTAAGAAGCCGCAGGGTCCTTGTACAACGCCTAAGAGGAGGCGGGGATGCTTTTAAGAAGCCTGTGGGTCCCAAGCCAGGAAAGTTCAAGAAATTCCATTCACAAAGAATAGATCATTTTGTGAGAGTTTCGGGTTTGAAGAATTCAAGAGATGCCATTCACTGAGAATAGATCAACTCTAGGGAGTAGAATTCCTTTGACAATTTCTAGGTTTACATTCTGAGAAAAGGTTCACCGAGAATACTGCCTTTCTCTTTGTTCCATATTGTTTAACTCCAAGAGGAGGGAAGACTATATCTAGAATCCTACGGGGGACCTAGTTTTTTTTGTATTTTAAGAGTGACCAATAGGGTTTTATAGAGCTAGACATAGTTGTCGGGGAAAACTTTAAATAACTATACTAGTATTACACAGTGGATATCTGACAAGTATATAAAAGGATGTGAAAGAAGACTTACAGTGAAACAGCCCCACAATACAGTTATATACATATGAAAGCGGTAAAAGAAAGCAGATAAACACTTACTCAGTTGTAGAGCTTCCATGCTGTTTTGTTAGTTGTTCAACAAAGAAAAATTGAAAACAACAGTATATTTCAAAATCAAAGGACAAAGTGCTTTGAAAAGAGATTGGGGCTTACAGCTTAAGGAGAGGCCCAGGGTTTTATCAGTGATCGCACCGTTATTTTGACTTTGTACTGAGGGACTTATACAATAAGTGAGACCCAAGAAAGGTTTTCTGTACAAAGGGATGGGTCTTACGCTCTCTTAAGAGGCCCATGTGATTTTAAGAAAAATAATGGGGCTTACAACACGAGGGTAGGCCCGGAGATTATTTTTTTAGCCGGCGATCGCGTCGAGATTTTTCTTTTAACGCAGAGGGACTTACACAATACCTGAGGCCCAAAGTGGTTTTGGTCAAAAGGGGGTTGGGTCTTACACTCTATTAGAGGCCCATAAGTGTTTTGAAAAAGCTTGTTAGGGTGAAAATCAACAAAACCCTAATTTCATCATTTTTTAAAGTAATTATTCAAAGAAAATTAATAAAAATGATAAAAATACCAAATAAGTTCTAACAAACAACTTATGATTTTTGGTTAAGGTTTGATAAATGATGTTCTAATCACAAGATGAGTTAAAGCTCATTTGGTTTTGATTTTTCAAGATGAATATTCATTTTAAAATGTTTAAAAAACAATAAAAAATGAATTTATTCACAAAAATACTAATTATATTAAATAAATAATATAAATCTAATTTTTTTGTGGAATAAAATATTTCAATATTTTTGTATTTTTTGCAAAAAGAACCAATAAAAAATAATTAAAATTGAGGTAGTTAATAATTTTTCAAATCATTTAAGAAATAATATGAAAAATGACAAAAATAGGAAAAAGTGGTAAAAAGACGATCTGGGGCGAGGGGGATTCGAACCCCAGACCTCTTGTGTGCAGTGCGCGCGCCCTACCACTGGGGTGGTGATACATCCGTGTATTGAAACACAACCACAAATATACAAGGCTTGCCTTGTTTTTTCAGAAAACAAATCCTCCTCAAAACCCGATATTGGTCTTGAAATAGGCCATGGTTTACATTTTCTGTGCTATCTCATGATACATGCAAGAGTTGCATGGTAATTTGATACAAACACACCATATATAACATGTAGAAGATATGCATGATCAGTGGACATCAAAGGAAAGCATGATTCAAAGAATTCAAGTTGTGATGCTTACCCCTTTTTGGAGCTTTTGTGCAATCTGCCAAGTGCTTTATTCATAAATGATTTGATGCTTTGGACACCCTCAAATGATCTCTTAGAAGCTTTTAGGATGGTTGGAATCATCTGGAAACCTTTGGAGCAAGTTTGAGCTCTTTCTTGCAAAACGGGCAAAAGTGGCCAAAATAGCAACTCCCTCAAATGGTGTTCCAGATGTGGGGAACCATTTGGGACAGTTCAAGGATGATATTTGGAGTGTGTTTTAGGTATTATCTGGTTTGGAAAGTGACTGAATTAAGACATGGCTTAAAAAATGCAAAAAAGCCCTATTTTGAGGTTTTGAGAGGTGACTTTGTGATTTTGACGTTACAGGTCACTTGTGATAGTTTGGACAGCTTAGATATGATATATTGGATATGTTTGGATCATGAGCTATGATGGAAATGCTCTCTAACTCAAAAACTCAGGGTTACCTTGCTAAAGAAGGTATTTTTGCCTAAAGAGAGGGATTTTGAGGAAAGCATCTGTTTGATGGCTTTGGTGTACTCAGACTGAGCACAAATGAGCTCTATTTATAGTAGAGCAAGTTTGTTTTGGGAGAAATAGTGAATGGTTGCTGCAACAGAGGTTTGGCAAATGTTGAGCAATGAGAATCCAAGTCTCTTCTAGCCATTGACTAGAGGTTAGAGCACAGGCCTTTGGTTCCCTAGTTGTTGGATAAGTCTTGACTGAATTCACTTGGGAATGTGTCAGTCCATGCCACCTTGGTGCATCCATTAAATGCTCAAATCCAAAATTGGAGTCTTGTCCCTCTTTTAGCCAATTCTAGGTTTGGCATGCTACTTTTGGTTCCGAAGACTTGGGAGGCTTGGATCAGTGTTTGTCCCCTTTGGATTTGGTCCTCAGTTGTGTCCAAGATGATGACAAGGCTTGGAATTATCTGATCTTGCCAAATCAAGACAAAGTGAAAAATTCTGCCTAGCCATGACAGTGGCAGCAAGGCATGTTGCAGCTGTCATAACTCTTAGCTCAAGTGGAATTTCATGGGGTTCTTGGCTATTTTGGAAAGCCCTCATATGATACAACATATGTGTGATCATATTTGGTTTTGATACTTTTGGGATCCAAGTGAAAAATTCCCATACTTTTGGGAAAAAGTGAAACAGATTTTGACTTAGTGAAAATTTCACTAAGTGTTGGAAAAAAGTGACATTTTCACATTTCTTGATATTGATCATTCCATAACTTAAAATCCATGAGGAATTGGAATGAGTGGTAGTTGAAGATTTTGTAGAGTTCCTTGAGAGCTACAAATCCATCTTTGGATCAACCCAAATGGTTGCTTGGATCTCAAGTTAAGATCCTTGGAAGTTGGTACCCTAGCCACTTTGTTCCATAACTTAGAAAATTTCTAAGTTTTTTATGGTTACCCCTTTTACAAGTTATCTCACTTTCTTTGATTTTTCGAGATGAATGATGATCCAAATCACACATTAACATCATTTTGGAGTTAAAGAACTATATTGGTGAAAAATCTCAAAAAGTCAAACTTTGACTTTTGTGCACAGTTGACTTTTTATCAGATGAATTCCAAACTGTGTGATCTTCCATGAAATCAAGTCCTTGACCTAAATCAAATTTGATGGACATGTTCCATGGGTGTTATAGGGTGTATTGAATCATGTCCCAAGGTTTGGAAGCATGCCTAGGTCAAAAGTCAAAGATACAATTGACTTTTTCCGCGAAACACTAACTGTGGTTCAGATGAAATTGAAACTTGTTGATAAAGCTTCTTGGATCAATCCATTGTTGCAAATGGATCAATATAGTGTATTGGAGACCCTCAAATTAGGTCTTGAGGTTTTGGCTTATGCTTTGTCCCAAAAGTCAACTTAGGGGTGAATTAGGTCAAGAAACCCTAATTCCTTATTTTTGGTAAATGCATCCCCTGAGGCTAAATTGACTTGATGATTGGGTCCATAATATCTCTTGGAGTATTTTAAGTTATGCTTTTGAAGCATTGGCTCATGCCCAGAGGAAAATTTCCATCTGAAGGCCTTGGTCGATGAAAAGTGCAAAATGTACCTATTTTTGTATATAAGTTTTGTTGCACTTATCGTTACTTTTTGTTAAATATTGTTCGAATAAACCCCACTTTGTATGTAAATGTGTATATTTAGTGTATAATCAAGTTTTAGTGTATTTGCGTACCGTTTGATAGTTTTCTACTCATTTTGTAGGTATTGAGGTGTATTTGGAGCATGAGCAATAAAGTGTCGAAGACACGGCTTCAAACGCGCGATTTTGAGCAACTCATCAACGAATAAGGCTCAAAATGAGGATAATATAAATCACCAATTTGGTTTATATTTATTCATTGTTAGATAGGAAATTGAATAAGCTTTCCAACGCTTCGAACTGGGCGAAAAACGGAGTTACGGTTCTCAAGTTATGGCTGAAACATGTTTCAAGGCAGCAGGTTACACGCTGAGCGCGCTTGTAAGGCGGTTTAACTTTAAAAAGAGCGCGCTGAGCGCCCATAGCGCGCTGAGCGCGGTCTGCGATGATGACAACAATAAATATGGGTAAGAAACACATTTTTTGGGATGGCTTTGGGTATTTTTTGCTCCCAACTCCATCAAACTTCATTTTTCTTGTAGATTAGCTTAGAAAACATCATGGAAGCTTGCATTTGGATGATCCGGGGTGGATTTCTCATTGATCGGCTCTGACAATCCGTGAAGTGTTTGGTTCATTTCTGATTTTCTTCATGTCTTTCTTCTTTGTTGGGTTTGTATATGTTTGTACTTAGATCTCATGTATATTTGTTGATCATGGTGTTATATTTAATTTGCTTTACAAATCTTTATCGATGATTGTTTCTGATTTTTGCTTTATGTGCGGGGTTTGGGTTGTGTTGGAGATAAACACCGCAAATCTTGATTAGGGATGATTATCTGTTAGTTTCTGGATGCTAGAGATAGATTTAGAGCTAACAATCCGTATGGGTGTCGGAACTTAAATGCCTTCCGTATTTCGAGGCTTCGTGCGCGAGAGTGACGAAGAGAGTGATACGGTTGTTTCTCAGCTCGGTGTGTCAGAGATGAACACTATTGTGAGCGATACCGGGTGATATTGAGGAGTATTGTAAGTTGAGTGTAACTGGTCGATTGGTTTAAGTTTGTGACGAGTGGAATATATACATGCTTGATACGTCTTTTCTCTTCGAAGAATGAATTGTTTTTATGTTTTTATTTACTTTTCCGCATTTACGCTTTAAACCATTTAAACCCAAACTCATTAACAATTAAATTGTCGAACGGCAGTTCAGTAGCACCGATCTCTGTGGACACGATAATTCCCGGAAAAATACTTCCAAATCTTTTTGCTTGCTTGCCGCTATTCCGCAACCAACAAGATGGCGCCGTTGCCGGGGATCGATGTTTTTATTGGATCGCATTGCGATAGTTTCTTTGTTTTTGAGTTTTGTAGATATCGTATATATTGTCTATTTTCACTTTTTTATATTGATACTTGTATATGTTTACCATATTTGTGAATTTTACTTGTTTTGCATACTTGTAAATTTAGTGTATATGTTTGTTTCTCTTCACGTTTGCTAAGTGTTTGGTTAGGTTTCGTCGTCGGTGAGCACTAACCGTGTAAAGAGGCAACTTGGAGAAGTGTGTATAAATAATAGGCGTCGAGCTTACGACGTAAAACAAGCATGTTTTATCATTTTTTGTTCCATTATTACTTTTTCATTGTATATGAGATTGTGTAGGTGTTAAGTGGAGGCCTACACCAGAACCCTGTTGTTGTACTGATTTTTCTGGTTCTGGTGTAGCGCGCTCAGTGCGGGCCTGCGCGCTGAGCGCGCTCTACTGTACTGAGCTAGTGAATTCTTTTAATTGTTCACTTGCTCCCCCTTCTTCCCACTTCCACCAAGGCCTTATTTATTAGTATTTATTAGTAATTTTTCTAATTCTTTTGTTGATTGTTTGGACTCAAATTTTTGCCCGATTGCTTGAAGTCGCATTCAGTGTTTTTCCATTTTTGATCATTTCAACTTGCGAATGCGTGGTAATGATAGTGTTTAAAGTTTTGTACACGTTCAAGGTATGTGTTTATCGCTTTCTTGACTTTAGCATATTCATGATACTTAGGCTTTTTACAAACTTTCATGCCATTCATTCTTTTGTATTCTTGTTCATTTTGTGAATCACTTTAGTTCCCAACCTTTTTGTGAGGAAGCCTTCCATTGTTCATATATGCTCGGAGTTCCAACATTCTTGTTCTAACTGGATTTTATTATGTTGAATCTGTTGTTTATGTTGTGTATATTAATGCATGAAAAGGATCAAGGCATTTGTTTCATTTTGAGCACAACTACCTTAGCCAAATAGTCAATTCACCTTGTGAGTGTGTGATCGTTTGTAAACCCTTTGAGCCTTTGGTCATTATCCATGTTGTTTGAGTTTGATTCTTGTCTATGAGTGTCAAATTCATTTTTTGTGTGGATCTTGATTGTTGTTTTTTCTTGAACCCTCAACTTTGTGTTGTTGTATGAATTTTTACCTTGCCTTAGAAAGTAGGGAGTATTCACATGATGATGTGGTTGAATTCAAGTTGGGGAGAGCAATGTTTTCTCGCTTATGCTATTGGTTGCTATGAGGTTGAAAAAGAAAAGAAAAAAAAAGAGAAAAATATGACAAAAGAAAAGAAAAGAAAGAAAAAAGAAAGAAAAAAGAAAATCCTTGAAAAAGGAAACAAAAAGAGTTTCAATAATTGTGCTAAATAAGTAGTGTTGTTGTGTAACACTTGGGTTTGTGGAGGAAGTTGGTTGAAATTTTGTGTTTGGATCTTTGTGAGTTGATCACTCCCTTAGGTTTAGGCAAGTTTTTGTTTCAATTACCTTTAGAAATTGCCCCTTGTTTGTTTACCCGGCCACGTTACAGCCTTGAAAGTCCTTGTGATTCTTGCCTTTATATGTTCAATGTGAATTTTTGGATGGATGCATAATTTAGTCTGTTGTTTGCAGGATTGTTGTGTGAGTGAAAAGTACCTTATTTTATGTTTTTCATCTACCGATGATTGTTTTTGCTAGGTGTTATTCACATTTGAACTTGTGTTGTTTTAGAATGTTTGGCATGACTTTTGTATTTAGCATTTGTTTCGTGATTATGTTATCGTTGTAGTTTAGTGGTAAGTATTTACTTTGTGTGTACCATTTTTGGTTGAATCATTGCATTTGTTTTCCGTTTTCAAAACTTGTTGATTCATGATTCTTTGGTTATTGCATTTGTCCCTTTAGTTATTGGCTTTGTTTGAGGACAAACAATTATGTAAGTTGGGGAGAGTTGATAAGTGCAAAATGTACCTATTTTTGTATATAAGTTTTGTTGCACTTATCGTTACTTTTTGTTAAATATTATTCGAATAAACCCCACTTTGTATGTAAATGTGTATATTTAGTGTATAATCAAGTTTTAGTGTATTTGTGTACCGTTTGATAGTTTTCTACTCATTTTCTAGGTATTGAGGTGTATTTGGAGCATGAGCAATAAAGTGTCGAAGACACGGCTTCAAACGCGCGATTTTGAGCAACTCATCAACGAATAAGGCTCAAAATGAGGATAATATAAATCACCAATTTGGTTGATATTTATTCATTGTTAGATAGGAAATTGAATAAGCTTTCCAACGCTTCGAACCGGGCGAAAAACGGAGTTACGGTTCTCAAGTTATGGCTGAAACATGTTTCAAGGCAGCAGGTTGCGCGCTGAGCGCGCTTGTAAGGCGGTTTAACTTTAAAAAGAGCACGCTGAGCGCGGTCTGCGATGATGACAACAATAAATATGGGTAAAAAACACATTTTTAGGGATGGTTTTGGGTATTTTTTGCTCCCAACTCCATCAAACTTCATTTTTCTTGTAGATTAGCTTAGAAAACATCATGGAAGCTTGCATTTGGATGATCCGGGGTGGATTTCTCATTGATCGGCTCTGACAATCCGTGAAGTGTTTGGTTCATTTCTGATTTTCTTCATGTCTTTCTTCTTTGTTGGGTTTGTATATGTTTGTACTTAGATCTCATGTATATTTGTTGATCATGGTGTTATATTTAATTTGCTTTACAAATCTTTATCGATGATTGTTTCTGAATTTTGCTTTATGCGCGGGGTTTGGGTTGTGTTAGAGATAAACATCGCAAATCTTGATTAGGGATGATTATCTGTTAGTTTCTGGATTCTAGAGATAGATTTAGAGCTAACAATCCGTATGGGTGTCGGAACTTAAATGCCTTCCGTATTTCGAGGCTTCATGCGTGAGAGTGACGAAGAGAGTGATACGGTTGTTTCTCAGCTCGGTGTGGCAGAGATGAACACTATTGTGAGTGATACCGGGTGATATTGAGGAGTATTGTAAGTTGAGTGTAACTGGTCGATTGGTTTAAGTTTGTGACGAGTGGAATATATACATGCTTGATACGTCTTTTCTCTTCGAAGAATGAATTGTTTTTATGTTTTTATTTACTTTTCCGCATTTACGCTTTAAACCATTTAAACCCAAACTCATTAACAATTAAATTGTCGATTGGAAGTTCAGTAGCACCGATCTCTGTGGACACGATAATTCCCGGAAAAATACTTCCAAATCTTTTTGCTTGCTTGCCACTATTCCGCAACCAACAGTCGACCAAAACCCTAATTTGGTGACACAGGCGATCTTGAGGCTTAATCCACTTGGAATGTTGACACTTTGTGCTTGATTCTTGATGTGGGAGTCCTCTTGATCCTTTATGGGGGTTTGAGAAACTAGACAAGTTGAAGATCATCTCATTCCTTGATTGATCCTTTGTCCATAATTCTGATCGTAGTGAATGTCACCCATCTTTGGGGAGACTAATGAGGCATGATGGTTCATCCATATTGTAATGATGATTCTCACAATGATGGGAAATCTTAGTGGTCAAAATTTGGGGTATGACACCAGGCATGCACTAGTTCTTTCTTTAGTGCCCTGTCATTTTCCCCTTTGAAAGCTCTGAGTGTTTGACTAAATTTTGGTAAAACATAAATGTTGAGAAATATGTATCAACATTGAGGTTTTCATCCCCAGACTAAAGATGTCAAATAAAATGTCACAACATGAAGATTCGACATCATGACTGTTACAGTATGTTTTAGTTTTAAATCTGTTCCAAAATTCAAGGCGATTGGCAGTGGATCAAGGATCAAAGATATGAAGCCCAACTCAGCAGAAAACTATAAAAGAAGACCAAGACCTAGACAAAAAAGTGAGGGACGACGACATAGACTTAGGAATCCTATTTTGTAAAGCAGGGTTTAGGTTTGAGAGTCAAAAGTTTCTCTTGTAAGTCTCCCTCTGTATCGATTTGATGCAGTGTGGTAGAGATAGGAACTTGTAAAGATTCAGAAGCCCGTAGGCAATGAATTGTGAGAGTTTTAGGATGAAGCTTTGAAGCAAATCCAAGTTAACTTGTTATTCAAGAATGCTTGAATGAACTTTGATTTGGAAGGGTTGTCTTTCAATAGGGTAGATACAATTATGGTGTAGTAACTATTAGATAATCACAGGTTGTGATTTAGGAAGTGAGAGGGGGCTCTCTTATCATTTAGATGTGACTTCTAATGATAAAGTCTTCATTGGGTAGTGATAGGTTAGCGTGGGTGCTTTCTGTAAACCTGAGGTTGTTTGCATACAACTATACTACTGATAGTGATTACTTCTTCCTGGATTGGTATCCCCCAGATGTAGGTGAGTTGGACCGAACTAGGTTAACAATTGTTGTGTTCTTTATCATTCTGCAGATTTATGTTTTCTTTTAGGGTTTATGATAAACATGTTAAATCAGATGTCGTGACATCTGTGAGTGTGCAATTCTGATATTCAAGGTATCAGTCTGCTGTTACGCCTCTGAGTTTAAATGATTATGTAGCATAATATCTTGACAGGTGTTAGAACATTTGTTGTCTGCATATGCCAGAATTTCAATTGGTATCAGAGCAGGCATCCTGTCTGGTTCTGGATGAGATCTTTGGGAGATACTTTCTGGCGTTTAAATAAGGAGGTGTTTTTGAAGATCATATCAATCAACTCAGAGATACTCGAGGGTATTAATGGATGAGATGAATGTTCTGGATCGAAGGGAGCAACCCTGAGGTTATTCATGTTGCTGAGGAGGTTCTACAACAACTACAGGAGAAGTGGCTAGTTCTCTTGTTAGGGTGTCTTATACGATGTTTTGACATCTTATTAGGGCAAGCAGGATCTGTTCCTTGGTGGTTCCGCTGCATGTATTTTTGATGGAAGAGCTCTAGAATTATGGGATTCTGGAGTTGTTACTGAAGACAGTTGGTAGAAGATCTCAATCGTCGGTCTCTATATTCGAAGATATCTGCATTTTTTTATTCCAAATTCGAGAGCGATGGAATGAAGGGAGTTCTTGGTAGATATCTGGTATGGTGACTTGGTACTTGGAAGCTTGGTTTCTTGGTACAATTTGAAGTCAGTTGAAGAGGAAAGGAGTTGAGTTAAGTTTATCAAATTCTTGCTCTAGGTGTTTGATATATTATTGATCGGCTAGATTGTCAAAGATACTTGAGAATTCTCTCAAGTCCACTCATAAAGGCATCTCAGTCGTGGATCTGGAGTCTTCTAGTTACTCTTCTGACTAGAAGGTGTTTCTTTGAAACACAGTCTGGAGAAAGTGGAGGTGATTTATTTTCACCATCCAAAAACAGCAAGGAAAGATTCATTTCTCTTGACCCTAAGGATGGATCTAATCTGATTGGAGCGTTCAGAACTGTTGAGGTAAATAAGGTTCGTTTAGAGAGAATCGTTACTTGAGTCAAGGGTGGCAACCTTGGTATCTCAACATTGTCCTTCAAAGAAGATACTTGCAAAAGATTGAATACTTGACAAGTGTTCATGAAGTGATCTGGTGGAGCTTAGCTACAACAGTGAAGAAGGGTTATTGGACAAGGATTTAAGATCAATTTTTATTTGTGGAATCCACAAGTATTTAATTGATTATCCTTGAAAGTCTAGATTGCTGATGTTCAACAAGATGTTGGAACATCTCATCATCAGAGTTTGTGCAGAATCATAGGAGGGGTACTGTATACGCTTTAGCATTTGTTTTAGTCTTAGGTGGTGGCTTCAGTCTGGTGTGATAGAAGCATGTGTTCTCTGGAGAGTTTCCTGGCAAGAAACTGGTCTGGACTTTGATGTTGTTCAAGATGAAGATGAAGATATTATAATCTTGATGGTTATTGCTTGGATCAGTTTATTTCTGATCTAGGTACTTGGGAGCATGGGATTTTGCTCAGTTTAAAGGTCAAAGTTAAGTGGCAGTTATCTCTGACTTTCTATAGTCTGCTCTACTAAGAAAAGTGGCATTCTTTGGTATGGTTATTGTAACACCCCAAATTTCGTATGAATAATTATTTAATTTATTTAAATGTTATTTTGGTGAATTTCTGTGAATTTTGGTGATTCGTGTCGATGTCGGTGTTTTTGTGAAGTTTTGGTTATTTTAATTAAATAATAGTATATAATATGAATATGTTAGTATTATTATTAATTTAAAATAATAGTAGAGGAATTAAGGGTAAAGTGGACATTTGAGGAAGATTAGTGAGGGCATTATGGAGAAAGCCCAATTTTGAGGCCCAAGGGTTAAGTTGAGTATAAAAGGAGGATTTGGAGAATAGGGTTCATTTTTGGTAACCGTGAAAAAAAAAGGAAAGGCGAGGATTTTCGTGAAGTTTCCAAAGGCTCAAGAGAGAACACATCAGAATCGACAATCTAAGGTATGGGGAGTAATTACCTTTCATTGTTTTCATTATAGGATTCGATGTAATTGAAGTGGTTGCTTTGTGTTTGAGGGTTTATGGGATTTTTGTGACGAATTGATGTTTTGAAGGTATTTTGTGAATTGATTATTAAGGGTTGAATATAATTGGATAAAAATAGACCTTGGGGCTGATTTCCCCGTCGTTGTTGTTTCAACCTTGTAGTGAAGGGATTTACGGAGTTTATGGGGAGCTTGAGAGTCTTGAAGGTTTAGGGGATTTAAGGATTCCCATAGGGTCACGAATCGACCTAATAGTCGTAGGTTTTATGCCTTGGATTGCCTTGATGTTTCAGGACTGTTTTAAAGAAGTTTTGGGGTGAATGGAGGTTGGAATCGTAAAGGTTTTGGGACTGGTAAGACACTGATGCGTAGCAGCGATTTGCTATAATCGCAGGTTCGCTAAGCGAACCATTCCTTCGCAAGGCGAATGTTCGTTAGGGCAGCGCAGTGAATGCCCGATAACATGAGTGTGGATGCTGAGGTGATTTTGGAGTGAAATTGGCGATTTGCTGGAAGTCTCGCTAAGCGAACTTCCCAGCGAGTGGCTTCGCAAGGCGAATGCGGTGGCGAGTGTGATAGAGGTGATTTTTATGGTTTTTTATGTAGTGACTGTGGGATTCACTGACCGCTTCGTAAAGCGAAGGTCCCAGCGAACAGGTTCGCCTAGCGAATCCTGGAGCAAACTGCTGTTGTTCGCGAATTTTGTTTATGCTATTGTGATGTTTTGAGGTTTTGATTTTTATGATGATTTTCCATGACGTTACTGATGATTATATGATGATGTTTTGGTGATTATTTGACGAATATGTGATGACATAATGTATATGAGACTTGATGAATGATGATGCATATTATGATGTTTATTAGATGATGATGATTTTTGATGTTGTGTATCATACATTCATATGCATACTCTGTGACGACGCTTCATTCCCATTGTGCGGATATGAGGTAATTATGACGTACTCCGGTTCCAAATACGGGATCGATCCTATTGACAGGGATCTTTGGAGGGTTGATGGCCTAGTGTCCATCTATTATGACGATTGGTACCACATGCATGAGTCTTGTTGTGCATTTGCATTTAATTGGCATTGTTGTATTTTATGATGTTGTTTGTGATTTTGATGTTTCCTTGTGATGACCCTGAAGATGTTTTATATGAAGATAATGCCATTTTATGTATATCTAGTATTATAATGATTATTATGAATTGTGATTACTCACCCTGCCTGTTTGGATGTTGCATCCACGTGGGTAACGTGCAGGTGATCAGGTTTAGCTGTGGATGCCTTCGAGGACCTTGAAGTTTATTTGTTTTTGGTTGATTTAGAGGGTCATGCTTTGATTGTGTAACATCGGGTTGGATTCCTTGAGTCGAACTATGTTTCCTTATTTTGTTGGCATTTGATGATATGGTTTTAATTTTGAGAAACCTTTTTGGATGATTATGATGTCGTGGAAAACCTTTTAATTGAGAATTTTGAGTTCCGCTGCCATGTGAAGGCTTTTGTTTTATTTTGACGAAAAACCTTTTGTTTACAGGGCAAGTGTGTTATTTTGATTTAAATGAGAAATGTGCACCCTTGAGTTGATTTTTGATGCCTTACTCTGATATTTGAGTTGTTTCTGCTACAACATTATTTGGGTGTAGAAAAGGGTGTTACATTAGTGGAATCAGAGCAGGTCGGTCCGTCCGGCCAGGTTTACGTGACATCGGTCCCTGTCAGTCAACGAGTGTGTGTACACTGTTGATGTTTTAGTTCTTATAACCTTGTTGGTGGTGTGCAGGATGGCTGGAAGAAATGATCGTGCAATTGATAATGCATTAGAATCGGTTGCTAATGTGGTGGCGCAGCTGAATCCAAATGGTGGAGCTCCTGATGAGTTTCGTACTTTGGGGAAATTTCAGAGGAACAATCCACCGACTTTTGTGGGTACGCATGATCCAGTAAGTGCACACAAGTGGCTGAAGGCAATCAAGAAGATCTTCTGAGTGATGGGGTGTTCTGATGAGCAACAGGTTCAGTTCGGAACGCATATGCTAGAAGAGGAAGCTGAGGACTGGTGGGATAACACCCGTCAGAGACTCACGGATGTTAGAACTATGATTACTTGGGCTGTGTTTAAGCAGGATTTTCTGGGGAAGTATTTTTTAGAGGATGCTCGTGGCAAGAGAGAAGTGGAATTCCTTGAGCTGAAGCAAAGAGACATGACTGTGACAGAGTATGCCACAAAGTTCGAGGTTTGGTGAAGTTCTGTCCGCACTACAATCGTGCTGATGCTGAGATGTCTAAGTGTCTCAAGTTCGAGAATGGGCTGAGACCAGAGATTAAGCAGGGTATTGGGTATCAGCAGATCTGAAGGTATGCTGAGTTGGTTGACAAGAGCAGAATCTACGATGAGGACACCCGAGCTCGATCTGCTCACTATAAGCAATTGAGTGAGAAGAAAAGGCAATATAGGGGTAAACCTTATACGACTTCAGCTAACAAATGGAAGCAGAAAGCTTCAGATGGGAAAAAGACAAGTGGGGGAGCAGCTCCCGCTTCTGGAAAGTGTCATAAGTATGGCGAGCAAGGTCACCGTGCTGATGTGTGTACTAATAATGTGGTGAGGTGCTATAGATGCGATAAGAAGGGTCATCGAGCTACTGATTGCAAAGATGACGGTCCAACCTATTTCAACTATGGTGAGAAATGACATATCAGTACTCAATGTTAGAAGCTAAAGAAGACTGCGACTGCTGCTCAGACCAGTGGCAGAGTGTTTGCTTTGAGTGGTGCAGAGGTGCCAGAGAAGGACAACCCGATTCGAGGTACTTATTTTATTAATAATATCGAGTTAGTTGCTATTATTCGTACTGGTGCTACTCATTCTTTTATCTCGCTTGAATTTGCTAATAGATTGGGTTTGAAGTTATCTGATATGAATGGGAATATGGTAATAGAAACTCCAGCTAATCGTTCTGTTACTACTACCCTTGTGTGTTTGAGATGTCCTGTGACGATTTTTGAGAGGAGCTTTATGATGCATTTGGTGTGCCTACCCTTGCACTAAATTGACGTGATCTTTAGAATGAACTGGTTCGAGTTCAACTGGGTTCATATCAACTGTTATAACAAGACTGTAGAGTTTCCTGAGATTGAGGATAGTGGGGAGTTGATGTTCTTGTCTGCTAAGCAAGTGGAGCAACTTCAAGAAGACGAAGCTTTGGTGTTTGCGATGTTTGCATCGTTGCAAATTAATCGTGAAGCTGTGAGTGTGGAGTTGCCTGTTGTCTGTGAATTTCCAGATGTGTTTCCAGATGACATCAGTGATTTCCCTCCAGAGCATGAAGTAGAGTTTGCAGTGGACTTAATACTCGGTACGAGTCCAGTGTCGATGGTTCCTTATCGGATGTCAGCTTCTGAGTAGAGTGAATTGAAGAAACAACTAGAAGAATTGCTTGAGAAGAGATTTGTTCGACCAAGTGTTTCTCCGTGGGGTGCTCCTGTGCTGTTAGTAAAGAAGAAAGATGGTAGCATGAGGTTGTGTGTTGATTATCGGCAGTTGAATAAGGTGACTATCAAGAATAAGTATCCACTTCTGAGTATCGACGATTTGATGGATCAGCTAGTAGGTGCTTGCGTGTTTAGTAAGATTGATTTCAGGTCTGGTTATCATCAAATTCGAGTTAAGCCTGATGATATTCCAAAGACAGCCTTCCGGACGAGGTAGGGACATTATGAATACACAATGATGTCGTTTGGTGTATCTAATGCACCTGGTGTGTTCATGGAGTACATGAATCGGATCTTTCATGAGTATTTGGATAAGTTTGTGGTGGTGTTTATCGATGATATCTTATATATTCTAGATCTGAAGAAGAACATGTCGAGCATTTGAGAACTGTGTTGCAAGTCTTGAAGGAGAAGAAGTTGTATACAAAGTTATCCAAGTGTGAGTTCTGGTTGAAGGAAGTAAGTTTCCTTGGCCATGTGATTTCAAGTGGTGGTATTGCTGTGGATCCTTCCAAGATTGATGATGTGTTACAGTGGGAGACTCCGAAGTCTGCTAGTGAGATACGAAGTTTTTTGGGATTGGCGGGCTACTACCGCAAGTTTATTGAAGGATTTTCTAAGTTGGCATTACCTTTGACTCAGTTGACTCGAAAGGGTTAAACTTTTGTGTGGGATGTAACTTGTGAAGAGAGTTTCGTGGAATTGAAGAAGATATTGACTATTGCTCCAGTGTTGATTTTGCCTAATCCGAGTGAATCTTTTGTGGTGTATTGTGATTCGTCAAAGATGGGTCTTGGTGGAGTATTGATGAAGAATGGAAAAGTTGTTGCCTATGCTTCGAGACAATTGTGAGTTCATGAGAGGAATTATCCTACACATGACTTGGAGTTGGCAGCGGTGGTTTTTGTGTTGAAAATTTGGAGACATTATCTGTTTGGCTCTAAATTTGAAGTGTTCAGTGATCTTAAAAGTCTGAAGTACTTATTCGATCAGAAGGAATTGAATATGAGGCAGAGAAGGTGGTTAGAGTTGTTGAAGGATTTTGATTTTGATTTGAGTTATCATTCAGGCAAAGCAAATGTAGTGGCCGATGCATTGAGCAGAAATTCATTGCTTATGTCGATGCTCATGGTGAAAGAGTTGGAATTAATTGAGAAATTCAGAGACTTGAGTTTAGTATGCAAAAGACTTTTGACAGTGTGAAGTTGGGAATGTTGAAGTTGACTAGTGGTATTCTGGAAGAAATCAGAGCTGGACAACAATTTGATTTAAAGTTGGTTGACCAATTGACTTTGATTTACCAAGGTAACGGAGGTGACTTTCGGATTGACGAAAATGGTGTGACGATGTTCAGAGATAGGGTGTGTGTTCCTGATGTCCCTGTTATTAAGAGGAGTATTCTAGAAGAAGGACATCGAAGTAGGTTGAGTATTCATCTCGGTGCTACGAAGATGTACCAAGATTTGAAAAAGTTATTTTGGTGGCTAGGTATGAAGAAGGATGGTGCGGAGTTTGTTTATGCATGTTTGACTTGTCAGAAGTCAAAGGTTGAGCATCAGAAGCCTTTAGGTATGATGCAGCCGTTGAGGATTCTAGAATGGAAATGGGATAGTATTTCCATGGATTTTGTGGTGGGATTGCCGAAGACTGCTAAGGGAAATGATTCAATTTGGGTGATCGTGGATAGATTAACTAAGTCGGATCATTTCTTACCGATGAAGAGTAATCATTCTATGGAAAAGCTAGCCGAGATGTACATTGAGGAGATTGGGAAGTTACATGGGGTACCTTTGAGTATTGTGTCGGATAGAGATCAAAGGTTTACGTCGAGGTTCTGGAAGAGTTTGCAAGATGCGTTGGGTACCAAGTTGAGGATGAGTTATGCCTACCATCCGCAGACAAACGGTCAGACAGAAAGGACTATCCAATCTTTAGAGGATTTGCTGAGGGCTTATGTGTTGGATCATGGAGGATCGTGGGATAGCTATTTACCATTGATTGAGTTCACGTACAATAATAGTTTTCATGCTAGTATTGGAATGACGCCCTATGAAGCTTTGTACGGGAGAAGGTGTAGGACTCCTTTGTGTTGGTATGAATCGGGCAAGAGTATTGTACTCGGACCTGAAATTGTGCAAGAGACGACTGAGAAGATTAAGACGATACGAGAAAGAATGAAAGCTTCGCAGAGTCGTCAGAAGAGCTACCATGATAAGAGGAGGAAAGCACTTGAATTCCAAGAGGGAGATCACGTGTTTTTGAGGGTGACGCCAGTGACTGGTGTGGGTCGAGCTTTGAAGTCTAGGAAGCTCACTCCATGTTTTGTTGGTCCATATCAGATATCATAGAGGATAGGAGAGGTAGCCTATCGAATATCTTTACCGCCGTAACTTGCGAATTTGCATGACGTGTTCCATGTGTCTCAGTTGAGGAAGTACATTCCGGATCCGTCACATGTGATTCAGATGGATGATGTACAAGTGAAGGATAATCTGAATGTGGAAGCATTGCCTGTGCTTGTCGATGGTCGAGAGATGAAGCAATTGTGGGGAAGAGACATAACTTTGGTGAAGGTGTTGTGGAGTGGACCAGCTGACGAAAGTTGGACTTGGGAACGTGAAAATCAGATGAGGGAGTCCTATCTGACTTTATTTCCTTGAGGTAATTTTCGAGGGCGAAAATTCTTTAAGTGGGGGAGAGTTGTAACACCCCAAATTTCGTAAGAATAATTATTTAATTTATTTAAATGTTATATTGGTGAATTTCTATGAGTTTTGGTGATTTGTGTCGATGTCAGTGCTTTTGTGAAGTTTTGGTTGTTTTAATTAAATAATAGTATATAATATGAATATATTAGTATTATTATTAATTTAAAATAATAGTAGAGGAATTAAGGGTAAAGTGGACATTTGAGGAAGATTAGTGAGGGCATTATGGAGAAAGCCCAATTTTGAGGCCCAAGGGTTAGGTTGAGTATAAAAGGAGGAGTTGGAGAATAGGGTTCATTTTTGGTAACCGTGAAAAAAAAGGAAAGGCGAGGATTTTCGTGAAGTTTCCAAAGGCTCAAAAGAGAACACATCAGAATCGACAATCTAAGGTGTGGGGAGTAATTACCTTTCATTGTTTACATTATAGGATTCGATGTAATTGAAGTGGTTGCTTTGTGTTTGAGGGTTTATGGGATTTTTGTGACGAATTGATGTTTTGAAGGTATTTTGTGAATTGATTATTAAGGGTTGAATATAATCGGATAAAAATAGACCTTGGGGGCTGATTTCCCCGTCGTTGTTGTGTCAACCTTGTAGTGAAGGGATTTATGGAGGTTATGGGGAGCTTGAGAGTTTTGAAGGTTTAGGGGATTTAAGGTTTCCCATAGGGTCACGAATCGACCTAATAGTCGTAGGTTTTATGCCTTGGATTGCCTTGATGTTTCAAGACTGTTTTGGAGAAGTTTTGGGGTGAATGGAGGTTGGAATCGTAAAGGTTTTAGGACTGGGAAGCTACTGATGCGTAGCAGCGATTTGCTGTAATCGCAGGTTCGCTAAGCGAAACATTCCTTCGCAAGACAAATGTTCGCTAGGGCTCACAAAGCGAGCAACACAGTGAATGCACGATAACATGAGTGTGGATGCTGAGGTGATTCTGGAGTGAAATTGGGGATTCACTGGAATTCTCGCAAAGCGAACTTCCCAGCGAGTGGCTTCACAAGGCGAATGCGGTGGTGAGTGTGACAGAGGTGATTTTTCTAGTGTTTTGTGTAGTGACTGTGGGATTCGCTGACCGCTTCGCAAAGCGAAGGTCCCAGCGAACAGGTTCGCCTAGCGAATCTTGGAGCGAACTGCTGCTGTTCGCGAATTTTGTTTATGCTGCTGTGCTGTTGTGATGTTTTGAGGTTGTGATTTTTATGATGATTTTCCATGACATTACTGATGATTATAGGATGATGTTTTGGTGATTATTTGACGAATATGTGATGACATGACGTATATGAGAATTGATGAATGATGATGCACATTATGATGTTTATTAGATGATGATGATTTATGATGTTGTGTATCATACATTCATATGCATACTCTGAGACGACGCTTCATTCCCATTGTGCAGATATGAGGCAATTATGACGTTCTCCGGTTTCAAATGCTGGATCGATCCTATTGACGAGGATCTTTGGAGGGTTGATAACCTAGTGTCCATCTATTATGACGATTGGTACCACATGCACGAGTCTTGTTGTGGATTTGCATTTAATTGGCATTGTTGTATTTTATGTAGTTGTTTGTGATTTTGATGTTTCCTTGTGATGACCCTGAAGATGTTGTATATGAAGATAATGCCATTTTATTTATATCTGGTTTTATAATGATTATTATGAATTGTGATTACTCACCTTGCCTATTTGAATGTTGCCTCCACGTGAGTAATGTGCAGGTGATCAGGTTTAGCTATGGATGCCTTCGAGGACCTTGAAGTTTATTTGTTTTTGGTCGATTTAGAGGGTCATGCTCTGATAGTGTAACATCGGGTTGGGGTCCTTGAGTCGAACTATGTTTCCTTATTTTGTTGGCATTTGATGATATGGTTTTAATTTTGAGAAACCTTTTTGGATGATTATGATGTTGTGGAAAACCTTTTAATTGAGAATTTTGAGTTCCGCTACCATGTGAAGGCTTTTGTTTTATTTTGAGGAAAAAACTTTTGTTTACAGGGCAAGTGTGTTATTTTGATTTAAATGAGAAATGTGCACCCTTGAGTTGATTTTTGATGCCTTACTCTGATATTTGAGTTGTTTCTGCTGCAACATTATTTGGGGGCAGAAAAGGGTGTTACAGTTATGGTGTAGTCTTGGACTACTTATCTTCTGAAGACTTAGAATTGGCAGGTGAGAAGTCTTTGGAGTTTTAAAGCAGGATGGAGGTTGGCTACTCAAACTTGGTTGTTGAATCAAGTCTATGGGAGCATGGAACTCTTGTTCTGCAAAGGGAGGAGGTTCTTCTAAGTGGCAGAAGGAGGAGCTAAATTCAACAGCTGGATGTCGTTTCAGAATGTTCTGACATCTAGCTTAACATCAGAGTTTCAGCTGGTGATGTGGCACATCAGTTTAAGATAAAGTGATCTACAGGAGAATGGAAGTTATGGATGCTTCAAAAAAAGTATATCTCATACAGTTTAAGGGAGCTGTAGTTTGAGAAAATGTCTTGCTATGGAGCAAGTAGTTCATGTGACTTGAAGATCTGATCTCATTGGTGGATCAGTGTGTCTTGTCGAAATAGGTGGAATTTGGTTGGTTTCATAGTGTGCATTCAAGCAGGATGCCTGAAACTGATTGCTCTTGTGCAGAAGAGTAATTAGTTGAAAACGTAAGGAGGTTCGGGTTCTCTTAGAGCATGTGGCAGAAGTTATGGGTTGAGGATGGAAGTATACCTTCTTTTGGTGGATGAGAGGTTATTTCTCTCTGGTGGCGCAGTGGTTCTTTGTTCAAGCTGGTGGCGCAGTGTTGTGTGAAGATCTTTAGTGTGGATTACTATGCTGATAGTAAGTCCAATGGTGGAGCATATCAAGAACCATGGTGTGTGGTGTCTATGATGTGTGAAAGATGTCCTAACTGATGTTAGAACATTTTTGGGTTAGTTATCCTTGGAGGAGGATTTCAAGTTCTGTGAGGAATTGGTTACTTGCATCGTGTCTAAGAAGTATTTACCTTGTCATATGGGAGAATGATGGAGTAGAAGAACTGTCTTGGAAATCTTATGTAAGGGTTTTGGAAGACTGAAGTGGATCATGTGTTGATTTCATGGAAGTATAAATAAGGATATTCTCCAAAAAGTCAGAAGTATTCCAGGTTATCATAGGGGAGAATGATAAGGAATATCTGTCTTGGATTATGGGGTGTCTATCTTAGTTGTTGGCCTTGGTAAGGTCAGTGGAAAATCTTCCAAAGGGGATATTGCCCCTGGCTGCAAGTCATGCTAGTAGTGGATCAGTTTGGCAGCTGTGAAGTTCTAGAGCATGCATACGATATCTGACATCGTTATAACAAACTAAGGGGCCCTGTGCGTCTCTTTGAGGAATGTGAAGCATTATTATTCAATTGGTTTGTGCCTCAAGCAGTTGGAGGTCTATACATGAGAATTCAAGAGGAGTTCGTATGGTGTGTAGATGGCTTCATGAAGAGAGGGATCAATGGGACTTTGATCTTAAGCCAAGAGTTTTTAATAGTAGGATGGTTATCCTATTATTTCCTCACGGGTAGCATGATGGTGATTATGTGTGAGTGATTATTGGTTCTTGTCAGAAGAAGCAATAAGAGAGTTGATGATTGTGTTCAGCAGGTGGCTTGAAATGAGGGTGCGCTCTTGAAAACTTTAGGATGCGTCTTATGTTTTCCATTCATGAGCTTGGTGTTCTGTGGAGGAGCATTGGTTATCTTAGATAGAGGGAGTTGCTCCTTAATATAATATGGTTTGTTACTGTGGTGCAAATTTCCAATCAAGATTGTTTGTGGCCTCAAGCAATTTGTGATAGATGGCCATAACTGGGGTTGAGATGTCTGTCGAGATATCATGACTTTGCACTACTGGTACAAGTTTTATTGGTAACTGTCTTGGCTACTATTTGGAAGAAACTGATTTTCTGCTAATGGAAAGGTAAATAAACAAGTTCTACTATAATCAATGCTACTAAATCTGGACTAAGCAAATCCTAGCGGTGGGGACCATAAACAAGACGAATGCAGGGTAGGCATCAGAACACTGTTCAGAAATGGTTTCAAGGACAAGTCAAAAAAGGTGGAATCTCTCGAAACTAAATTGACCAACAGGTATTGCACTCCTTGACTAGTCTTTTGTCTGGATTTGCTCTACCCATATAACTTCTTCATATTTAAGGAAGATCGAGTTAGAACATCTTACTTAGGGTAAGATCAAATGAGTTTTGTTTGTGTGTGGGTATGCATTATTTGGGTCTGGGTTTGCATGGGCCATTTTTGTCAATTTTTGGCTAAAAAGGGGGAGAATGGTTGGTTACTGCTGAAAAGCATATGGTGTATGGGTATTTATGATCCTCATCTGCAAAAATGTCTCAAAGGATGTCTCAACATTCTTGGTATATGCGCATTTGTGTTTTGTGATCAGAGTTAAGAAGCAAGTTGTGTCTTGTGATCTGAGTTACATCCTCTATTTATTCGGAATCACAAGGGAATGAAGAAGGTAACTAGATCGTATCTTCTTCCTCTTCTTTAGCACTTGCTTCAAGTACTTTTCCACTGCATGCACCATCATCAGGCTGAAGGATGTTTTGGGCAAAATTTGTCAAAAGGGGGAGATTGAAAGCTCTGAGTGTTTAACTAAATTTTGGTAAAGCATAAATGTTGAGAAAGATGTCTCACCATGGAGGTTTTCAGCCCGAGACTAAATATGTCAATTAAAATGTCACAACATGAAGATTCGACATCATGACTGTTACAGTATGTTTTAGTTTTAAATCAGTTCCTAAATTCAAGGCGATTGGCAGTGGATCAAGGATCAAAGATATGAAGCCCAACTCAGTAGAAAATAATAAAAGAAGACAAGGACCTAGACAGAAAAGTGAGAGAGGACTACATAGACTTAGGAATCCTATTTTGTAAAGTAGGGTTTAGGTTTGAGAGTCGTATGTTTCTCTTGTAAGTCTCCCTCTGTATCGATTTGATGCAGTGTGGTAGGCATAGGAACTTGTACAAATTCAGAAGCCCGTAGGCAATGAATCCTGAGTGTTCTTGGATGAAGCTTTGAAGCAAATCCAAGTTAACTTGTTAGTCAAGAATGCTTGACTGAACTTTGTATTGGAAGGGGTGTCTTTCAATATGGTAGATACAGTTATGGTGTAGTAACTGTTTGATAATCACATGTTGTGATTTAGGAAGTGAGAAGGGGTTCTCTTATCATTTAGATGTGACTTCTAATGATAAAGTCTTCATTGGGTAGTGATAGGTTAGCGTGGGTGCTTTCTTTAAACCTGAGGTCGTTTGCATAAAACTATACTACTGATAGTGATTACTTCTTCCTGGATTGGTATCCCCTAGATGCATGTGAGTTGCACCGGACTGGGTTAACAATTGCTGAATTCTTTATCATTCTGTAGATTTACATTTTCTGTTAGGGTTTATGATAAACGTGTTAGATCAGATGTCGTGACATCTGTGAGTGTGCAGTTCTAATAATCAAGGTATCAGTCTGCTGTTGTGCCTCTAAGTTTAAATGATTATGTAGCACAATATCTTGACATGTGTTAGGACATCTGCTGTCTATATATGCCATAATTTCACCCTTCCTTGAAGAAAAGACCTTCCAGATGGACGTTATGTGGGATATTCTTCATCGGGTATCCGAGTTGACGGCGAGCTAAAATTGGATGATAGTTGGTTCCTCCTTTAGTTCCAATGAGGGGTACATTAGGGAAATTTCCAAATTTGTCTATGATCTCTATCCCTTCGTAAATCTGATTGTACCAATCTATGTCAGAATTGGTAAGAGACATAATCCTCTGTGACCAATGTAGAGTACTCTTGTGATCTCAAAAAGCAACAGACTTAGGCAAGTGGGAAATAAACCATTTGTAGAGTAAAGGTATACAACATGTGATCATTCCTCTGCTGTACAAATTCCTTAAGTGTACAAAATGATAAGCATCTGCGAGCAAGGTTGGCACGGGGTTTCTTATTAAGAATATCTTAACAGCATCGGTATCGATGAAGTTGTCAATGTTGGGAAAAAGGAATAACCCATATATGAGCAGAACAAAGACATCCTCGAAAGCAGTTATATTTCCTATACTGACAAAGTATTAAGCTTTCTCCATCACGAATTCAGCCGAAAAACCCTAGATTCCTCCTTTAGTGGTCATGTGAGTCCTAACTTCTGACTTATCCAAAGAGATTGTTCTTGCTATGGTTTGTTCTTTTGGAATTTCTTCCAGTCCAGAAAATGGAGCTCGATCAGTGATAGGTAAATCAATCAGGTGGGAGTACTCTTACAAGGTTGGTGCAAGTTGTTAATCCGGGAAAGTGAAGCAGTGGTAAACCGGATC
Organism: Lathyrus tuberosus; assembly: GCA_022829125.1. Classification (NCBI taxonomy): domain Eukaryota; kingdom Viridiplantae; phylum Streptophyta; class Magnoliopsida; order Fabales; family Fabaceae; genus Lathyrus; species Lathyrus tuberosus. Next base: position 3,463,426 of record JALAZF010000579.1, read on the forward strand.
ATAGAACTGTAACAGCGTAGACAGGATCCCTTCAACCACATTGACCCTTAACAGAGACAACAGTCCTCCATTCTTAGCTCTGAAAGCCTCGGGATTGGTGATTATATTTCCCAATTTCCTTAAGTCTTCTAGTTTCAGAGCCTTAAAGGTGTACTTGTGCGTCTTTCTTCTACCAAAATCCATAACGCAACCTCTGATATTTGCAATTATTGTTTTAGTTCTTTTGAAAATGATTTTTTTTCTTGTTTAAAAAGAGTTTTTTAAATGAATGCATGAATGCAGCACATAAAAACTTTTGAAAAGATGGGTTTAAGGGTTGAACGTCACGAGCATGGAGTCGTGCTTCTACCCATCCCCAAAGGTTGTACTATTTTGGTCAATTTTTATACCTGTAGAACGAGTTCTAAGGTTCTCAAAGTCATTGACCCCTCCTAGGCATATCAACAGCAAGCTGATTCACTCGAGCGAGCTGTAATATTCTAGGATGAATCTCATTTGAGTGTAGTATAGCGTATCAACTATTCCTTATAGTCATCGCACTACCAAATGTCCATATGGTTAACGTCTACTAAATCCTCAGGGTCATGGGTACCGCAACGGGATAGACAATGCTTTCACAACAATTGGTCATTCAACATCGATATTTCCGCACGGGTACCTCGACTAATTCAGTGGACTGCCAAGTTAGCTTTGTCGGGATTCACTCCCTATAAGCGTTTCCTGGATATGCCACCACTTATATTAATGTTCTCTCAAACTTCCCATATGCGTATTAATCGCATTCCCAGTCGACAAAAAATAAAACAAGGGTATCAAGTAACATAACATTAAATGATATATATAGTAGAAAGTATAAAATGCCAAACAAACCCTAGACCTCTTAAGAACTCTAATCCTAAAGATTATTCCCCAGCAAAGTCACCATTTTTCTGTAGCGTGCGATTTTTGTCAGTGACGCGACCACCTTACTGCAATGGTTGGAAATTGGTGCTACTTTCTGATTTCTTATTTATCCTATGAAGCTGGAAATGATAGGGAAGCTATCTAAAACTAACCTTGCACGCAAATATTTTCTTTAATAAATGTTAAGAGATTAGGGGGCCGGGGTCAGGTTATACAAAGGGAAGTTGTTAATTACCTAATGTATATGTGGTTATCCATAGATCTTTTTTGTCATGTTTAAATACTTTAAGGTATTTATCTGAGATGGGTTGGGAAAGTTTCTCCATTGGGAGTTTTGAGAGAGTGTTTTTGTTGTTTTGAGTATTCTGTTGTTTTTGGTAAGGTACTGGACCTAAAGTTTTGATTTGTGTGCTCGCTAAGATTTCACAATCTTATGCCTACGTATTCCCATAATGGTACTCGGGAAATCAGAGCAATCATAGTTTCTCTTATTCTATGGGAGGAAAAAGATGTCTGGTGTCTTGTTTAAATCCCAAGATTGAAGCTAAAGGTTATTTGTGTCTTGTTCGAAGCCCAAGATTGAAGCTAAAGGTTTTACTGAGAGAGAATTTGTCATCTCTAAAGGGAGGTATCTCACTTGTTTATCAAAGTTGTTGGGTAACTGGTTATAAAGGATAATTACTTTAATTGGAATGTATGTAATCCAGTAATGCCATAATTTCCTTTATAAGGGAATTGTCCTAAAGGAAGAAAATTTAACTCAGTGTAGAGCAATGCCATTTTTCCTTAGGAAATCCTCCATACTAAGAGAGGGAAATTGGCTTGGATGTGAATAATCCAAAGGCTTTCCACTTACAGCAATTAGATGGAAGAGAAAGTTTACCAGGATAAGAGATGGACTACAACCTTGATTTTTGAATCAACAAGTGTGCCACTTACAGCTGCTATCTAGAAAAAGGGTTTGTTTGATTATTTGTTTTGAATTGTGATATACAGAGAAATATCTTCCTATAGAGAGAACTCTTAATTATCTCTGAGGGGATGTTAATTTTTGTTTGCCTTGATCAAAGCCTAAGGTTGAAGCTAAAACAGTTGACTTTACTATGGAGTTTTATATCTGTCTTGTACAAAGCCCAAGATTCAAACTAAAAAGAATTGACTCTTCCGGGGAATATTTTGTCTGTCTTGTATAAAGCCCAAGATTGAGGCTAAAAGAATTGACTCCACTGAGGAGAGGTTTTATTAGTCTTGTACAAAGCCCCAGATTGAGGCTAAAAGAATTGACTCAGGTGAAAAGTATAATCTGTCTTGTACAAAGCCCAAGATTGAGGCTAAAAGACACTGACTCAACAAGAGGGTGTTTTTATCTGTCTTGTACAAAGCCCAAGATTGAGGCTAAATCTACTGAGGAAAAATCATTATACAAAGCCTAAGAGGAGGCTGGCTGGGGAAATTCTTATATGAAGCATATGAGGAGGCTTGCTTCTGCTTAGGATTATTGAGATCTAGAGACAGGTCCAAATTGGGGAATCAACTCTTACGGAGGATTGAAGAAGAGTTGGAATATCAGATGCCCTGAGGCTCTGATTCTGTTGGGTTATATTGATGGTAAATGTTTAAACTTTGAGTATGAAAACCTATGGAGGTTTCAAACTCTGCTTGAGATAGATGAAGTGATCAGGGTTTTTCCTGTGCTTTTAGGAAGCTTAAGGGTTTCTTGGAGATCCAAGAGGTGATGAGACTTTCCAAGTCTACTGATATGAAGAGGTTGACTTCTAGCTGGAAGATGATCTTTGTATGATGCCGAAGAAGAGGCGGATGTTTTAAGGGATGAGAATCAACCCTAGAATGGATGTTTTGAAAATTCAGACTCTTTGGAGGATTGAACTAGCAAAAGATGACTAAGTTCTATCCTATACCTGTAGAAGGTCTTCAGGTCCTTGTATTAAGCCCAAGAGGAGGCTGAGAACTTCTAAGAAGCCTGAGGGTCCTTGTACAAAGCCCAAGAGGAGGTTGTGGATGCTTTTAGGAAGCCTGTGGGTCAAAGCCTAAGAAAAGTTCAAGAAAGGTTTCACCGGGAATCAATCCTTTCCTTGCAGAACAATTCTAGGGTTTGAAGAAATTCAAGAGAGGTTTCACCGGGAATTAATCCTCTCCGGGGAAATGAATTTTTTGAACAAATATTTCTAAGTTGTGACAGTCTTCAGAAAAGTTTCACCAGGAATAATACCTTTCTCTGTTCCATATTGTATAAGCCCAAGAGGAGGCAAAACTATATCTGGAATTTCTTATGGGGAACTAGTTTTGATTGTAATAAAAGAGTAACCACTGGTCTGATCTAAACCTAAACCTAACTGCTGGGGAAAACTCTAAGCAAATATATTCAACCATATATATATATATATATATATATATATATATATATAAACAAGTATGTTGAGAAGAGATAATAGAACTTATAGTTGTGCAAGCCCAAGCATAGCAACTACACCTGTATGGTTAGTTATTCAAGAAATTGAAGAAAGTTTTAATAAAAAAATTTTATATTTGAAATTGAATTAAAGAAGAAAGTTTTTTTAAAAGGAATTTTGGGGCGTATTCTCAAGGAGAGGTCCAAATGAATTCTTACGAAACGGCGACGACCGCGTCGTAGTTTTGAAAACCACAGAGGGACTTACACAATGTCTGAGGCCCAAATTATTGTATTTACAAAGGGAGGTTGGGTCTTACACTCTATTAGAGGCCCAAAAGTATATTTTTATACAAGATATGGGACTTATATCTCAAGGAGAGGCCTAAATGAAAACAGCGGTCACACCGTTTATATTGAAAATTGTATAGAGACTTATACAAATGACTGAGGCCCAAATTATTTATGTACAAAGGGGTGTAATACCTCAAAATTTTCCCTCTTATTTATATACAATTAATGGCTTATGCTTTCACATTTCATCTCCATTAGGTCATACTCATATTCATAAATTTTCATGAGCTCCTAAGGCGTGGGATCAAGGTATCATGTGCAGGGCTCAGGATTCTCTCTTGTTGTGAGACTCTCATCTTCATTCAGGGTTGAATTCTCATCAAGTTTATCTTCTTCAAGTTTCTCAAGAGTATCAGTGGTGATCAGGGTTCACAGTGGAGACATTTTAGGTATTCGTGGAAGAGATCAAGTCGTGGACTCATACTATGGTTAGGATATTTTTGTTCTCTCCATTGCTTATTGTTTGTTGCCTGAAATATGGGTTTATGTGAATTTGAAAATGGAAATGGAGGTCCATCAAGAAGGTGAATTTGATTTGGATTTGAAATTTGGTTTAAGGACATTCAAAAGGATCAACATTCTTAAGGAGCATGTTAGGACTGTTCATGTGGACTATCTGGAATTCAAGATACAAGTCCATTCTTTCTAACCAATTAACCATTGTCATACTAATATCCATATTCATTTTAAACTTCTTTTTCCCATTTTAAACCATTTTTCTTAATAATATCCATTTCACAAATAATTCAAATCCACTTTTAAACTCATTTTCTAAGCTTGTATTCACATAATCCAATTTTCATTGTTCAAATCCAATTTTTAACTCTTTTCAAATCCGATTTGGTCCACACGCCAAAACCATATTTCAACCCATTCTAGTCAAAATCCATTTCTTAACAATCCATAAACCATCTCCTAAAACTATAACCCACTCTTGACATCCATTTCTAAACACACTTTTCCTCATTTAAAATCCAATTATACCATCCATATTCTAAACCAAATTATAAACCCATCACAAAACTAAATTGCAAAACCACATCCATTGATCCAAACAAAAACGAGCTCAAGTGGCACAATCCACCCAGAAACTGTAAAGGTCAGTGCCATGGATTCTGAAGAGACTTATAGTGCAAATAAGAAAGGTGCCACCAGCTCTGCTGATATAGGTTCTTTTGAGGTACACACTATTGGTTTTGGTCCAAAAATGATACACAGAAAGAGAAAGATTGGGGAAAAATAGTAAAGGTATAGCATAGCCCATTGAGGTTGTCAAAAGGCCCAGATCACTTGGTTTGAGTGTGGAATCCTCTAGCATTGTTGATGAGCCAGCACCAGCTAAGGATAAGTCTACTAGTATTGGTACTTCTGAAAAGCGTACCAAAAGCTAAGGAACTGATGGTTCTTATGAAAAGCATGTAAAAGGGTCTTCAAGTATTGGGTCTTCTGGAAAGTATAAAAAAACAAAAATAGACCAACGTCTTTCTCTTCTCTCACTCAATGTAAGGGCATGCCTCTCCTTGTTCTACTGCAAACCGATAACACGAGTCTCGATTCAGCGAGTCATAACACCTAAGCTAGAACATTAGCATTGCCTAGTTAAAAAACATAAAAAAAGCAAAGTCAACCCTAATGAGGGGAACTACGTCGCTCTGATTCTTCATTGGTTAATGGAGATACGTAGGCAAGAGATCGTGCGAGATCTTTGCAAGCACAAACTTATTTATCAAACCTTTTGTCTCCCTTTAGCAACCCATAGTGAGCCAAACTACGACGCTATGATTCTCATTCCCCATGAGATACGTAGGCACAGGCGCGATACCTGGCGAGCACAATCCAACATTCATTCCGAACTACATTGACTCTGACCCGAGGGAATACGTAGGCCTAGGACGGCGATGTCCTATCGAGTCACTCTTTTTCTTTTCTTTTCCTCCCCTTTTCCTTTCCCGTTCTCCCGATCCGTTTTCTAGTTAGCAGTTGAACTTCAGATAACCTACACCCTTTGATCGATAACAACAAGCGTGGATCCCATCGAGTACGATGGACACGTGGGGGTGCTAATACCATCCTCTCGCGTAACCGACTCCCGAACCCAGGCTATGGTTGCGATGACCATTCCTTTCCCTTTGTTGAGGTTTTCTTCAATCGTTTCCTTTCCCTGCGTCGGGATAAATAACATTCGGTGGCGACTCTTCTGTTCCTTTTCTGCCGGTTGATTTTCCCAGATGCGACAGCTGGGGACTTTCCCATCCCTAAGCGAGTCAATCCTATCGCTTGTTTGTTACTGTTTTTTTGGGTGTTTAATATGTACGCTTTATATGTTTTATGTATTTGCTTTATCGCATTTTATTTATTGCTTTATCGTATTTTACTTATAGCATTCATCATTATTGCCATATTTGTATACTGGTTGGTGTTTTCTGTTTGCTGGGATGGGAATTCTGAGTGAAAAGCCCATTACCAAGGCTTGAGTACATACTTAGACTTTAGTGTGGACTCTTGTTGGTACGCGTGGCGTGTGACAAGTGTTGCCAACCTGAGCTCACAAACCAGATGAGATCTTTCCAAGGATGCTTGGTCATTACATGTGTATGTGGTGGCTAGGCGGTCCGAAGAGGATTGTCAATACCTGGTGACCATTTCCCAAGGACTCAGCGTAGGCACTCCTTCAGGAAGCGATAATGGCAGACCAGAAATGGCAAATTCATTGCGTATCCTGCTTGTTGCGGTGAGAATTGGATACCATAGTTATTAACGAACTAGGATCACATTTCTTTAAATGTTCACCACCGTCTTTGATTTATCCAAAGGAAAGGTTCAAAAGCGAAAAAAAACCTAAAGATCTAAGGTTCGGGGGTTGGTTACGCCTAGGGAAGGTATTAGCATCCTAAACGTCCGTAGTACTCTACGGGAACCTCTCGTTAGTATTTATGTTATCTCTCATTCGCTTGCTAAGGTGCTATGCTAAAGGTTGAAACCCTAGGGGTTAGTATCTAAGTATACTCGATAAGGTATCGCACCTTACGCCTACGTATCCTCGGGAGTAGAATCAGAGTATGCGTAGTTCTGAAAAGAGGAACTTCTTGACGGGGTCAAGGTTCCAAGGGGAGGTAAAGTCTTGGGCAAGACCTTACATAGAGTGCGGCGACTCTAAAGTTGTAGGTTGGTATAAGAGGGGTAGGATTGTAAATGTTCGCGGCGGAGCATTTACTTGGAGTTCGGCGACTCCGATCCTAAGGCTAAGATTCTAAGTGTCTACGGCGAGACGTGGAGTTCGGCGACTCCGAATCCTATGGCCAAGGGTTCTAAAGTGTTAGTCCTATGACGGTTTAGTCAATTTTAAGGAACCTTTCCTTTGGAATGTCGAGGGACCCAACTAACTGATTTATTTGTGCGTACTAGCAAAGTGGGCTAGTTAAAGTGTATTGTGACCGAAAGGTTGAATGCGAGGCCCGAAGGCGTTCGACTTATATGGGTATAAAAGTGGCTCGACGTTGGATCGAGAGTTTTTTGGTATTTTTGAAAAGGTTTTAGACAAAGTAAACATAATGCATATAGATGTATAAGCATGTAGCAGGCAAAATATCAAACAAAAAAAGGGCATACAACAAGCGATTCACTCGCGTTGGATCTAACGAATTAATTTAAGAGGAGAGTTTATTAGGAAAAGATTGATTTTAAGGTTTATTAAAAAAGTTATTTAGAATTAGAATTATGCTTGAAGATAACTATTAATAAAAAGTTAAAGTTTTAAAGAAGGGTTTAACTTATTTGAGGATTAATCTTAAGAAAAGTTTAAATTAAAATTACTTAGAGATTGATTGACTTAGAGATAAAGATCCTCTTAAAAACTTAACTTCTTAAATGGTAGTTGGTTTTTTCCATTTTAATGGTTTTTATTATAAAGAGTTATTGAGAGGGTTAATACTTAGAAAAAGGTTTTATTTTAGAATTATTTAAAATTGAGAAAGATAAAGATTTCTTTTTTATATATATAAAAAAAAGAACTAGTTAATGTTAGAAATTATTAAGAAAGGTTTGTTGATAAAAAAGGTTAATTTAGTGTTTACGAAATGGTTTTATTATTATGGATTATAAAAGGTTAATTTTACTAACGAAAGTGTTAAAAACTAATTGTTTTTAATAAAAGGATCATTAAGAAAAAGAGACGGAGGGGTTCTCACACGGACGGATTAGATCCATCTCCCACACGACCTATCTCACTCTTCTCTCGCTCACCTTTCTTTGTTCTCTCTCAAAGTGAAAGCTAGGGTTTGAAACCCTATCGGCGCCGTCGTCTCTCAATCTCTCACGATCTTCAAGCAGTAAACATAAACCCCACCCCACACAACCCATACCCCGATTTCACTATGATTGATGATTACAATTACAGGATGCATAAGATTAAAGCAAAGCGATAAAGAAAACGCCGGGGGAATGATCGGCGACGGTTGCGACAACTCCGTGAATCTCCAATCAGGGATGTCTCTCTTCTCTTTACCTTCTTGTTTGCGAGCTTGCGATTGCTTCGTTCCTCTTTTGATTTCTGATCGTTGGCGATGATGAGCCAACGCGCTCCTGAGCCTGTGTCTTTGGTGGGTTTGGAAACTTTTTGGTGATTGTTGATTTGGTATCTTTGCGATTTTCCTCTCTTAGGGTTTTTTGATCTTTCCGTCTCCTTCTCCTATGGGTTTCCTCTCTCTTTTTTTCGTTTGATGTCGTGACCCTTTTATAATGTTGGCCAATGATGAGGATTTTTGGAAAGTCTTAACGTGGTATTGATTTCTCTTGATTGATTTTGCGATTTGATTTGGTTTTCAAATTTGAACATTGAAACCCAATTTGGCAAGTTTTGGTGCGATTCGATTTGGCTTCAATTGGGAAGTTTGGGCTGATTTGAATTCGTGGATACTCTGATATGATTTGGAAAGATGCAAGGTTGTCTGATATTTGAATCTTGCGTGATTTCACACTTATTATTTTTTATTCTTGGTTCGTCCTATTTTGGAAGGTTTGTGTTGGTGGTATCCCCTTTGGGATATTGCCCACAATTTCCTTTGAAAATGAGGAACGGAAGCTTCCGATTCAAAAAAGTTCTGAGGCCAACTTGGGAATTTTGCAAATCTTTTGAAAGTGCCTTTTGAAAGTTTGATATATCTGATACGGTTTTGGAAGGTTTGAATGTTGGAATCATTTGGTCCCCTACCCCTATGCGCTTGTTTGTTTTGCTGCTGCCAATTTCCTTGAAACCTTTAAGGTTACATTGTGACGGTTTTGGATCAAATAATTTAGTGCATTAAGTTATCTCTCTTTGTTTGCCAGGCCTCAAAACGCAAAAAAAAAAGGATGGGAAGCGGTAGCAGGTCTGACGAGTACTCCTAACTTGGAAGACCACATAAGTTCAGCCCTAAGCTGGAAGTCTGCACACTTGCCTTGGTTCTTGTATTGTAATTCTGAAACTTTTCCCTCTTGGTGTTATGTCCACTCAAACATAAAATCCTTAAGGATGGTGTGCTATCAAGGGTGAAACCATGGCTTGATGCATTGATCTGCGTGTGTCTGGTAAGGTGCGATTCAATAAGTTTTGTATTACACAACATAGGTAAAGACAACTTCAACAATCTTAAGTACGTGGGCATATTTTGAAGGAATGTTATTTTTCAGGTTCTTAAACCTTTGCAGCCATCCAGGTGTAGTTTTACAAGTTCCAGGAATGTTTGGTGATATGCTCGTACTTGATGGCTTGGACAGCGAGTTGGACTTGGTGGGTGGAGAGATCATGGTTTCTCTAGAGGAAGTGAACTGGTATGGATTTTCATCACTCAATAGGTTTTGATGATAGCCATCCTTGGTGGGCTTTTAGATTTTGTGTAACATGTTAGGAGTTTTAAATGTAATGATTTGTGGATCTTGTAATATGGTGATGTAATGAGGTGCGTCTGATTCTGAGTTTATGAGTTCCAAATCTTGTCTTTTGGAAACGTTAACAATTTGAATATCCTTCAGGTTCAGGTGCAGAGCTTTCTGAATGAATCCTTGACAGTTGGAACTTGTTCCTATTCGGCTTATTCTGGTGCTGGACCGACGATTACGTGGGAGTCGCATTCGACTGCTCGACTGTATGGAAAAGACAGCAGAGTTGAAAGGGCATCTTGTACGAGTAATACTTGTTGACTTGGGAAGCGTGAAATGGATGGTTGGGAAAAGGTTTGATGGCTATCTAATATTGCTTTGTGATGATTTTTATTCTTTTGACTCAAGCAAATTAGACTCAACCCTGTTCCATTCAATTTGACCTTCTGGACTGTCATAATTTTGCAGCCTATTGAATTTCCAATTGGAATAGGAATAAACTGTGTTGTCACTGTAGAGATACGTAGAGGAGTGGTTCATGTTGAATAACCCTTTTATATTGTCGTAAACCCATACTAATCCTTTTTCGTGTGTACCGGTGCGAGGCTGAAATCCTGCTAGATGTGGTTGCTAATATAACTTATTTGTTGGTTTTTTATGCTGTGATGAGACTAAGTGCTCTGAACATGGATTTGCTGCGGAAATCCTTCTCTCTTCCATTTCCTTTCTGATAAATTTTTCTCCCTCTTAGAAATAGCATGGAATTAGTGCTCTTGTTGCATTGATCTGCTATTCGACGGTTAGTGATGCCTTTGAGGTTCCTCCTCAATTCTGAAACCGCACTGCTAATAGTTGAAAACTGTGAGTCTTGGTGTTTAATGATGGTTGCAATCATTTTGGAATGATGATGATGGTCTAACGCTTTCAATGCTTCGCAGGGCATTCTTGTTTTGTTGTGCAGGTTGTGATGTTGAAGCTTGGGCTTTAGTTTGTGAACTGATATTCTGCTGTTTGGCGTTTCTCTTCTTATCTGCTTTCTTTTTTCGTCCACGCTTGGTGTTTTTTGTGATTCTCATATTTCATCTTTTCTTGCAGCCTTAGTTGGTCTTTGGTGGCTGACGGTTTTGACTAGGTTTCTTATTGGCAGACATCCTCGAACGGCAACAAACTTGGAAGCGGATACTATACCAGAGGCTTGCCAAAATCAAAGTCGGGCGCGAGTATTTGGTTTCAATTATGCTAGTTGAACACCTAACTCAAACAACCCTACATCTAGAAATTAGATTCCAGTTCTCCTTGTACTTGTTTGTAGACTAAATGTAGTAACTTGCAACATCGACAGTTATTGTAATTCTATTTGGATTGTTGTAACCCAATGGTAATTTCACCACTCTGATAAGTTCCCGACAGTGAATCACAACGTAGAATTCCTTCATTCCAAATTAAAGTCCATTTGACCCAATTTGAATAATCTTTAATCCCAAATTCAAATTCTCAATCCAAATACAAATCCTTATTTCACTTGAAACCCTTGTAAGTTCAAGAAAGAAACAATTTGAATCCAAAAATAGGGAGTAACTTGAGATCCCAATCTTGAGTTAAACTCGTAAGTCCAATATGGAATGAAACTTGGTAAATCCCACTTGAAGTAAAACTTGAAATAAACTAATCCAAGGTTGAGACCTTCTCATAAATCCGACTTAATAATCCCTTAAACCATCCTTATAGATTTCACTTAAACGAGTTGTAATCTTATTTATAACTCCCTCTTTAGGCAACCACAACGATCCAACTTGGTACCAAAATGTCTATTGCAAGTTACTTGGGCCATTAACTGGGTTTTCAAGCCCACATTGCAAACTATGTCACCCTTCTTTTCATCAGTCCAAACAAAATGTTCACAGCCCTTTAGTCAACCCAAATTTACCAAATGTATAGTTTTGATTCCAACCTGTAACATAAATGAACAAACAAACAAACAACTACACATGAAAAGTTAGCGCAGAAAGATTGCCCTACAATGTTATGCAGACGCATCAGTGTATCTAAGGGAAAAATTTGGGGTACAACACTGCTGTGGACCAGAAACTGGGAACTTGCCATAGGATGACCTTTTTTGATGGGGAATCAGTGGAGGCACTCCTCGATTGGCGATAATACTGTACCCATTAGGATGAATGTATTATTGCTTCTCGACCTCAGTGCCAGAAACTGAGGATCCTTCATTTCTAGGACCCACATGTGAGAATCGGAGGGTTTTTACAGGTTTACAGGTGACCGTAACCTTTATCCTACCCGGTATTTTGGTCTTCTTATCAGTGTGGACTTATCAGCCTGGTATTATGGTATTATGATCATTCAGATATTCTGGTATTCTAATTACTCCTGCACCCTGATTATTCTGGTGTTCTGATTATCCCGGTATTCTGATTATGCCGATATGCTGGCTTTCTGGTATTCTGATTATTTTGATATTCTGGTATTCCGGTATTCTCTTCAGAGCAGACCTGTGAACTTATTCAGCCATCAGCACAACACTTATCCAGACTATGTGGCAACAGTGATTCCATGTCTTTACATCATGACATCATATAAGTTCAACATACATGTTTTGTTATTCCCAAGGACTTTAGCTTTGAGAATTGCTGTTGAGCATTCCATTTAGTTCTTGTGGTTTATTTTGTTTAAACATGAATCAAAGCAAAAAGATTCCTTGGAAATAACCAAACATGTCATTCGCATACATCCATGCATACATGCATTCATAACAGGTGCTCAGAGGCAGATTCCTCCTTCAGATTTGGTCTTCTCTTCAGAATTACCAACTTGAATTCTCACCACTACTCAACTTCCAACAATCAGAGTTCAGCTATGGAATAACTCCGCGCAGAAGTGGCTGAAATGAAAATCCAGATGGGGCATTTTATGGTGAATATGCAAGCATTGTCCCAGGGTCAACAACTATTGAGAGAGGAAGTCAACCAGATGAAGACTCAAGTGAGCCTGGTTATGGAAATCTTGAATGCGGTGTTAAGGAAGGAAAACAGTCAAATGGCCAATGTTGCAGCAGAAGTTCCTGTTCCTCCCATATATTTGGAATCTTCTCTAAACCATGGAGTGCCTACTGAATCTCCTCCCTAACCAGAGCTTTCCCATCAGCAATCACTTCCTACTCCCCAAAAGGATCGTGAGCCAGAAAGGTCTTAGAAAAAGTTTGATCCGATCCCGATGCCATATGCGCAGCTACTTCAACACTTGCTCAAACTTCAGCTGATTGAGCTTGTCGCCATGGAATCTCCTCCCGCAAAGCTTCCTCTGGGGTATAATACTAATGCTAGGTGTGAGTACCACTCAGGAACACTCAAACATTCATCCGAGAATTGCAAAGCTTTCAGGCACAGGGTATAAGACTTGATCGACTCAAAGGTCATCACGCCATATGGTACGCCCATGATTTAAAGTTTCTTGCCAGGATGAGCATCCAGATGGCAAGGACATCATCAGAAGTAATAAGTCCAGACGAAGTCAAGTCTCCTCAACAATGGAAATCATCAGTTTCTTTACTGCATCTTCATATGTAGCTTTCATTTGTTTGTTTAAACATTGTTTACATGTAATAACTTGTTTGTTTTTTAAATGACAATCAAAATACAATGAACATGTTTTTCTTGAAGTAATCCATTCATGATCATTCTTAAAATTTTATGTGCTTTGCAATACTGATTTTCTTGCTTAAACTCTTTGAGGGAGGATGATGATTTGAAAACGCAAAAATCTCTAGGGGTGTGCTTTTGAATAAGACCCTGCTAACGATGTACATGCATTGTTTTGAATCCCCAAACACTGGAGATATAAGGGAGATACACCCTCATTAACCCCTTTGAGCCTTGAAGTATGAGTTTCTTTTGGTATGAAAAAACCCTCACATTTAACCCAGGGGCAGGGTAGGCGCCAGTTAGTTTGACCGAGCGTTCAAATTTCGAAAGGAGTGTGCATCTGAGGATCCATTACCTTTTATTCCACCATCAAGAGGTCAAGATATGTGAAACCATAATGTTTATCCATCAGCAATCAAGGAGTGAGGCAGTCACAACCCTTTCAAACAAGTCAGACAAACTAGTGTCGCACGATTTGGTCAAAAAAAGAATCAAAAGAAAAAGAAAAAAAGCCCGCTAAGTCAAAACTTGAAAACAAACGACTTAGGCAAAAGTTAGGGCATCCCACTGGACTTCAAAATCTAAAGATTCAAAAGAATCAATCCAGACAAAAATTAGGGATCAAAAAGCAAAAGAATGAGGAAGTGAAAAACAAAAGGATTACAAAAGAAAATCCTCGAGCAAGAACAAAGTCGTGTGACTACGAACAAAAGACAAAAGGGGTGACTTTCACTCCAAAACCTCATTAGGTGTCAGACCATCAGTTGCATGGGTTCCTTAAAGATCATAACATCTTTTTGAGAGATGAGCGCTTGTGCGAATTAGCTGAACGTAAGACTGGAGAACATCACGAAGAGTGGGTGGGTACAAATAAACTTTGAGCCTTAAATTATTTTTTCTTAAAACCGTGAACCAGGCCACGATACAACTCTTAAAAGTCCTAATTAAAACAGGGTTTATTTTGAGAGCGTACTCTGATGAGATAGCGTTCCTGACTCCCATGAGTGATGCTAAAAGATATTGTTGGCATTGCATGTGCATGCATTCTTTCATTCAAAAATCAATGTCGTATCCTAAGCAGTGATTCGTTCACATGGCTTTGCGACATCTTTTCAATTAAGACTTCAATATTAACATGTGTGTTGCATTTGAATAATCATTTCAGAATAAATATTTTTTGCTTGCATACATTTGTGTGACATCAAAGAAGCTTACATGATGAAAATCAGTCGAGGAGCTTAATCATGCCAAGTTGAGATGCCTGATACTCTAGAGGACATGTTGCTGAAAGACTATGTGCGGCAAAGGCATTCCCAGCCAGTTGTGTTGAGATGTAACCAATCTGGGGCAATCGCATCGAGAAATGTCTTCGAGGTTCAGCCAATCTGGGGCAATCGCATCGAGAAATGTCTTCGAGGTTCAGCCAATATGGGGAAATCACGTCGAGATTCGATAAATCTCTCCAAAAGCAGTGTAATTAGGGGCCGTCACGTCGAGAAATCTCTTCAAAGTTTAGCCAAACTGGGGGCAATTATGGCGAGATCCGATAAATCTCTCCACAAACATGTAATATGGGGCAATCAGGTCGATTTGACAAATCTCTCTAAGATCAGTCAGGGGAAAAGTTTCTTCAAGACTCGAGGCAGGAAACCTTGAGAGTACAAGAAGTTATCCTTTCCAAAAGATGACTAGTCAGAAGCACCTCTCAAAGAGTTTGAAGACACTGGGGCATTTTGAATACTACGTCTTCTGTAAAATCCTCTCGAGGATAAATTCTTTCATGGACCTTGTAGTCTGGGGAAAATGGAGAATTAAATGAATCGTTGTTCACTCATGACAATCAATGGGCAGTTGATCAACTCAGAAGCTTGAAATAAAGGTCATTTCCAGCATGAGGTGTCTTTGATCTCTTTTTCCAGCAGGATTCAGTATGTTGCCTCTCCCCAACAGAGTATCTGAATATCCCTATTCCTATCAAGGCATAGGGAAGTTTGATTTCCCCAGCGGAGCCCATAATCATGGTTGTCCCCAAGCAAAAATAGGTCCTTTAGCAGAAGAGCTCTTCCTCGAGGTTGTCATCCTCAGTATTGTATAAGGACTCCTCATTCCCCATAGCACAAAGTGATGGAATATTCCCAAGTAGTTTTAAAAATGGTGGAAAGTCAGAGTATTCTCCTCCTCTAGCATATCAGATCAGTGATGTTGCCTACAATTAAAGTCCAATGGTTATTAACAATTCAGACCCATCGGTTGTTCAGAGGTTATCCCCAGCAGGTGTTTTGGTTGATTTTAGTCCCCTAGCAAGTGCTTCTTCCCTTAGCAAGAAATATGGTTGATCTTAGTCCCTCAGCAGGAATTTCCTTCCTCAGCAAGAATTCGTTTGATCTTAACTCCCCAGTAGCCAGGTCAGAAAGTCGTCATTTCCCCAGCAGAGTTCTATGGTTATAGTTCCTCACCAAGCAGATTGGTTCAGATGATACCTCCCCAGCAAGGTCATAATTCCTTACAGTAATCCTCAGCAAGTTTGGCAGTTCAAAGCCCAGATTGCGCCAACGTTATCCCCAACTAATTTGATACTTTCCCGTGGGCTGTCAGAAGATCAGGTCAACGGTTGTTTTCTCAACACGATTTGCGACCACGAGGACAATCCAGTTTGCTATATCCCCAGCAGAGTTGCCTTCATGTCCTTAGCATTTATTTTCCTGAGGAGCCTCCTTGCATTCTTGCATATAGTAATCATTGCATCTTCAAAAATGTGTAGCATTTCCATCGAGATGGAGCATTATGCCATGGAAAAATTCAAACATATGCATGCGAATCATAAGCCAGTTTCGATACCTCGTGCGAGAGCCCAAAATTGTTTATATTCGATTAGATTGAAAAAACCAGAAAGAATGCCTCGTTCATTCCCTAACAGACATCTCAAAGTAGTACCAAGGTTTCACCTTTCCTTTTTCTTCCCCAGAGTCCTCTTTTTTCGGTTTGTAGATCTTTTGATCTTACATCTTAACCGTATATTTTAAGTACCATTCCCGATAGGATAACTTCAACCGTTCCCGACAGGCAAGCTTTAGCTGTTCCCGACAGGCAACCTTTGAGTTTTAAACCTAGCCGTTCCCGACAGGCACCCTTTGAGTTTTAAATCTAGTCGTTCCCGACAAGAATACTTCAGTCGTTCCTGACAGGAAAGCTTTAGCCGTTCCCGACAGGTGGCCTTTGAGTTTTAAACCTAGCCATTCCCGACAGGCCTGCATATGCCGTTCCCGACAGGCATACCATAGGTTTTCAACTTTTTTCATTCTCGACAGGCGACCCTTAAGTTTTAAACCTAGTCGTTCCCGACAGGCCCGCATGTGCCGTTCCCGACAGGCATACCATAGGTTTTCAACTTTAGTCGTTCTCGATAAGCGACCTTTGAGTTTTAAACCTAGCCGTTCCCGACAGGCCCGCTTTTGCCGTTCCCGAAAGGCATACCATAGGTTTTAAACTTCATCCGTTCCTGACAGGCGACCTTTGAGTTTTAAACTTAACCGTTCCCGACAAGCATACTTCAGCCGTTCCTGACAGGCATACAATAAGTTTTCAACTTTAGCCAGTCCCGATAGGCGACCCTTGAGTTTTAAACCTAGTCGTTCCCGACAGGCCCGCATGTGTCGTTTCCGACAGGCATACCATAGGTTTTCAACTTTAGCTATTCCCGACAGGCGCCCATTTGAGTTTAAACTTAATCGTTCTCGACAGGCACACTCCAGCAGTTCCCGACAGCCATATTATAAGTTTTAAACTTCAGCCGTTCCCGACAGGTAAAACTTTAGCCGTTCCCGACATGAATCCTCTGGGTTTCATTTGTTCTGGACTCTTTTCCACAAATATCTTCTTCCACAACTGTTGTGTCTGTTATATATCCATTCTTTTCACCGACAGAGCGCAAATTTTTTGGTTATTTTTGTATTCAATCCCTAATTACCTTGAATGCCTAACAGCCGCTGCTCTCATCCCTTCAGGTCCACAGTTGATTAAATAGGGGCAGCTGTAATACCTCAAAATTTTCCCTCTTATTTATACAAAATTAATGGCTTATGCTTTCACATTTCATCTCCATTAGGTCATACTCATATTCATACATTTGCATGAGCTCCTAAGGCGTGGGATCAAGGTATCATGTGCAGGGCTTAGGATTCTCTCTTGTTGTGAGACTCTCATCTTCATTCAGGGTTGAATTCTCATCAAGTTTATCTTCTTCAAGTTTCTCAAGAGTATCAGTGGTGATCAGGGTTCACAGTGGAGACATTTTAGGTATTCGTGGAAGAGATCAAGTCGTGGACTCATACTGTGGTTAGGATATTGTTGTTCTCTCCATTGCTTATTGTTTGTTGCCTGAAATACGGGTTTATGTGAATTTGAAAATGGAAATAGAGGTCCATCAAGAAGGTGAATTTGATTTGGATTTGAAGTTTAGTTTGAGGACATTCAAAAGGATCAACATTCTTAAGGAGCATGTTAGGACTGTTCATGTGGACTATTTGGAATTCAAGATTCAAGCCCATTCTTTCTAACCAATTAACCATTGTCATACTAACATCCATATTTATTTTAAACTTCTCTTTCCCATTTTAAACCATTTTTCTTAATAATATCCATTTCACAAATAATTCACATCCACTTTTAAACTCATTTTCTATGCTTGTATCCATATAAATCCAATTTTCATTGTTCAAATCCGATTAGGTCCACACGCCAAAACCATATTTCAACCCATTCTAGTCAAAATCCATTTCTTAAAAATCCATAAACCATCTCCTAAAACTATAACCCACTCTTGACATCCATTTCTAAACACACTTTTCCTCATTTAAAATCCAATTATACCATCCATATTCTAAACCAAATTCTAAACCCATCACAAAACTAAATTACAAAACCACGTCCAATGATCCAAACAAAAACAAGCTCAAGTGGCACAATCCACCCAGAAACTGTAAAGGTCAATGCCATGGATTCTGAAGAGACTGATAGTGCAAATAAGAAAGGTGCCACCAGCTCTGCTGATATAGGTTCTTTTGAGGTACACACTATTGGTTTTGGTCCAAAAATGATACACAGAAAGAGAAAGATTGGGGAAAAATAGTCAAGGTATAACATAACCCATTGAGGTTGTCAAAAGGCCCATATCACTTGGTTTAGGTGTGGAATCCTCTAGCATTGGGTATGAGCCAGCGCCAGCTAATGACAAGTCTACTAGTATTGGTACTTTTGAAAAGCGTACCAAAAGCTTAGGAACTGATGGTTCTTACGAAAAGCATGTAAAAGGGTCTTTAAGTATTGGGTCTTCTGGAAAGTATAAAAAAACAAAAATAGACCAACGTCTTTCTCTTCTCTCACTCAACGTAAGGGCATGCCTCTCCTTGTTCTACTGCAACCGGTAACACGAGTTTCGATTCAGCGAGTCATAACACCTAAGATAGAACATTAGCATTGTGTCGCTCCCAGGATTTTCATCCAGGTACAAACACTAAAGTGGCGTAGAAAACAGAGTCGCCAGCTGTGTATATTTATCCCAAGAGAGGGAAAGGGAACACCGCATAAACCTGAGGAAGAGGGAAAGGAATGGTCATCGCAACCATAGCCTGGGTTCGGGAGTTGGTTACGCGAGGGGAAGGTGTAAGCACCCCACGCGTCCATCGTACTCGATGGGATCCACGCTTGTTGTCTATTCTAAGGGTGAGTTATCCTAACATCTATGGCTGTACTAAAATGGGGGAGGGAAAAACAAAGACAGACTCGGTAGGACGTCGCCGTCCTAGGCCTACGTACCCCCTTTGTGCAATGGGGAATTCAGAGTCAACGTAGTTCGGACCAAGTTCTTTTTGTGTTTTTTATGAGCGACGTTAAGTTCGCGTCCGGCAGTTAGGGTCGATGCCTGTTTGCAACTCAGACGGAAAGTAACGTGCCCTTTTTGAAAATAGCCTTTAGTTTGACAATCCCGTAGGATAAAAAGGTTTGAAGTTCGTTTGTATTTTTTAGGACAGAAGTGACTTGAGTTAGTTCATAACTCAACTTGAACCAAAGTCTATGACACGGGAACGAATGCGTCGCATGGTCGTCCCCAATGGGACGTATGCTCAACACTCTAGAAGAGAGAATGAGGACCCCTCAATCTTCATTTGCTATGTTTAAGGCTTGTGTGCAAGGCAAGTTGACCTTATTAAGTATCTTAGAAATTGTTATGAGATGAGAAGAGGGACTCAAAAGAAAAGAAAAACACTAAGGGGATTCTATCCTAATGTTATCATGCAAAGGTGGCCCTAAGGGGAGGTTTGACAACAACCTAAGCCTAAAGAAAAGAAAAGATGAGAGAAAGAAAGAGTGAGGGTGAACATGGATAACTATCCACATCCTCAAATAACTTACCTCTACCTCTGCATAAAAGGTTAGTATAAAACAGACATAAGTAATAGTAAGACAAATGAAACCCAAGCAAGTCACAAACCAAAGAGAAATGGTTATAAACCAAATGAAACTCATCCAAGTCAGAATGTGGATGACCTAAAAATGTGACTAAACATGCTATGCAAATGTCACATGAGACATGCAAACAGATATCCAAGTATCAAACATCAATAGAAGAAGAAGGAAGCATATAAGTGAAACATGTTCAAGTATGCAAGATGAAACATGAATGACATATGATATGAATGCAAAGCTCCAAAGTCAGAAATATACATCAAATGGAATGCAAATTAATGATATGGCATGGCATACATAAACCAAACATAAGTCATGAGTAAGCATAGATGAGATGAGGTGAGAAGATAAGTCAAAAGAGGCATGTAAACCAAGCATTGAACATATGCACAAAGTATGCAACAACCTCACACCAATACCTATAATCATGAACAAGTGACCTATAATGATTCAAACATGATTCATGAAGTCAAAGAAACAATCCCCAAACAATGGCACAAGTGTCTTCTCAAACAAGTATCCAGACATGATCAAATATATGCATAAAAGAAGACATCAAATGAAGAGCAATCAAACAATTAGCAAAACATCTTATAAAATTACTAGATTAAAACTCAAAACACCACAACCACTGGCAAACAACATGTCAAAAGCTCATGCCAAAATTCCCAAGATAGGTCACTCAAACAATTATGCCAAGTCAAATGAGAATTATGAACTAACATGCAAAAGAAAGGGACTAGAATGCAATATGAAATGATTTTAAAAATAAGAGAAAAATGTTTTAATGAACTCCAATATGATGATGAAGCAATGCAAAAAGAATGGACTCAAAATGTTTTATAGACTATGAGAAATAAATTCAACAAGTCATGGTATGCATATATGGAATAAATTCAAAAGAGAATAACCAAATAATTACTTCAGATGCTAAAAATAAAATAAAATAATAAAATAAAATTTGAGAAAATTTTATAAAACTCTAAAAATGCTTCATGAAATTTTTTATGGGTTTTTAATGCACAAAACTATATTTTAAAAATGAAAATGCAAATGATGCAATTAAATAAAATAAATAAATTGAAATAAACATGGGGGGTGTGTTCAGCAGCCCAAATACGCTGAAAATGAAAAGTGGGCTTAAAGGGGGGCGCAATTAGTAAGCCCAAATCACCAAAACCCATTAGCGAAAAATAAAACAAAAAAAGAAGAACAAGTGGACTTCAGTCAACCTGCAGACTCAATCATGACCACAAGATCAATCCTACGCTTGCAACCAAGTCAACAAAACCAAAAAACATCATGATTAAAGGTTCAGATCAAAAGCACATGGTAATTATGAAACGCGCGCCCACATCAGATTACTCAGAATTAAAAAAAGAACACATGAGGAGCACCATATCATTAATGCGTTGGCATTATAATAGCCATCGGATTCACTCCAACGCTCCAGAACTAATCAAACAAAAGCATGATGTGTGATTCAGATTGAAATGCACAATAGTTATCATGGACGTCACACACACAAACCATAAAATAAAAACATATTTTAAAGGACGTGGCATCATGTGGACCACACGATCAAAGCCAGGGACGGTCAGGATTGTATCTTCCCCATAAAACCCTAATCTCGCCGGAAAAAGAACCAGGTGCCAGAGCCCTAGCTCCGGTCACCTTCTCCGGTGAGCCCCAACCAAAAAATTTCCAGAAATGGCTCATGAGTATACCATCTTAATCAAAAAAACATGAGGATCAATAATATCACATTAAAAATCCCAAACAATCAACATACAAGGAGAATCGACCGAAAAAAAGTATGGTTCAAAACTTTCAAACTCACAATATGCACATAATACACGTCCAATCTCAAAATAAAACATACTAGGATTATCAGTGGATCTCATATATCATTTTGCACACCAGAAAATAGAATTCTAAGACCATGAAAAATGCACTAACCTGAGATCACGCAACCTTTACCCTTGCTGTTAGCTTCAAACGATGGTTGCTTCGTGCTCTATGGATCCCCAGGACTCAGAATGTGAAAGAACTTTTTGAAAAACCCTAGTGGATGATGAGATTCGAAGGAATGAAGGATTAGGGTTGAAACTTGAATTCTCCTAAAAAATAAATTGTCTCCTCCTCTAATCCGTGCATGAGTAAGCTTAAATACATTAGGTTATTCCATTGATTAGCATTTGGGTCTTAATAATTCCTTAGTTAATGAGTTTTGGGTAATTTGGCAAATTTGCACTTTGAATCACACACCCCCCTCCATGCGTGTACACCCATGCATTCTATGATGGATCACTTATTTGCCAATTGCTAATCACACCTGAATTGGATTTGGGCCTTGAAACATCTTGATTCATGAGCTTTGATGCTTCTTGCAATTTTGCATAATGTGAAATAAGTGATGAATTTGTCATGGAATCCCTTGGTTCAAAGGCCAAAAATGATCCTTATGGAATGTACTTTGATGTTAGAATGTGCCTTGAAGCAATGGAAACAAATATAGGTCACTATGTCCCAAAATGCAAAAGTTGTGAAAATGGAACCATGAGAAAACCCTAAAAACCACTTTGCCTTCTTTTGGTCATAACTTGAGTTTCACAAATGATATGGAGACCATCTAGTACTTGTTAGAAAGGGGAGAAAAAGATCTTCAACTTTCATGTTTGAGGAAAATTCACTTGAAGCTTCTTTGATGATGAAAAGTCAAGTTGATTGTAGTGTAAAAACTTGCCAAAAATGGAAACTTCTCATTATAGGTCATTCTCCAAATTTAGTAACTTTTGTACCAACCCTTGATTCTTGATAAATGGTATAAACTTGACCCTTGAAGAACACCTTCTCCTCTTGGACTGCCTCAAGCACCTTGACCCCATGCTAAGAACCAATGATATGCACACATGATAATGCAAAAATGAAATGAAACATAAGGCAGTTAGTACTAAAGTAAGGAGGGCAAATTTTGGGGTGCTTCACATTGCCCAGTTAAAAAATAGAAACAAAGCAAAGTCATCTCTAGTGAGGGGAACTACGTCGCTCCCATTCTTCATTGGTTAATGGAGATACGTAAGCAGAAGATCGTGCGAGATCTTTGCGAGCACAACCTTATTTATCAACCCTTTTGTTTCCCTTTAACAACTCATAGTAAGCCGAACTACGACGCTCTGATTCTCATTCCCGACGAGATACGTAGGCACAGGCGCGATGCCTGGCGAGCACAATCCCCATTCATTCCGAACTATTTTGACTCTGATTTTCCTGCACCCGAGGGAATACGTAGGCCTAGGACGACGATGTCCTATCGAGTCACTCTTTTTCTTTTCTTTTCCTCTCCTTTTCCTTTCCCGTTCTTCCGATTCGTTTCCCAGTTAGCAGTTGAGCTTCAGATAACCTACACCCTTTGATCGATAACAACAAGCGTGGATCCCATCGAGTACGATGGACGCGAGGGGGTGCTAATACCTTCCTCTCCCGAACCCAGGCTATGGTTGCGACGACCATTCCTTTCCCTTTGTTGAGGTTTTCTTCAATCGTTTCCTTTCCCTGCGTCGGGATAAATAACGTTCGGTGGCGACTCTTCTGTTCCTTTTCCGTCGGTTGATTTTCGCAGATGCGACAAGGGGGTTGGGTCTTAAACTCTATTAGAGGCTCAAGAGTGTTTTAAAAAGAAGAAAAATAGGACTTACAACAAAAGACGAGGCCCAGTTGAAAGTTGTTTTGAAAACGGCGATCGCGCCGAGATTTTGAAAACGTATCTGGACTTATACAATGACTGGGGCCCAAAATGGTTTATTTACAAATGAATGGGAATTAAACTCTATCAAGAGGCCCAAAAATGTTTTAAAAAGAAGAGAGAATGGGACTTATAACTCAGAGAGAGGCCCAAGTGAAAAACAGTGATCACAATGTCGTTTTGAAAATCGTATCGGGACTTAAACAATGACTGAGGCCCAAAAAGTTTATGTGTGACAAGAGATGGGTCTTACACTCTATTAGAGGCCCAAAAATGTTTCGAATGAAGTTTGAAAAATCAAAATTAAGAAAAACCCTAATTTTAATTAAAAAAACAAATTTTCAAAGGAAATTAAATAAAAAATGATATTAAATATCATATATATTTAAAAACAAGTTGTGAACTTTGAAAAATATTTTGAAAAATCATGTTTAATCACATAAAATATTGAAATTCATTTGAAATGGAAAAATCAAAATGAAAATTTCATTTTAAAATGTTTAAAAATAAATAAAATGAAATTAATTACAAATATTCTAACTATATGAAATAAATAATATAAATTGGATTTCTTTTTGTAAAATAAAATAATTTAACATTTTTGTGAGTTTTTAAAACAAGAACCAACAAAAAATGATAAAAAATGAGAGGGAAATTAATTTTTGAAATCAATTAAATAAAATATAAAAAATATAAAAATTCAAATAATTTGAATTATATCGCCAATGGTCACTTTTTTCTTCCTCGTGACCGCGCCATGGACGATTTGCAAAAACTCATTTTTCTCTCTGATTACTCAAAGGTTTTGCACGATTCAAACATCAATCTCACTCGTTTTTTGAACAAGGATTACCACCATATAAATTAATTGCATTTATATTAAATGTTTAGTGAGAAATCAGAAGATGAACTCAAGAACCCTAATTTATGCAAGAACACCATGAAATCCTATACACAATTCATACATAGCCATTAATTGAAGGTTATCACTCTATATACATGCAGAAACAAGATGGTAATTCAAAAACACATTTATGTTGCATGTAGTATGAAGTTTGAAGGCTTCAGGCTTACCTCTTGCAGTTGGTGATCAAATTCTATTTTGGAGGTGTTATAGATGTTGTGTAATGATCTGGACAGCTTCAATTGGCCTCAAGTAATGTGTTTGAAGGCTTGGAATGGATTGAATCAGCTCAGAACTTATTGTGGCACCTCAACTGCAAACAGACCAAAAGCTTGAGCAAATGGGGGGGGGGGGACTTTGTGATCCTGATGTTCCAGATGAGTTTCAAGGTTATGGATCATTCATATATGATGTATGTGAGGTGTTAGCATGATTGGTTTTGATAGAACTTCTCTCTAATGAAAAATTCGAAAGTTGCTTGAATGAGAAGCAAAATCTGGTTTTTTTAAAGTGATTTTGAGGAAAGCATGTGTTATGGTGCTTTGGTGTACTCAAACTGACCACAAATGAGCTCTATTTATAGTGTGTTAAGTTGGTATTGGCTGCAATAGTGAATAATGGCTGGTACAGGTCTTTGGCCAATGGTGATCAAATGGAATCTCAAGTCTTCTCTAGCCATTGACTTGAGATTAGGAAGCAGGCAATGAGTCCTTTTTTGCAGGGATAAGGCTTGACTCAATCCAGTCAGTAATTTCTTGATGCATGCCACCTTGTTAATCCATTGAATGCATTGAAACAAAATTGGAGTCTTTGGGATTCTTAGTCTTTTTAGGGATCACATAGCTAAATGTAGATCCTTGGACTTGGGAGGCTTGTGGATCAGATATTGTCCCTTAGATGTTATCCCTTGAGGTGTCCAAATGGATAACAAGACTTGTAATTGTCTAATTTAGCTAACTCGAGCCAAAATACACAAATCTGTCTTGTAAAAATCAGTTTTGAATGACCAACTTTCAATGGATGTAACTCTTAGCTCAAGTTGAATTAGAAGGAGTTATTGTACTTTTTGGAAAGCCCTTATGACATAATTTAACTTTGATGTCCAACATTGGTCTTGGTTTATTTTGAATCAAAGTGAAAAATGGACTCAAAGTTGGTGAAAAACCTAGACAGATTATGTCTAAAATTTTCTAAGTGTTGAAAAAATGGTCAAATCCATGTTTATATGATTTTGATCAATCCATAACTCAAAATCCACGAGGATTTGGAATCTTATGTAGTTGACACTTATGAAGTATGTCATGTGAACTTTCATTTGAGTTTTAGATGGAAGAAAAAGGCCTTAGGGTTTGGGAGTTATGACCTTGCAAAGTTGGTACCAAATCCATTTTGTTCCATAACTTTTAAAATTTTAAGTTTCTTATAGTTGCCCCTTTTGCAAGTAGCCTTATATTTCTTGATTTTTATTGATGGATGATGATAAAAACCATGCATTAACATTGTTTTTTACTTAGGGGAGTCACATTTGTGAAAAAATTCAAAAAGTCAAACTTGATTTTTGGGCACAGTTGACTTTTTGTCAGATGAATTTCAAACTATGTGATCTTTTATGCAATTAAGTTCTTAACCTAATTCAAACCTAATGGATGGATTTCATAGATGTTTTAGGGTGTCTTGAACCATGTCACAAGGTTTGGGAACATGTCTTGGTCAAAAGTCAAAGGTACAATTGACTTTTTCTTTAAAACCCTAATTGTGGTCCAGATGAATTTGAAACTTGTGAATCAAGCTTCTTGGATCAATCCATTATTGTAAATGGATCAATGTGGTGTATTTTAGGCCCTTAAATCATGTCTTGAGTTCTGGGCTCATGTCTTGCCTCAAAAGTCAACTTAGGGTGAATTAGGTCAAGAAACCCTAATTCCTGAATTTTGATGAATGCTTCCCCTGAGGCTAATTTGGCTTGATGATTGGACTCACAAGGTCCCTTTGATCTTCTTAGACCATGTTTTGAATTATTGGCTCATGCCTAAATAAAAATTTTCATCTGGAGGTTGTGGTCGACCATAATCCTAATTTGGTGACACTGCCGATTTTGAGGCCTGATCAGCTTGAGATGTTGCACTCTTGTGCTTGATTCTTGATATGGGAGACCTATTGATCCTTCATGGATGTTTGAGAGGTTAGACAAGTTGTTGATCATGTCATTTATTGATTTATCTTTTGTCTAATTGTTCTGAGAGGGCTCAAAACCCTAATTCTTGATCGTTGTGAATGCTCAACAATCCTTAAGGAGATTGATGAGGTATGATGGTACATCTATATTGTGGCAATGATCCTCACAAATGACGGGAAATCTTGGTGGTCAAAATTTGGGGTATGACAACCACTCATTTGAAAAGTGTTTAACACATTTCCTCATCATTTGTCCTCACCTTCATTATACCTTTATCAACATCGATTAGCATCCTTGCGGTCTTCACAAAGGCTATTCCAAGGATTATTGGTGTATCATCATCCTCTTCCATATCCATGACTACAAAATCAACCGGAAATAAAAGTTTGTCGACTTTCAATAACACGTCTTCTACAACTCCTTGAGGACAAGTCTTAGACTTATCCGCAAATAGTAAAGTCGTGTTGGTTGACCTCATCTCCATGTTCTCAAGACTTTTGATCACGGATAAAGGAATCAAATTAATGCTAGCTCCCATATCGATCAAAGTTTTGTATTTAAACTCATTACCTATAGTGATAGATAGTGCTACTCTTCCTAGTTCTTCTTCCTTCCGTGGAATTATACTTTGGACAATGGTGCTATAGTTAGCATTGAGATCAATGGTTTCCTTATCCGTGTACCTCTTTTTTTGTAAGTATGTCCTTCATGAATTTGGCATTCTTAGGTATTTGTTCGAGGGCCTCAGAGAAAGGAATAGTTTCTTGCAACCGACTGAATATGTCCAAGAATCTCGCATAATGCTTTTCATTTTCTTTTTCATAGGAGCAAGAGGGTATGGTAACCTTTTTTGTTGAACTTCTCTCTTATACTCCTTTCCTTTTTTCTCTTTTTTTGACTTCTCCTCTACGTCATTCTTTTTTCAACTTCTACCTCATCATTTTTTTTACTTTCCTCCACAATCTCGTTCTCCTTTTCTACTATCACTTCTTTTTCAACTTCCCCACTAATTGCTCTTCCACTCCTTCTAAAGATTGTCTTGCAATGTTCCTTTGGATTTTTATGAGTGTTGGAGGAAAAGGATGGCCCTAGTTGTTGATCGGCTAATTGCTTCGCAAGTTGCCAAACTTGGTTTTCAAGATTCTTGATTAAAGCCTCAATTCTCTTTTGGGTGGCTATCGACATTTGCATGAATTGAGTGAAAGTATCTTCTAACTTTAAACTTCCACCTTGAGGTTGTGTAGGTTGAAAAGGATTTTGACAATAACCTTGTTGATAAACATGATTATTCCCTCTTTGTTGGTAACCTTGGTTGCCTTGTTGGTAAGGTGGTCGAGGTTGATACCCTTGGTTTTGATTTCCCACATAATTTGCCTCTTCCACTACCGGAGGACAATACCCGACAGGGTGATCTCCCTTACAAAGCTCACAACTCGCCACTTGTTTGTTGTTGTTGGGAAATTCTTGAATTTTTTTTATTTGTTGTGGAAGTTTTGACATTTGTTGAGTCAACAACTCCACTTATTGTAAAAGCAATTTGTTTTGAGAAAGAATAGCATCATATGTTCCCAACTCGATCATGCCTGGCTTACTTTGTGTTTTACCACAATTATGATTTCCTTGGTGATCATTGAGTGCCATATTACCAATAATAGAAATTTCTTCTTCGGCGCTCTTGGACATTAACGATCCACCCGAAGTAGCATCCAATAAAGTCTTGTGGACCGTGACCTTGTGGATCGGAAAATGTGCACTTGAGTGAGTTCATCAAAACCATGACCCTTACATTTTCTTAACATGGATTTGAACCTCTCCCAAGCTTCATTGAGAGACTTATTTCCGCCATGAGCAAATACCGCAATTGCCGTCCTTGCTTCCATGAATCGATTGTGTGGAAAAAATCGTTCAAGGAACTTTTCTTCTAACAAATTCCAATCCGTCATTACCAAAGTTGATTGATCAAGATACCATTCATTTGCCTTCCCGATTAAGGAATGCAGAAATAGTCTCTTGAACAATGATTCTTCTTCAGCTTCCGACACTCTCGTTGCACCCGCAATTTCATAGAATTTTGTGAGATGAGTGAAACGATCCCCATGATCCATACCGGTAAAAGTATTTTGGTATAGAAGTGTAAGAATTCAAGTTTTTATCTTAGAATGTCTCCCATTATGGTCGTTGCGCGCAAACAGAGCATTATGCCTTGGGCTGTTGATACATGGTGTTGAAGCAGGAGGTGGATCTTCCATGATTGGCGTAACAATTGGGGCGGATGAAGAAGATTCTCCTCCCTCTTGTCTTTCTCTAGCAAGTTGTCGTCTCCGCCTTGTTCTGCTATTGAGTCTACGAGCAGTTCTTTCAATCTCAGGATAAAAAAGAAGTTCTTCTGTAGATACACTCCCTCGCATAAACATATTCTACACACTAGCCAAACAAATTAAAAAATACAAGAAAACTACAGAGGTAAGAAATTCAGAATACAAATATCTTAAAATCACTAAACTATTGCAATGCTTGCAATATCCTACTCAACAATCCCCGGCAACAACGCCATTTAGTTGAAATGTGTTTTAGGTGGGTGTTTTATCGTATCCACAGGGATTGTGCGCAAGATATATAGATGCTCCACATTCAATAATTTAACGTTTGGAGTAAAGAATTTTCAATGATATCTTGTTTTGTAACATAAGTTTGTTGCAATGAGTAAATTAGGGCAAATATGTTTTGTTTTAAGAAAAGCATGTCAAGATTAGATTTCGTTAACCCTTTTCATACGTATCCGATTAATAAAGCATGTAAACTTAGTTTCGATCAATACAATCGTGTATCCTTGCCAATCCGTTTATCTCTAAAGCGACTTTGTGGGTATTATTGTTTAAATCTTTAGATAATGTCTCAAACCCACAATCGAAACAATAAACATTAAGACCAATACAAAGCAAATATTAACTCACAAATCTATGTCTAGAGTTTGGTTGTTAATAGATGAAGACATTAGATAAAGACTTGGAAAATCTATGTCTAGAGTGATTCAAACCATAAATACAACATTAAAAGCAAACAACTTCATCATAAATTGATTATCAACCTTGTTCACATACAAAAGATCAAAAGAAATACATACAATCAAAGTTAACTACCTCTAATCTTGACACAAAAGTGTTTAGCTACCCATCATCATGTTAGCTTGCTTCACAACTTTTAGGAGCAGATGAAAGAGCATCCACATCGAATAGTCAAAATCGGATGCGAATCCAGCTTCTCTATGTAAAATATCACCCTTGGATGAAAAAATTTCAGAAAATTAGGTTTTGGTGTGTAAAAGTAGGTTCTGATCCCCAAAAATGATCAAAAGTGCTTATATAGTACATTCAGGATTTGTCATGTTCGCACTGCGAACAAATAATTCTCCTAGCGAACATCAAATTAGGCATCTAATGTGCCTATGCACAGTTATACCCCCCTTGAGACAACTTTGAAGTTCGCCGTGCGAATGAAAATTCTCCTAGCAAACTACTACTCCTACAAGTTCGCACAACGAACATATGACCCTTTAGCTACTGCCTCATGTCTGGGATGTTTCACTAGCTCTTCGCTGACGTGTTGCCACGACGAACCTTCGTTTGCTTGTTCACCCAATGAACTTACAGGCCTTTTGCCATTGCCTCAAGTCTAGGAGCATTCGCTGGTTCTTCGCCAGTTGTTCGCCCAGCGAACGTTCTCAAGCAAGTTCGCCCATCGAACTTACTGAAATTCTTCTCTTCCTTTAGCAACCTTGTTCAATTTCCTTGTGTCTCACACTTTGATGATTTAATGCCTACTTCTGCACAATAACACAAATCAAAAGTACCAAAGGTATTTTTAAACAATTGAAGAATGGCAAACTTTCAATTAGAAATTTCATAAAATCAACACAAAAGAGTTGAAAAATTCCAATTATAAATGATTAATTTAAAGCAAGATTGAGGGTAAAGAGACTCAGGTATGTCGCTTGAGAAAATCACTTTATGGGTTGAAACAATCTCCTAGACAGTGGTACAAGCGATTTGATTCTTTTATGGTAAAACAAGGTTTCTCTAGAAGTAGTTATGACAATTATGTCTATATTTAGAAGCTTCATGGAGGTAATTATATCTGATGACATGCATATTGCTTCAAAAATCAAGGTGGAGATAGATAAGTTGAAGTTTAAACTTGGTAAAGAGTTTGAGACGAAAAATTTGGGCGCTGCAAAGAAAATACTGGGTATGGAGATTAGAATAGAGCGGACAAAACAAAAATTGTTCTTGAGTCAGAAAGGCTATTTGGAGCGGGTTGTTGAAAGGTTTCGAATGAAAGGTGCTAAGTCGGTGATTACTCCATTAGCTCCACATTTTAGGCTTTCTGGTAATCAATCTCCCACTACAGCAGAAGATAAGGCATACATGGAAAATGTACCTTATGCTAGTGCAGTTGGCGGTTTGATGTATGCTATGGTGTGTATGTCATACCCCAAATTTTGACCACTAAGATTTCCCATCATTGTGCAAATCATCATCATAATATAGAGGAACCTTCATACCTCATTAGTCTCCCCAAAGACGAGTGAGCATCCATTGCAATCAAATTTAGGGTTTCAAGCCCTCTCAGAGTTCTTAGACAAATGATCAATCAAGGAATGACATGATCTTCAACTTTTCTACACTCTTAAATATCCATAATGGATCAAGAGGACTCCCACTTCAAGGATTAAGCACAAAGCTGCTCCCTTCTAGGTGGATCAAGCCTTATGATCGCCAATGTCACCAAATTAGGGTTTTGGTCGACCAGGGCCTCCAGATGGAAATTTTCCTGTGTGCATGAGCCAATGCTTCAAGGCATAACCTATGATGCTCCAAGGGACATCATAAACCCAAGTATCAAGTCAATTTAACCTGAGGGGATGCATACATCAAAAATCAGGAATTATGGTTTCTTGACCTTATTCACCCCCTAAGTTGACTTTTGGGACAAATTATGAGCCAAGACCTCAAGACATGATTTGAGGGTCTCTAATATACTATATTGATCCATTTGTAACAATGGTTTGATGCAAGAAGATTGAGCAACAAGTCTCAATTTCATCAGTACCACAATTAGGGTTTCGCGAGAAAAGTCAACTGTAACTTTGACTTTTGACCAGGACATGCTCCCAAACCCTAGGACATGCATCAATATACCCTATGGCATCCATGTAACATGTCCATCAAGTTTGATTTAGGTCAAAGACATGATTTTATAGAGGATCGCACAGTTTGGAATTCATCTGATAAAAAGTCAACTGTGCACAAAAGTCAAACTTTGACTTTTTGAGATTTTTCACAAAAATGGATTTTAAACCCTAAAATGATGTTAATGTATGATTTGAATCATCATTCATCAAGAAAAATCAAGAAAAGTTGGATAACTTGTAAAAGGGGTAACCATAAAAAACTTAGAAAATTTTCTAAGTTATGAACAAAGTGGCTAGGGTACCAACTTTGGAGGATCATAACTCCTAAACCACAAAGCCATTCTTCCCCATCCAAAGCATGATTTGTAGCCCTCATGGCCCTCTACAAAAACTTCAACTAGACCTAATTCCAATTCATTAAGGATTCTGAGTTATGGAATGATCAAAATGACAAAAAGTGAAAATGTCACTTTTTCCAACACTTAGTGAAATTTTCACTAAGTCCAAATCTGCCTTCACTTTTTTCCAAATGTAGGGGCATTTTTCACTTGGATCCAAAAAGTATCAAAACCAAATATGATCAAAAAGTTGTTGTATCATATAAGGGCTTTCCAAAATGGCCAAGAACATTACCAAATTCAACTTGAGCCATGAGATATGACATTGGCAAGTTGCCTTGCTGAAAACTATCAAGGCAAAGCAGAATGTTGCATTTTTGGTCAATTTGCCAAAATCAGCCAATTCCAAGCCTTGTCATCATCTTGAACACATCTAAGGATCAAATCTAAAGGGGACGATCACTGAGCCAAGCCTCCAAAGTCTTTCGAACAAGAAATAGCATGCTAAACCTATAATTGCCTAAAAGAGGGACAAGACTCCAATTTTGGATTGGAGCATTCAATGGAAGCACCAAGGTGGCATGGACTGAGCTATTAGCAACTGAATTCAGTCAAGACTTATCCAAGACCAAGCGAACCAGCAACCTGTGCCCTAACCTCTAGTCAATGGCTAGAGGAGACTTGGATTCTCATTGCTCAACATTGGCCAACCCTACTCAGTAGTTGCCATTCACTATTCCTTACAAAACAAACTTGCTCTACTATAAATAGAGCTCAATTGTGATCAGTTTAAGTACACCAAAGGCCTACAATACTTGCCTTTCTCAAAATCACCTTCTCACTCTCAAAAATGCCTTTCTTAGCAAGTCACTATCGATTTTTTCAGTAGAGAACAATTCTAGTCAAACCAATCACTCACACACCTCATAAACATCATATGTGAGCTGATCAAACACTAAACACACACCTGTAACACTGATTTCTCCGAATCACCAGCCACTTGCTCAAGGTTTTAACCAAGCTACAGTTGAGATGCCATGAAGTGATCCAGCCATTTTCAGTCAAGTCCAACCATTCAAACACACTCCATAGGGTGTAGGGAAGCTGTTCAGATCATCACAACTCATCTGTAACACCTCCAATTCAGAAATCACATTGCACTTGCTGTCACGACCTAGAGGTAAGCCTAAACTTGGCCATCTCTCAATCTATGCATATTTCATCGCACAATACTTTTGCCAAATGTTCATAATCATGCATGGAATGTTTCCCCTCAATTAATTGCTTTGTTTGAA
The DNA here is from genome assembly GCA_022829125.1 of Lathyrus tuberosus. Classification (NCBI taxonomy): domain Eukaryota; kingdom Viridiplantae; phylum Streptophyta; class Magnoliopsida; order Fabales; family Fabaceae; genus Lathyrus; species Lathyrus tuberosus. Next base: position 3,496,719 of record JALAZF010000579.1, read on the forward strand.
TCATGTATCAAAAATCCCAACCTTCATGCAAAATTTAGGGTTCTTGAGGATTTGTCGTGATTTCTTGTTTTACGCTTAATTTAAATGCAATTAATTGTCATAAACATGATCGTGAGGTGGAGACGAGTAGATTGATATGTGGATTGCAAGATATAATCAAGTATTCAGTGAGATTGAGGAGAAAATGCAAATCTGGGCAAACCCAGAACACGCGCGTGTTCTTGGGTGTTCTTGGCGCCCTTTTTGAAAATTCAAATATTTTAATTTTGTGATTTTTGTTTAATTGATTCAAAAATTAATTTCTCTATGAATTTTGATGATTTTGAGTTGATTCTTTTTTTAATAATTCACAAAAATGTTAAAATATTTTATTTTCCCAGAAAACCCAAAAATATTATTTATTTCAAATAATTAATATTTTTGCAAAGAATTAATATTTTAATTGTTTTTGACATTTAAAATCTTTTTTCTCTCTTGATTTTGTAAATTTTAATGATTTCTAATCATTTTGTAGGGCAAAACTTGATTTATGAAGCATTAATCCAAGATCACAATTTGTTTTTCACATGTTAAAACAATTTTGGTCATTTTAATTGAATTTTTATTCAATTAAAATACAATTTTAAAACAAATTAGGGTTTTTGATTAATTCAACCCTCATAAATCATTTTCACACTTTTTGGGCCTCTATTAGAGTGTAAGACCCATCCCCTTTGTAAATACATCACTTTTTGGGCCTCAGTTATTGTATAAGCCTCGTGTTATAAGCCCCATTTCTTTTCTCTAAAACTTTTTGGGCCTCTATTAGAGTGTAAGACCCAACTCTCTTTTAAATACAACCTTTTTTTTTGGGCCTCACTTATGGTATAAGTCCCGTTGTATTTCAAAAAGTTTGACGCGATCATCGTCCGTTGAAAAACAAACCATCTGGGCCTCTCCTCGAGCTATAAGACCCATTCAAAACTTTTTGGGCCTCTAATAGAGTGTAAGACCCAATCCCCTTTTAACCAAAACCCTTTGGGCCTCAGATATTGTATAAGTCCCTCTGTGTTAAAAGAAAATCTCGGCGCGATCGCCATTTTTTTAAACTGAAAATCATCTGAGCCAACCCTCGAGTAGTAAGACCCATTTCTTTTCTTAAAACTCTTTGGGCCTCTTGAGAGAGTGTAAGACCCACCCCTTTGTACAGAAAACAATTTTTGGCCTCAGTCACTTGTATAAGTCCCTTTGTACAAAAACAACAGTGCAATCACTGATAAAACTCGGGCCTCTCCTTGAGCTGTAAGCCCCGATATTTCTTTTCAAAGCGCTTTCTACTTTGATTTTGAAATATACTGTTGTTTTCAATCTTTCTTTGTTGAACAACTAACAAAACAACATGGAAGCTCTACAACCGAGTAAGTGTTTATATGCTTTCATTTACCGCTTTCATATACATATAACTGTATTGTGGGGCTGTTTCGCTGTAAGTCTTCTTTCATAAACTCATATCGACTGTGCAATGATAGTATAGATATTTAGAGTTTCCCCGGCAACTGCATCTAGAACTAAGTAAAGCCGTTTCGATTACTCTTAGAAATAGACAAGCTAGATCCACCATAGGAGCACCAGATACAGTCTTCTCTTCGGTTGTCCTCCTTAGGAATTATCAAGAGACTCTACCTCCCCAGAGATGAATGTATTCTCCGTGAATAGCATCTCTTGAGTTTCTTCCAAATTCTTGAACTTTCCTAGCTTGATCTATTCCTTGTGAATAGCCTGTCTTGAATTTCTCGGGGTTTGGGGACCCACAGGCTTCTTAAAAGCGTCGGCCTCCTTTTGGGCATCGTACAAGGACCCATAGGCTTCCTAAAAGCACCCCTGCCTCCTCTTGGGCTTAGTAAAAGGACCCGTCAACTTCTTAGAAGTATTCACAGCCTTCTCTTAGGCTTCATATAATGATTTCTTCCTCCGGGAATGATAGCCTCCTCTTGGGCTTCGTACAAGGACCTATCGGCTTCTTAAAAGTTTCCAGCCTCCTCTTGGGCTTCGTACAAATTGTCCCGACGACCTCCTAGCAGTATAGGAACATATATTATTCATCTTCATAGAGCAGTCTTTCAAAGAGTCTAGATCTTTCTACCGTGAACGCACTACTACTGTTTCTTAAAACATAGTACAAAAGATAAAACTCTAGACTCGGACAGTCTAAGACCCTTGAGTCCCAAAGACATTCTCAAGTACCCTACAAGCATAGGAAGAAACCCAGTATCTCTCATGAGAGTTCACCACACTTGGACCCGCTTCAGGATCTCAATAATCCTCAGCAGTAACATAGCCTTCTCTTGGGATTTGTATAATGATTCTCCCCAGCAAGAGCTAATTTTTTCTAACTCATATAAGAACTGATTTTCTCTTTGAACCAACATACTGGACCTGTCACTCAACTGAAATAGTAAACTTTTAGCCTCTATCTCGGGCTTCGTATGAGATACAAAGACTCTCTTGTTGAGTCAAATCATCCTTTAGCCTCCATCTCGGGCTTTGTACGAGATACAAAGACTCCCTCGTTGAGTCAATCATTTTTAGCCTCCGTCTCGGGCTTCATACAAGACACATATAAAAGCACTCCCTCGTTGAGTCAACCCTTTTAACCTCCCTCTCGTGCTTTGTACGAGACACATAAAAACTCCCCTTGTAGTGCCGATAGCCTCCTTTTAGGCTTTGTATAAGAAAACCCAGGTTAATCCAATCAACCTTTTAGCATCAAAACTGTGCCTCGTTCAAAGTACACAAACATCAGCAACTCCCTTCATCTAATTGCTGTAAGCGGCAAGCCTCTGGATTATTTACATCCACGCCACTGTCCCTCTTTTAGCATGAGAAATTCCTAAGGAAAGATGGCATTGCTCTACACTAAGTTAAAGTTTTCTCCTTCAGGTTAAAACCCCCTATAAAGGAAATTATGGCATTGCTAGGATCCACGTATCCCGGTTAAAGTAATTCTCCTTTGTAATCAGTCACCCAACAGTTGTGACAAATAGACCCTTTTAGAGATGACAAATACTCTCTAAAGTCAACACCCTTTCAGCTTCACATCTTGGGCTTTGAACAAGATACAAATAAACCTTTCAGCTTCACATCTTGGGCTTTGAACAAGATATAAACCACCTTTTTCGCTTCACGTCTTGGGCTTTGAACAAGACACCAAAACACCCATTTCCTCCCATAGAATAGGAGGAACTATGATCGCTCTGATTTCCCTGTTTCGGTAAACGGGAATACGTAGGCATAAGATTGAAAGAAAAATCTTAGCGAGCACATTAATCAATAGAAACCAAAATCCCATACTCCCATACGTCTATCAATCTGGAGCAGTGTCCTAACCCAAACCCCTATGAACAGTCCCGTTATCTCAGTCTTGAATAAAGTAAGAAGAAAGAAGCCTCATTACCATATAGCATCCGTAACCTAACAGATCACAGTTTAAACTCAGTATGCAAGCAGGGTTAGTTGGAGACATTTATTTCCCTTCCTTCATCAGCTTCAATAGGATAAAAAATGAATCGACCTGTAGTAAACCTAAAGAGCGATAGTGCTTAAGAACCATGTCCAGATTCGCTCGCTACAGAAAAGTGGGGCCCACCGTGGGGCCTTCTCGTTCGATCTTACAATTTAGGGTGAAAACCTTGGACAAGTCATTTTTTTTATGGCGGTGTTCACCACAGAAAAGTGGCGCCCACCGTGGGGCCAGTCTTTCTTTCTTTGGAATTTCACTGGGGATAAAACTTTTGTTGACCTCACTAGGATCTTAGGTAAAAAAACCTTTAAATAGGGAAGGTGCCACAAAATGGTGACTCCGCCGGGGAGCCATTTTTGTCAGGAAGATAGGATTCTTAGCTCTTTAAAGTCTAAGACTTTAGGACAAATATATATATATATATATATATATATATATATATATATATATATATATATATATATATATATATATATATATATATATATATATATATATTGCTTTTCCTAATTGCTATACGTGTTTATTTTTCTGCTAATGGGAATGCGTGTGATGCCGCATGTGGAAAGATTGAGTATACACATAGGAAAAATCACTTTTTTTGTAGTGCGGAAGCTATCGGGAATAACTGTTACGCGATAAACTACCCTCTTCTGATATTTCTTTGAAAGGACACCACCTAGCACAGTTCCCGGCCCGCTGGTGTTCTCAGGAATCAATGATTTTGAGTGACAGGTACAAAAAATCATCTGTAGAAAACCTTTGCGGGGGGTAGAGCTTTGACTTCATGACACCGACCCTTTGACCCCATGTTTTTTCTATGTTTTTGTGTGCTGCAATCATGCATTCATCTAAAAAACATTAAAACAGAAAAAATCTTCTCTTCTAGTCTCTCTTTTTCAAATTAAACTAAGACAATGATTGCAAATGTCAGAGAAAAAGATTGCGCTCATGGATTTCGGTAGAAGGATAACTCATAAGTACACCTTCAAGGTTCCAAAACTAGAGGATTTGAGAAGGTTAGCAAGGATAATCACTAACCCTAAGGCTTTCAGAGTAAAGTACGGAGGTCTGTTACCGCTGTAAAGATCCATGTGATTGAAGGAATCATGGATGCACTCGTTCAGTTTTACGATCCGGTCTATCACTGTTTCACATTCTTGGATTATCAGCTAGCACCAACACTGGAGGAGTATTCTCACTTGACTGATATACACATTACTGATCAACTCCATTTTCTGGACTGGAAGAAATTCCAAAGGATCAGACCATTGCAAGAGCAATTTATTCGGACGAGTCAGAAGTCAGGACTCACCTGACCATTAAGGGTGGCATCCAAGGTTTGCCAGCCCAGTTCTTGACAAAGAAAGCCCTGTATTTTGCCAGTATAGGAAATGTGACTGCTTTTGAAAGCATCTTTGTCTTGCTCACCTACAGGTTATTTTTGTTTCCCAACATCAATAACTTTGTAGATGTCAACGCCATTAAGGTTTTTCTCATTGGAAACCTTATGCCAACTTTGCACGCGGACGTGTATCATTTTGTACACTAAGGGAATTTGTACAACGGAGGAATGATCACGTGTTGTGTACCCCTGCTTTATAAATGGTTTATCTCCTACTTGCCCAAGTCTGCTGCATTTTGGGATCATAAGAGTGCCTTACGTTTGTCGCAGAAGATCATATCTCCTACCAACTCTGATATAGACTGGTGTAATCAGATTTATGACGGGATTAGAATCATTGACCGTTGCAGAAACTTCCCCAATGTACCCCTCATAGGAACTAAAGGAGGAATCAACTACCACCCGGTATTGGTTCGTCGTCAATTCGGATACCCGATGAGGCATGTCCCACGTAATGCTCATCTGGAAGGTCTTTTCTTCAAAGAAGGAGAAAGTGACAGAGCACTAAAGATGGAAATAGTGCACACTTGGAAACACGTTCATAAGAAAGGACGGGAGTCTCTAGGAAAACCGGACTGTGTCTCGGTAGAGCCTTACCTCCACTGGGTACAAACTAGAGCTCTCAAGCTAAAGATGTCGTATCCTCGTCACAGAATTCTTCTGCCAAAGGAGTCTGTCATGTACTTCCTGACGGAAACGGAAAAGCTTCAGGTGACTCTTAACAAAGTTCAAAAGGAAAGAATGTCTTGTAAGAACAAGTACCGCATCCTCAATGTAGAGTGTTCCAAAATAAAGCAATGGCTGAAAGATAAGGATGCTCTGATCGAGATTTTGGAGCAACATGTTGTGTATAATCAGGATGACCAAAGGAATTTGCTCGCTCCTTTCACTTGGCAAACGAATGACAACCTGACAACGGCCTAAGAGCCCCGGTCCAAGAAAAAGAAAGTACCAGAATCAGCACACGAGTTCTCCTCAGAGAGGACTCGGGACCCATTAGCTTAGGTTTCTGTTTCCACACCTTGTAATCTACTGTGTTTCCATTTCCGCAATCCTTTGAATTTCAATAAAACAGGGTTTCCCCACTGTTTGATATTTGCAATCTAATTGTTGAAGTTTATTTTGATTAAACCAAAAAACAATTAATATAATCATTGTATTCATCATTTTCACGTCACCTATTCTTCTTACCTACGAATCTCACGTTTGTGTCTCTGTTCTAGAGAGTCAAACTGTCTCATTCGTACAATACTCGGGCCAATCGTCAGAAAAAGATGGATGATCTAGAGGAAGAGAACAGAGAGTTGAAAGAAGAGATCGACGTTCTGAGAGAGGATATGAGAAAGCTTCGTAACGACATGTTGGCCATGGCAGAAGCTCAACAACAAAGAACTGTGATCTCAGAGATCACCTCAACGCCCATAGTGGAAAAGTCTGATCCTAGGTATCAAGTGCCGAAAGATCGTCCTTGGGGAATGCCTGTTAAGTATATCCCGGAAGGATATGTTCCGCCGATCGCTGAAGATCAGGGAATCACAACAGAAGCCGCTGGGCCTGAAGGTTACAAACTTCGGGAAAGCGAAGATGCAAGAGGCATACTGAGGACTCCTGAAGGTTACAGACTTCGGGAAACGACAAGATTTGCTGTCTTAGTCACGGTACCACCCCCTGTGGTGCAAACTGTCTCGGGAGGATAGATTCCGCAGATACCTGCTGGCAAAAAGGAAACTATGTTTGATAGAATGGATGAATTCCAGAAACAGTTCCTGGAAATGCAGAAGGAACTGCAAGCCATTCGCGATCAGGATTTATTTGGAAAGGACGCCGCAGACCTTTGTCTGGTCCCTAATGTGAAAGTTCCACACAAGTTCTAAGTGCCCGACTTTGAAAAGTACAAGGGTAACTCTTGCCCTCAAAGTCACCCAGCTCAGACAGAGAATCAGGACCTACTGATTCACTACTTTCAGGATAGTTTAATCGGTGCTGCATTAAAATGGTACATGGGTTTAAACCGTGCCACGATCAGCACTTTCAGAGATCTGGGCACTGCCTTCGTCCAATAGTACAAATACAACTTGGACATGGCACCCGACAGAGATCAACTCAGATCAATGTCACAAAAGGGCAAGGAAACCTTTAAGGAGTACGCTCAGAGATGGCGTGATATCGCCGCTCAAATTTGTCCACCTCTTGAGGAAAAATAGATGACAAAGATCTTCTTAAAGACCTTAAGCTCATTTTATTACGACAGAATGGTTGCTAGTGCGCCCAGTGATTTCACCGAAATGGTCGGTATGGGAGTTCGTCTTGAGGAAGCCGTTCGAGAAGGACGTCTAGTTAAGGACACTGGATCATCAAGTAATACAAAATGATACGGTAGTGCTCTCCCTAAGAAAAAGAGCAAGATATCGGGAATATCTCTCTCAGAAAGTAAAGGTGACGTTATCAACCAGTAGCAGTTGTGACTCCTGCTATCAACCATGCGCCTGCTCCTACGTATCAGCCTCAGGTTGCATAGAGTCAACCTAATCAGCAAAGGACTCAACAGCCTCTTTAGCAGGCTCGTCCTCAATACAACAACAACCGTACAATGCGACCACCGGGATTTGATCGTATACCCATATCGTACGCAGAGCTGTTTCCGTTATTGCTAGCCAAGGGGCACATCCAGACTAAGTCCCCTCTTACAATACCGGAAAATCTGCCTTTTTGGATTAAGGTGGACCAGGCATGCCCATATCATCAAGGAGAACCAGGGCATAACATAGAGAATTGTCTCAATTTCAAATCTGACGTGCAAAAGCTTGTTAGGAGCGGGCTCTTATCTTTCAAAGATACGAATCCGAATGTTCTCACGAACCCATTGCCTCAACATGAGAAAGCTGCCGTCAACCTGATAGAAGGAGAGACTAACAATGTCTATCAAATTCACGATGTACTCTTGTCGAAGACCAATCTGGTCCAGATGCATTATAGACAGAGTGGATATGGCCATGTGCCACCTCATAACTATCACCAGTGTGATATCTTCTCTAAAAGCAATCGATGATGTTCTGTGGTACAATCAGCCCTACAGGAACAGATGGACCTCGGATGGATCCAAGAGCACCGGTTTCGTGGAGTTAACATGGTCTACACGAATTACAAGGTCATTCAGAACCATGACATCCGTGCGATGAATGTCAACTTGGTGGCAATGCACTCAAGGCAAAGCCAATATCATAATCTGCCGCGGCACGATTACAATTCTTATCTGACTAGCTCGGTAAACAAACTGGGATGCTATTTTGTACAAGAGGGCCTTCAGCGTCAGATGGATCTTGGATGGATCCAGGACTACCATGATAGGAACCCCTATCAAATCAACATGATTCAGATCTTTGACATTCGCTTACTGAATACCAACATGGTAGAGTTACATGCTGAGCAGGTCCGACTCGGGTTCCTGGTATCACATGACTATCAAAGCTGTGCGGCGGGTTGCAAAAACAATCAAGGTTGTACCCTTGTCCAGGAAGCACTTCAGCACTTGTTAAATCACTGGTGGATGCCAGTCTATATGGATGAAGACACTCAGTAAATTAGTATCAATGACAAGAACCCAACTCGGCGTCAAAGTCAGGATGTCCGATTTGTAGGAACTAACCTAGTGAGGTTACATTGCATTCAAAGCGGGCGTGGCCAGGTGCCACCACACAACTATGAACGTTGTGGGGTCTGTTCAGAAAGTAACCAAGGATGTTACCCTGTACGAGCAGCTCTTCAGGGTCAGGTGGATCGTAGAGAAATTCGCCCATATCCGGGTTCCGGACAAATCAACTGGGCGTCGGACTACCTCGCTGATCAAATTGAGGGTGTTGTCGTAATCTCTGATCATCAGAGGACTAGGGATGTTTTCGCCATCATCCCTCTACTTGACAATTCAAGAGTTCCTAACCAGAAACGGATCGAGATTGCTTACGATGGTCAGAAAAATCAGAAGGCTCCCATAGTCATCTATCTACCAGGACCATTACCATATGAATTAACTAAGGTTATCCCTTACAAATACGGTGCAACAATAGTCGAGAATGGAAAGGAAATTCCATTACCCTCCGTCGTGAATATTGCAGACATCAGTCGTGTAACACCAAGTGGTAGAATCTTAAACAGAGGAGTTGGATAACCTAGCAAAGAAAAGGAACCTCAGACGGAAGTTCCCAATCCACCAGTTGGTCAATCCAGTAATCCCAACCTTTCGAAAAACAACGATGAGATGCTGAAGCTTATCCAAAGGAGTGAATACAACATTGTTGATCAGTTGTTACAGACTCCTTCAAAGATTTCGGTATTATCACTGTTACTCAGTTCAGAAGCGCACAAGGAGGCTCTATAGAAAGTCTTGGGGCAAGCCTTTATGGAACAGGATGTAACAATCGGACAGTTCGATAGTGGTCGAGAGTACCAATACAAAAGGATGGGGACAACTTGTCATTCCTAGTGACAATAAAACAAAGAAGGGTCTTGATTTTTCTGCAACCTGTACCCAGACAGCTGCCAGCGATGAAAGTCTTTATCCCATTCAAAGCTTCTTCCACAGTGGAGGTTTCCTTCACCCGGTGTCTCAAGAAGTACACACTATCAATGAGGAGGATCCCTCTGACACAGATATGGAATGGAAGTCCTACCTCAACAAGGACGGTTATATGTCTCAGGAAGAGGTGCCTATGCCATTTTGCTATCCCGCACAGAGTCCGAGATTTATACCAAGGTCAGACGTCAAAATGATATACGGAGATTGTGATCCGAAAGGATGCCGTGCTCCACCAAACTCATTAGAGAAGGACACTCTGATGAAGGATAACTTTGACCACAACTACTATGGCCTGATGGATGGTCTGCCAATGTGGCAGCCCTACCCAGGAGACTTGGGGCAAGAAAGTCAGCCGAACAATGAAAATCAGCTGAGCATCATCGAACAGAATACCTGTGTCCCCACCATGTCATGGGATTAACACTCAGGTCATTTAGAAACTACTCAACATGAAGATGAATTCGCAACGTTTGCCGGATTAGAGTTCATCAACTATGTCTTTCCCGAGGTCAACGTCATTGAGAGAGATGACTCCTCCAGTTCCAAAGAAGTGTAGGACACCTTGGGACAACCAAGTGGAAAATACGACTTCAAGGTCAAATACACCGCTCCCGAAAGATCTCGTATCAGGTTTGAAGACATCCAGCCAACTGGATGGGGAGATACACCTGAGAGCACAAATACTCTGCAAAATGCAACAGAGGAATCCTCCTACGACAACTCTGCCTGGGAGACAGATTCCAATGATCTTGCTCCACCAGAAATCAGCGTTATTTCTGAAGACAATTCAAGGAAGGTGCCAGACTTTGTGATTCACCGAGGAGTTCGCCGCCAATGGGTTGTTGTCGATGTTCCGAAGATTGTTCATAAGTCAAAGTAATTGCCGTCTTTAACCTTTCACCCTGCCCAGGTGAAACGGATGTTTTGATAGGGCCCGCTTTCTATAAATTTCCCTCTCCGCTTTGCCCAAAGCGACAGAGTTTTGTTTTATAGGGTTGTAGTTTCAAGATTCGACTTGTTCATTAATAAAATAATGTCGTTCTGTAATTTTCACATTAATTGTTGTTTTCTCTTTTTGCTTTTCTTAGAAAATGGTAATCCTAAAAAACAAACTCAATAATAAAAACAAGCAGTAAAAGAAATACACTGAACACACTCGTATTTTCTCTATCTCTTCTAAACACAAATCATCACGTCATGCAGATTGCTTGTTTTAAACCCCGATGAAACATACGATCCGATGCCTTCTCCCGACTTTGAGTTCCCGATATTTGGGGCTGAAGAAGAAGTTGACGGCAAAATTCCAGAAGAGATCTCCCGATTACTCAGACAAGAGGAAAGGTCTATTGAACCTCACAAAGAGCCGTTGAAAACAGTCAACTTTGGTTCAGAAGAAGAGAGAAAAGAAATCAGGATTGGGGCACTACTTAGTCTAGCTGCCAAAGAGAGTTTGACAAAGCTTCTCAAAGAGTTTCCCGATGTATTCGCTTGGTCCTCTCAGGATATGCCAGGGTTGGATACCAGCATCGTGGAACATCATCTACCGTTGAGATCGGAATGTTCGCCAGTAAAACAAAGGTTGACACGGACTCACCTGTACATGGCCATCAAAATCAAAGAGGAAGTACAGAAACAGATCCACGCGGGCTTCCTCGCTACGTCAAAATATCCTCAATGGTTAGCCAACATCGTACCTGTTTTGAAAAAGGATGGAAAGGTCAGAATGTGTGTCGACTACAGAGATCTAAACAAGGGTAGTCCAAAGGACGACTTTCCCTTACCACACATTGACATGCTGGTGGACAGTACAACAAAGTTCAAAGTTTTCTCCTTCATGGATGGATTCTCGGGCTATAACCAGATCAAAATGGCGCCGAAGGACATGGAGAAAACTCCATTCATTACCCCATGGGATACCTTTTGTTACAAGGTGATGCCATTCGGTTTGAAGAATGCCGGAGCAACCTATCAAAGGGCCATGACTACTCTTTTTCATGACATGATACACAAGGAAATTGAGGTATATGTCGATGACATGATTGCAAAATCTAAGACAGAAGAGGAGCATGTAACCCACCTGTCAAAGATATTCAAGCATTTGAGAAAGTACAAACTCTGCTTGAATCCCAACAAATGCACCTTCGGTGTCCGTTCAGGGAAACTACTAGGGTTCATCGTCATCCAGAAAGGGATTGAGGTTGATCTTGACAAGGTCAAGGCCATTTAAGAAATGCCTTCTCCGAAAACTGAAAAACAAGTCAGAGGATTCCTGGGGCGTTTGTACTACATCTCCTGATTCATATTCCACATGACCGTGACATGCGCGCCGATTTTTAAATTACTCAAAAAGAATCAGGACTGCGTTTGGATAGAAGACTGCCAAACAGCCTTCGACAGTATTAAGGAATACCTGTTGAACCCGCCGATTCTCTCACCTCCTTTGGAAGGAAGACCACTAATCATTTACCTCACAGCCCTAGAGGACTCAATGGGATGTGTACTTGGCCAACAAGACGAAACTAAGAGGAAAGAGTATGCCATCTACTATTTGAGCAAGAAATTCACCGACTGCGAAACTCGGTACACGATGCTCGAGAAAACTTGCTGCGCTTTGGCTTGGGCAGCCAAACGTCTGCGCCAGTACATGATTCGTTATACTACTTGGTTGGTCTCCAAGATGGATCCAATCAAGTACGTCTTTGAAAAGCCTGCTCTCACAGGAAGGATTGCCCGTTGGTAGATGTTGTTATCAGAATATGACATAGAGTACCATGCTCAAAAAGCCGTTAAAGGAAGTGTATTAGCTTATCATTTGGCTCATCAACCGATTTACGATCAAGAGTCAGTCAGATTTGACTTTCTAGACGAAGATGTCATGTATCTAAAAATGAAAGACTGCAACGAACCGCTACCCAATGAAGGGCCAGAACCAGGTTCCCAGTGGGGACTAATCTTTGACGGAGGTGTCAATCATTATGGAAACCGAATTGGGGCAATCATTGTTACCCCTCAGGGTACCCATATTCCTTTCACTGCCCGACTTACATTCAAGTGTACAACAACGAGGCTGAGTATGAAGCTTGTATCATGGGTCTCGAGGAAGCGATTGATTTAAGGATCAAAAACTTGGACGTATATGGCGATTCAGCCCTGGTTATCAATCAGATTAAAGGAGATTGGAACACATACCAATCAGGATTGATTCCTTATAAAGATTATGCAAGGAGGTTGTTGCCTTTCTTCAACATAATCGAGTTTCATCATATCCCTCGTGAAGAGAATCACATGGCTGATGCATTAGCCACCCTCTCTTCCTTGATTAGTGTAGGTCAATGGAACGACCTACCTAAGATCGACATAAGGCGCCTTGAAAGGCCCGCTTACATCTTCATGATTGAAGCAGTCATAGATGACAAACCTTGGTATCACGATATTAAATGCTTCCTTCAGAAACAAGAGTACCCACCTGGGGCACTAAGGAAGGACAGGAAAACCCTCAGAAGACTGGCTGGCAGCTTCTTCCTGAGCGATGATACACTCTATAAGAGAAACTTCGATATGGTCTTGCCCCGATGTGTAGACAGACCAGAAGCAGACATGCTGATAAAATAAATTCACGAAGGATCCTTTGGCACTCATGCCAACGGACACACAATGGCGAGAAAAATTCTGAGAGCAGGGTACTACTAGTTGACCATGGAATCCAACTGCTACAAGTACATGAGGAGGTGTCACAAGTGTCAGATATACTCCGACAAAATTCATGTACCGCCAACGCATCTCAAAGTTCTTTCTTCCCCATGGCCTTTCTCAATATGGGGAATTGACATGATTGGTTTGATTGAACCTAAGACTTCAAACGGACATCGGTTCATCCTGGTAGCCATTGACTACTTCACCAAGTGGGTCGAGGTAGCGTCATACGCCAATGTAACGCGACAAGTGGTGGTCCGATTTATCAAAAACAATATCATCTGCCGTTATGGTGTTCCGAGCCAGATCATTACAGATAATGGATCTAACTTGAACAATAAGATGATGAAAGAGTTGTGCGTAGAGTTCAAGATCGAACACCATAACTCATCTCCCTACCGACCTAAGATGAATGGAGCGGTAGAAGCGGCTAACAAGAACATCAAGAAGATTGTTCAAAAAATGGTTGTAACCTACAAAGACTGGCACGAGATGCTACCCTTTGATCTTCACGGTTATCGCACGTCTGTCCGCACTTCAACAGGGGCAACCCCTTTCTCTCTAGTGTATGGCATGGAAGCAGTGCTCCCCATAGAAGTAGAGATCCCATCAATCTGGGTATTGATGGAAGCTAAGCTTACAGAAGCTGAATGGTGTCAAAGTCGACACGACGAATTGAATCTGATAGAAGAGAAGCAAATCACGGCTCTATGGCGTGGTCAATTGTATCAACAGAGAATGAAGAAGGCGTTTGACAAAAAGGTTTGACCTCGCGTCTTCAGGAAAGGAGAACTTGTGCTCAAGAAGATACAATCTTTTCTCACTGACTCTCGGGGCAAGTAGACTCCGAATTATGACGGCCCCTATGTGGTCACGAAAGCTTTCTCAGGCGGCACCTTGAGACTCGCAACCATGGACGGAGAGGAATTTGCCTACCCCACGAATGTTGATGTAGTCAAGAAATACTTCGCCTAAACTAAAAAAAAAAATCATCCCGGTGGATTGGAAATCTCAAAGTACAATCCAAGCAAAAGTTAGGGATAATGGCAAGTAACTATGTTCAACAAAGGGGCGAGTCCCTCAGCAGTAGTTACATCATCCGTCAGGAAAACTCCAGTCAAGGTCATCTTCGACAGAAGCTCAGGATGCCCAGAATTCAAAGTTGGTAGAAGGATAGTGGTCATTATGTTTCAACGTAGCCCTTTTCCCTGTAAATTACCATTTTCTAACTTTGTATATACTCTTTGGAATCACACGTTCAGTTGATCTCCACCCTATCAATAAAATTTGATCCCTTGTGCTTTTGTTTGTAATTCTTATTTGTTTTAGCTTTATAGAACGACATTTTAATATAATCAACGGTTCTTGAAATAAAACAAAAATGAATTTACTTGTTAAAACTTTTTCTGCTTTTAAAAATAAAGTCGGCAATTTCTTTTGACTGTTGAATATCAGAAGAACCTCGATCGCTTCTCCAAAGGTGTTTGAACCTCGAAGTGCAGAATCAAAGTACTCCTTCTAAACCAGTGCGCCTGATCGGAGGATCAGCTGTATCAGATGCGACTTTCCCATCTGACACGCCTCGGCCAAGTTCTCATCTCTTAAGCCTGACCAACGGTATTCCCAATAGGGACTCTCTCCTAAGCAAGGTGGAATTGCTATCTTGAACCAGCGGTAATTCTTCGCCTCGCGATGGCTGAGTATCCAGTCATGTTCATCTTTTAGTTTGTATGTCGCGTCAGTTTTGTCAGCATATACATACATACATCATGCATTATTGATTCACATTCGCATTCATATTGCATCACTATCACTCTAGCCAGTCTTGTCCCCTAGTGATAACAGTCCTCTCAATCGAGTTGTCAGTTCTTGCCTCGTCAGGAAACGCTGCGTCTGAACGATCTCTCTTCTCCAGTTTATTTCTGGAATGAAGTTGGCCCTTGACCACTTTGATAATTTGAACCTCTGAAAGACCAGAGAACCTTCAACAGATGTCACTCTTCGCCATTGAAGATGATATCCTTGCTTTCCCGGATTAAGTAAAATCCTAAGAGAAAGGCTTTTAATCAGAGATTCGGCGGTGCAGCAGTTTTTCTCTAAAAAAACCACTGATGAAAAGGTCATCGGCACCTCAAAATTGGATCATATCATATAGCGTTTCTCCAGGAAGATCCCGAGAAAAGTATGATGTAATATCCCTGTAATACCCCAAAATTTGCTCTCCCTCTTTGTCATCATAGCATGGCATTATCATTTATCATATCATATCCACCTCATTAACATTACATTGCATTTAACATAGAAAAATGAAGCATGGCATCCTTCTTACCATCAGGGCATGTGATCAGGTGGAAGGTGGATAATCAAGGAATCATTCAAAGCACAAAAAGGTCAATCAAGTTGGCTCTAGGCAAGCCAAGAGGTCTCTCATGTCTCATACTATCTCAATTGATCTTCCAAAATCTCAAGAAAGTGAAATCCAATGGGAGATTGAAGCAATACATCTTTCATCATGCAAGAGGTTCAAAAATTGAAGGAAAACCCTCAAAAGAGATAGCTCATTGATCCAAAATCATTCTCAAGTGGCATTTCTCATCATCCTTTAAGAGGATACACAACATACTCTGAGGAATTTGAAATTGAAGACTGCACTTTTACCTCCTAACCAAAGGGGGCCAAAATTAGGGTTTCCATTTAAATCAGGGAATCTTTGCTTTTTTGGGCAAGACTTGATGTCATGGTTTCCTATATGTCCCTAGGTATATGGATGTGGAAGATTGCATCTCAATTGGTTTTAGAAGTGATTCAATTGGAAGAAAGATCAAGAATCAGAGAAATTGGGGCAAAGTCAAATAATCAGAGGAAAAAGTCAACTCTTGACTTTTTAAAGCCAAATTCATGAAATTCATGTTATATGTGACCAATGTACAAAATTTGATCAAGAAACTCCAAAGGAATCATGAAAAAATCAAGATTTGGAAAGTTGCCATTTTTGGATGAAGTAGGGTTACTAAAAATAGCAAGTTTTGGCCATTTTGCATCAGAATTGGAACCAAGGCCATTCAAAATTGAAGCACCAAATGAAAAATCCACTCTGCCTCAATGAAAGATCTTGTTTTAAGCTTCAAATCCATGGGTAGAACATCTCCATTGGATAAATATTGAGAGAGATATGGATGATCAAAGTTTGAGCAAAGTAGGTTCAAAACTAGGTCATGACCAAGATTTTCAGGTCACGCGCGCAGTCATTTTAACAAACATGTGGTGGGCCAAATGTCCACTCATTTTTCTCATGGTTAAAGGCCTCAAATGAAAAACTTTTCAACATCAAAGTTGTTCCTTGTAGTGTCATCTTCAATACTCATGTTGGACAGAATTCCATTTGATCAAGTTATAGTGGAGATATATTGGTTCAAAGTCATGTTGATTGTGCTGAAATTTCGTGTGCCAAGTTGCCATGCCATGACTTGCTTGCCACGCCCCATAACCAGCTCCCAAACTTGTGTATTTTAAGTCATTTTGCAACTTATTCCAACCTCATTTCACTTCAATTTTCACATCAGCATTGTGCTCCAATGTGCTCTCTTTCAAATGAACCCATGAGCTCACCAAATCATTCACCTTACATGGAATAATTCATCCTCAAATCACCCTATCTCTATTGTTCTCACTGTCACATAAAACCAGAAAAAAGCAAGTGGAGTTTATTGTTGATTGAATTAGTTTGCGCATGCTTGATCACACTGACCAACCTTTGCTTCATTTAGCCAAACACCTTTGCATTCACCAGGTCACGTGTGTGGCTCATGCATAGAAGTGGAAAGAAGACAAACTTGTATAACAAGTTGCTTGCTGCAGCTTCATTCTCTTCATCCTCACCATAACACTCTAAGCATCACCCACACCATAAAAAACCCAAGATCAACTCGCCTCTAACTAACTGACTCAGTTAGTTAGAGTGAACTCACCCAACTCAGTCACCCAACTCACTTCCTAGCTCACTATAAAACGAAACTTCTCTTCACAAATTCATTTTCAACTTGACTTTTCATTTCCACTCTCAAGAACACTCTCACTCTCTCAATCTTCCCTAAGCTTTTTCTCTCTCTCTGTGCACGAATCATTCATCTTCATCCACCTCAATTCATCATCATCAATGGCATTGGATTGAAGGAGATTTCAGCACAGTCCTCAAGATTGCTGCAAGCATTGTTCAACATTGGATCTCCCTGCTTTCAAGACAACGAGTTATAGCATTTATTTTGCTTAGTTTGTGAAGCTTCAAGGTTGAAGGAGAAGCTAGGATCTCTGGTTTTCTGAAGAGCACTCCGAAGCCTCATCAATTTCAGGTTTATTTCACTCAATTTTAATGCATTGTATTCTTGTGATTTAAGCTTGTTTTATGATGTTTGGAGCTTATTAGGAGCTATGCGTGAGTTCTGTCTAGTTGATAGGCTCTTTAGGAGTTTAGATGTGATTTTAGGGCAATTTGTTTTGGATCGGTTTGTGTTATACGTGTATGTTATGTGAAAAATAGTGTTGGATTCATGATGTACATGAGCTCAGCTTTCGATTGGTGTACGTATTGTGAATTTCTGGAGGAATTGGAGTTTGCAGGTGGTGGCTGTTGGCCGGAGAAGGTGACCGGAGGTCCTCTCCGGCCGGTGACTGTTAGAGCTAGGGTTTTTGCCATGTTTTAATCCTGTCCGTTGTTTTTTTCTCATCGTGTGGCTAAGAGCATGACAACGCATTAAAACGCATGTGCGAGGCATGTGCCATTTTTCTGAATTCAATTAATCATGGTGTGGTGTGGTGTATGGTATGGAACGTGGACATGCGTGTGTGAGCGTTTGATCTGATTACTTTGACTGTGTGTATGACTTGACTTCATCCAATGGTTGTAATGGTTTTGACTTGTGTTGACTGAGAGTGCATGCTAGTTGTTGTGTACTGCGCGCTTAGTGGACTTAGCCAGAATGCTATTCGCACCTCCCTGTTTTAAGGCCCAAATGATTTGAACGGCATAATTGCTATGTTCACACCTCCCCTTCCCTTTGCATTTCATTTTATTTTTCTATTTTTTATACACGTTTCATTTTTAATTTTTAAAAATACCAAATTGCATTATTAAATTCCACAAAAATTCATGTGTATTCTTAAAACATTTAGGAAATTTTTCATGATTTTATTTTCTGATCTTATGACCTTTTTACCCCTGTTCCATAATTTTCTTTGAATTTCCATTTAGATGCATCCTAAGCATGATACTTGAATTTGTTTAATTTTGTTCTTGCTCATTATAAACTGTTTTGGCATGATTCTTTTTGCATTGATTCACTAATACATTGAAGCATGTTAGATGATTTTTGTTTGATTTTTTAGGTCACTTTATGACATGTCTTGAGGCCTATATTTGTACCACTTTGCATGACATTTCAACTTGACCTAATTGCTTTGTTTGAAGTCATTTTGCTTTGAATTTTGATATGCTATTTTGGTATGTGATTCATCTCTGATTAGTGAACTCCAATACCATGTTTTCATAATTTTCATGAGGCCATGTGATTTTTGTTTGATGCATTTCATTTAAAGCATTATAACATGTTATATCATTGTAATCTTTAGTGCATGTTTGCATGAGTTCTTTTGTGCATATTTGTATGAGCATTTGCATAGTTGTGTGAGCCATTCATATGATATTATAGGTCTTTGATACACATTATAGGTCATCTTTACATGTTCATTTCAATTTGAACTTTGTGCATCATTAACATGTATTGTTTGCACCTTCTTTTTGAGTTTTCATCTCACTTCTTCTTCTATTACTTCTTGAAAGTCTTGATGGTTGATTCATAAATACTTTTGAGATGTTTATAAACCATTTTTCATTTATTTTCAGTTCTGGTTGTTGATTTACATGTTCCATTTATGCATGTCCTCTTCATTTCTTTCCATCTTTCATCTACCCTTTCTTCTTGTAACATGTTTAAATGCTAATGGATGATGTTTGTTGCCTATTCACTTGCACTTGTATGATGATATTCATTTGTTGTCCATATGATGCCCATTCTGGTTGTGGTTCTAGGATTTGTTTTCTCATTTAATTCTTTTGAGTTTTATGATGCATTACATGTTCTTTTACTTCTTATACTTCTTATACATGTTTACTAACCATGTAGGGGCTTTGGTAAGTTTCAATTGAGTGTGGATAAGGAATCCACATTCAACTTCTATCCTTTCTCTTTTACAATTCCATTTTGTGTTTTGTTAAGCACTTATGTGCTTTCTTTTAATAACTCATCACTTTCCCTTTGTGAATTACAATTCATCTTCTACTTTAGAAGTGAATTGTTTAATTCATTCTTTCTTTAGACTTTAGGTTGAAACCTCACAAACTTTAGGATCACTCCCTTAACTAATCAATTAGGATTGAGTCTTAGTCCATATAGATTTTACCTTTACCTTCTCTTGAGTCTTTCATCTTCTCATCTCAAAGAAAATTCAAAACATATAATAAAGGTAGGCATTTATTGCATTTAGGCCTTTCATATAAAGAAAAGATTATAAGGGGTCTTCTCTTGTAATCTTAGAATGTGTAGCATATAGCCCATCTTGGGTCAATGTGTTAAACATTTGATCTTGTATGAGGGACTTAAATGCAATACTTGTTGAAGGTGCAAATAATAAAAAACACTTCTTCACTTCATAATCAACAAAACACTTAATAAACACAAGTATGCTAGTGTGTTTGAACCTTGATAATTGGAACTAAGTGTGAGGGTCTTCTTCACCCTTAGTGGGCTTTCTTACCCATTCCATCTTGGAATGTGAGAAGGTACACATTCCAATGACTAAGATCCAGATACACTGTCGTATGCAAACAAATCCAAAACACTTCCTCTTAAAAGACAAAAACAAACAATAACGTCTTTCCTTCGGGAATGCTTTTCTCACCTCATTCACTCTCAACGTATGAACGTGCTCCTACTCGTTCTCTTGCAAGATGGTAACGCACTCGGACCAGCGAGCCTGCAACACCTGAGCTAGAATGTCAGCCGTTCTCTAAAAAACACAAACAATCTTTCCCTAGTGAGGGGAACTACGTCGCTCTGATTCTCATGCTCCCGATGAGATACGTAGGCAGTGGGGTAGGGCCCATGCGAGCACTTCTTTTATTTTCCCTACATTTGTTTCTCTTTCTCCTTTCCTTTTTCAGTTCTTTCTCAGTATTCCTTTCTTTACACCCTTTGATCGAGACAAGCAAGCGTGGATCCCATCGGGTACGATGGACGCGAGGGGGTGCTCATACCTTCCTCTCACGTAACCGACTCCCGAACCCATTTCTCTTGGTCGTAAGACCATGCTTTTCCTTTCTCTCAGGTTTACGCGGTGTTTCCTTTCCCTCTCTTGGGATAAATACACATTGCTGGCGACTCTGTTTCGGTGCCACTTTCGCGTTTGTACTAGGATGAAAATCCCGGGAGCGACAGCTGGCGACTCTGCTGGGGACTTTGCTCAGAATCTCTGGTTTCCTTAGCGAGTCAATCCTAGCGCTTGTTTGTTTTTCTTTCATTGGGTGTTTACTGTTGTGCTGTATTTACTGTTTTATTGTATGGTTACTTACTGCTTTACTGTACATTACTGTATTTACCGCATTTTAGCATTTTCATTTCACATGATATATTATGCTATACTGGACTGTGTTGTTTTCTGTTTGGCGGGATGGGTGTTCTGAGAGATAAGCCCACTACCAAGGCTTGAGTACATACATAGGTATTAGAGTGGATAGTCATGACGCTTGTGTGGTGGTGACCACGTATTGTTGTTCATGAGACCCACAACCAGACGAGGTTCTATCAGGAGCTTTCTGCTACTGCATGTTATGCAGGCCAGTGGTTATTCTCTTGAGGAACTGTCGACTCTGGTGACCATTCCCGAGGACTCAGTTGCGGCACTCCTCCCGAGTTGTGACAGTGGCAGACCACATTCCGTGGCAAACCCATTGCACATTCTCGATCCGAGGACCCAATGCTGGGAACTCGCTATAGGACATCCCTTTTTGAAAGAGAATCAGCGGAGGCACTCCTCGATTGGCGATAGTACTGTACCCTGAGGGATGAATGTACTATTGCTTCTCGACCTCAGTGCCAGAAGCTGAGGACCTTTTTGTTTTGGAGAATCAGTTGAGGCCTCCTCGATTGATGATGATGCCAAACCAGAAATGGTGAACGTATCATCATTTCTCGACCTGAGAGCCCGGGATACTGAACATCCTAGTACCCACATGTGAGAAGGGCGGGTTGTTTACAGGTTTGCAGGTAACCATGACCTCCTACATACCCGGTTTTCTATCATCATTGCACAAAAAGGAAGTTTCATCCTATTGTATTCAGATGGTTCTTATCTATGGTTCTATATTAGTCTCAGAGCTACACTGACACCGTTCACAGTTCAGCACAGACACCTGATTACCTGATCACATTGCCCTTTGCATTGCATTATCATATCCTAACATACATGTTTATTCATTTCCAGGTGCATATATTACCCTTGATTCCAGTCATCAGGTCCCTGCAAAGATGAACGCTAAAGAGAGGAAGAATATCATCAGCTATAAGTTCCTTACGCCTACTTTGGGCCCTATTGTTGTGCTGAAGGGAATGGCGAGCCCGGCAGCACGAGAAGCTTTTGAAGAGAAATATGGGTGGATTTTATCTATGGTCCGTAATGTCAGTGATTATGAAGCCAGAGGTCTCCATACGTTGATGCAGTTCTATGATCCGCCTCTGAGATGTTTTGTGTTTCCAGACTATGTGTTGGTTCCTACCCTGGAGGAGTATTCCAACATGTTGGGGATTGCTATCAAGGAGGAGCCCCCTTTCTTTGGATCAGTGGGGGATCTTGACTTTGGGAAGTTGGCTGGTGCTCTTTATTTGAGCAAATCAGAGCTAAGTGACAATGTCTCCAACAAAGGAAAGATTCGTGGTTACAAGCTGGAATATCTGATTAAGAAGGCCCAGGAAGCAGCTAAAGGCGAGAATTGGCTTGTTTTTAATGCTCTGTTAGCCCTTATATACGGCATAGTGTTGTTTCCCAACGAGCCGGATTTTATTGATACGGACGCTATACGAATATTCATGATGAAGAACCCGGTGCCAACGCTACTGGGAGATCTTCACTACTCATTGTACAACCGAAACGAAAAGAAAAGAGGAGGGATAATTCGTTGTTGTGCACCCTTGTTCTATAAGTGGTTTGCGGGCCGTTTACCACAATCAGGGGCTTTTGTGGATTCCAAAGATTCTCTAGAGTGGAAACAGCGTTTAATGGGATTGGTGGCCAAGGACATCGTATGGGTAGATCATGGGCTGATTGGTAAGAATATTATCCACAGCTGTGGTAAGTTCCCTAACGTTCCACTGATAGGAAGACTGGGTGGGATTAACTACAATCCTTCTTTGGCCATTCGGCAATTTGGATATGCCCTGACAGGTCCGCCTATCAAGAGAGATGTGGAGGAGTCCCTCTATTTTCATACATCAGATGGTTGGGAAGCAGCACAGAAAGCTTCTGAAAGCTGGGGTAGCATACTGAAAAAGGGGAAAGTTACTCTAGGAAAGCCTAACAACCGGGTTTATCCAGCATATGAAGAGTGGGTGAAGAAAAGAGTTGAAGATTTTCTCTTGCCTTTTGGTAAGGCACCCCTTTTGTATCCGGAGAATGAGAAAGCAAGAAGCACTGCTACTGTGGAAGAAGTTGACAAGTTGCAAGCCTTGGTGAAAAAGCTCCAAGGAGAGAATTCCGAGTTGAATAGCTGTCTTCAGAATGCTCTACATGCCAACAAAGAGCTGGAGCGGAAAGCCCAAGATGCTGAACAAATCCTAACTGCAAAAGAAAAAGACTTTGCTGGAAGAGCCCAACATTTCCGGAAGATTAGTAAAGGTGCTGATGATGCTACTCAAGCCCACAAGCAAACCAAACAGACGTTAGCACAGACCAAAGAAAAGTTAACAAAGTTTCAGCACGCTTGGGACGAAGTTAGGATAGAGAATGCCGAATTACAGGAACAGTTGCAGATTAAGGACGAAGAGCTTGAAAAGGCGCATGAGCAGAGGAGAAAGTATCGGGAAAGCCTCGGTAAGAGTCAGGAACAGCTAGAAGAAGCTAGAGGTGAGCTAAGGAATACCAAGAAAGAGCTTGAAGAAGTCATGATAGAAAGGGAGATACTCAAGACGCAAGCCGGCATAAAGAGACACAAAGGAGTGTGTGATGACGAGGCTCTGATGCTGCACATGGGTTCTTTAACTGAAGCTCTTGAGAAAAGGGATGTCTTGATCAAAGAAATGATTGAAAGGCCGAATCACCAGCGTACCCGTATACTTTTTGAGGAGATCAAATACTCAAGTGATAAGCTGAAGGGTGTGGAATTGTCAGACTGATGTTCTTTTCCTTATATGTTGTTGTTAATGGTTACCATCAGGCTTGTTGATGGATCCATTTTTCCTTGTATTGCATTTGCGGATGAACCTTTCTTAAATGTACTTGAATACTTCGTTGAATGAGTATGAGCAGTTTTATTCAGAATTATTCCTTATCAGATAGCTGCACACAAGCACATGACCACGACACGTCTCTTTATATCACAATTTCTGGTCTTCAGATTTCTGCGGTGGGATTGGAATCAGGGTATAAAGCACCTCGGAAATGACAAACATGGCATTGCATGGCATTGCATATCATTTTGCATTTTTTGTTACTTGCTTTTCAGGTACTCGTTGCGGGGTCTCTAACCTTTATTTGGTTTCAGGCAGTATAGCGGAGAGTCATATTCACCGATATTCGACGCGAAGGAATCAAGTAAGAATCATGGATCAAGTGCAAAGTGATTTGGCGGAAATGAGGGCGCGTATGGACCAGTTCATGACCCTCATGACTGGCATGGCGCAAAATCAGGAGAGACTGAGGCTTCTGGTAGAGCGTCCCGACAATGGGCCCGAAGGTGATCATCATGACAATTCACAGGGACATGGCATTCCTCCCCCCGGTGGCAACCCTCCTCCTGGTGGTAACAATCGGGGTAATGGAAATGGTAGGCAGGCTGGTGTTACTCTTGAAGATACTCTGGAAGACCAATTTACTCTGCTGGATGCTGATGTGGGTAATCAAGGGGATCGAAGGTATGATGAGTTAGCAGAGAAGATCAGGGCCATAGAATGCAAGAACTCTATGGGTATTGATGTTACCAGCTTGGGGCTGGTCTCAGGAGTCAGAATTCCCCCTAAGTTCAAACCTCCCACTTTTGATAAGTATCACGGCAATGCGTGTCCCCAAACGCATCTTCAAGCTTACTTTGGGAAGATTTCAGCCCATACGGATGACGAGAAGCTATGGATGCACTATTTTCAGGACAGTCTGGCTGGGGCATCCTTGACCTGGTACATGAAGTTGAATAGAGCTGCTGTGAAGAATTGGAAAGATCTGGCAGAAGCGTTCCTGAAGCAATACCAGTATAATATTGACATGGCGCCCAACCGCACTCAATTGCAGGGGTTGTCACAAAATGCCAAGGAGAGTTTCAAAGAATATGCACAGAGGTGGAGGGAAATGGCTGCCCAGGTTCAACCTCCCTTGTCAGACAGAGAAATGGCAGATATGTTCATGGGCACCTTGCAAGGGGCCTATCTGGATAGATTAGCTGCTTGTCCGTCGACTGGATTTGCTGATATTGTGATTGCGGGAGAAAGAATAGAAAGTCTGTTAAAGCTTGGAAAGATCCAGGATGTGAGTGGGGCTGGCTCTTCGGGGACGAAGAAACCGTTTGCTAGTAACCAGAAAAGAAGAGAAGGTGATACGAATGCTGTGTTTAGAGGACGAGGCAGAGGGCGTTCTCGAGCTTATTATCAGGTAGATGCTGTGACAATCCCCACACCGTCTGTTCAGAAACAACAACCCCAACAACAAGTTCCACAGCAACAACCTTTTTTCCAGCAAAGGTCTAGACAGAGGGATCGTAAGATGGATCCTCTCCCTATGACTTATGCCGCGCTGTTGCCCCGGCTACTCGAGTTAAAGTTGGTAGAACTCCGTACTATGAAAGCTCCGGTTGCTGGAAACCTGCCACCTAACTTCGATGCTAATGCTCGTTGTGAGTTCCACTCAGGTGCTCAGGGGCACTCCATTGAAAAATGCTGGGCTTTCCATCATAAAGTACAAGATTTGATTGATGCTAAAGCCATCAATTTCTCTCCCGCTCCTAATATTACTCAGCATCCCATGCCTGATCATAGCGCAGCAAATGTGTATGCTATTGAAGATGGGAGGAGATTGAATCTGGTGACAGATATCCGTCAAGTGAAAACTTCTTTGTTGGTTGTAAAAGATCGTTTATTGAAGGGACAGATGTTCCCGGGCTGTAATCAAGATTGCTCTGAGTGTATGAATCAGGAGAACGGCTGTGATAAGTTGAAGATGGGTTTACAGAATCTGATCGATGAAGGATGTCTACAGTTCGACAGAGTCGTGAAAGACACTGATGAGATATCAACCGTGACCATCTATTACACTCCCGCTGAGATTCAAATGCCGGTCAATGCAGTTCCTGTGGCTAGTGTTGCGCCAAAAGGGCCCAGTCCTGTCACTATCACGGTGCCAGGACCAATTCCGTTCACATCTACGAAAGCTATCCCATGGCACTATGGGGCAGATGTATATTACGAAGGTAAAAAGCAGGAAGTTGAGTCGTCAGTCAGCCCAAATGTTGATAACGTAGGGGGCGTAGGGGGCTTTACAAGGAGTGGAAGGTTGTTCGCTCCCCAAACCTTGAGAAGTGATAAGGAGGTAGAAGCTGCAGCAAAGGCTAAGGGTAAACAGGTGGTTGAAAGTGCGCCTACACCTGAAGCAGAGACAAAGATTACTTTTGATAAGGAAATGGAAGAATTTATGAAGATAATCAAGAAAAGCGATTATAAGATTGTGGACCAACTGAATCAGACCCCTTCAAAGATTTCAATCTTGTCACTATTGATGTGCTCTGATGCGCACCGGCAGGCGTTGTTGAAAGTGTTAAAGAGTGCATACGTGCCACAAGAAATTACTGTTAATCAGCTCGAGGGCGTAATCTCCAATGTTAATGTCAGCCATGGCTTGGGCTTTACAAGTAGAGATTTGACTGTTGAAGGAAGAAACCATAATAAGGCTTTGCATATCACGATGGAGTGTAAGGGCGCAGTGTTATCTCATGTACTGGTAGACACTGGTTCATCACTCAATGTCTTGCCCAAGAAGGCATTAATGAAACTGGAAGTTGATGGTTTGATCTTAAGGCCTAGTGAGTTGGTGGTCAGAGCATTCGATGGAACTAGACGATCTGTGTTTGGTGAGGTGGAATTTCCCGTACAAATTGGACCACAGGTATTCAAATCCACGTTCCATGTAATGGACATACAACCTGCATATAGCTGCCTATTGGGACGCCCTTGGATTCACGGAGCTGGAGCTGTTACTTCCACTCTACATCAAAAGCTGAAGTATGAGTTTGAAGGGCAGGTTGTGACAGTGTGTGGGGAAGAAGACATCTTTGTGAGTCACTTGTCCACGTTCAAGTACATTGAAATGGATGGGGAAATTCATGAGATGCTGTGCCAATCGTTTGAAGCAGTCAATATTGACGATGCACCTGAGTCTTCTTCTGTACCAGTTGGGGCTGGTACCTCCATTTCATCTTACAAACAAGCTGTCGAAGTCGTCAGGGCAGGCAACGCCCAAGGTTGGGGCAGGTTGATAGAGACCCCAATGAAGGAAGACAAATTTGGTATTGGTTATCATCCCTCTACAACTTCAGATGCGGGGAGCAGGGGACCCATTACTTTCAATAGTGGAGGAATTATCTACATGGACCAGTCTTGTGCAGCCACGGAGGATAGTGTTGACAGTGATTGTGACCTGGACAACTGGGTACGCCCTCATGTTCCGGGACAACAAGTGCAAAACTGGTTCGTTGAAGAAGTCATCCGGGTTACTCTTCAGACAGAGTAATTTTTCTTTGTTTTTTCTAACCATAATGCATGACAAAATCTTGCGCTCTGCCCAAGGCGTATAGATTCATTTGTAGGGCCACCATGGTTGCATTTGCAATGTTTAATCATTAATAAAGGACGTTTTGCAATCAAATTTTGTTCTCTGTCTTTCAGTTTTTATTTTTGCACAAAAAATATAAAATGGCAATGTTTCATTTTCTTTTGTTTTGCTTAAAAATAAATTCTAAAATAAGGCATGAACCCGTTCATGCAGACTTGATCCTCCGGATACCACTGATAACGATTTTGATATGGCCATGTATGACTTTGACAATCCGATTTATCAAGCCGAAGAAGGGGATGAGAAAGATTGTGAACTTTCTGAAGAACTGGCCAGATTGTTGAAACAAGAGGAAAGGGTCATCCAGCCTCATCAGGAGACTGTAGAAATCATCAATATTGGTACCAAGGACGCCAAGAAAGAGATCAGGATTGGTGCCAGCTTGCAAGCAGATGTGAAGCAAACTTTGACAGAAATGTTGCGCGAGTATGTTGACATCTTCGCCTGGTCGTATCAAGACATGCCGGGGTTGGATACGGATATTGTCGTGCACAGGCTACCATTGAGAGAAGAATGTCCGCCAGTCAAGCAGAAACTTCGTCGGACTCACCCCGACATGGCTTTAAAGATTAAGGAGGAAGTCCAGAAGCAGTGGGATGCTGGTTTTCTTGCTGTGACAAAGTATCCTCCATGGGTAGCCAACATCGTGCCAGTACCGAAGAAAGATGGAAAAGTGAGAATGTGTGTGGATTATCGAGATCTTAATAAAGCTAGCCCGAAAGATGATTTTCCACTACCTCATATTGATGTGCTGGTCGATAATACAGCTCAATTTTCAGTGTTCTCATTTATGGACGGGTTCTCCGGGTACAACCAGATCAAGATGGCACCTGAAGACATGGAGAAGACCACGTTCATTACTCCGTGGGGTACATATTGTTATAAAGTAATGCCTTTTGGGTTGAAAAACGCAGGGGCAACGTACCAGCGGGCGATGGTGACATTGTTTCATGACTTGATTCATAAGGAGATCGAGTGTTATGTAGATGATATGATTGCCAAGTCGAGAACAGAAGAGGAACATCTGGTTAATCTAAAAAAGCTGTTTGAAAGGTTGAGAAAGTTCCGTCTGAGATTAAATCCAAACAAGTGCACGTTTGGGGTGCGTTCTGGAAAGTTACTGGGCTTCATTGTGAGCGAAAGAGGAATCGAGGTTGATCCTGCCAAGGTGAAAGCAATACAAGAAATGCCTGAACCGAGAACAGAAAAAGAGGTTCGTGGTTTCTTGGGTAGATTGAACTACATTGCAAGGTTCATATCTCACCTAACAGCCACGTGTGAACCAATATTTAAATTGTTAAGGAAAGATCAAACGGTCAGGTGGAATGACGATTGCCAATTGGCATTCGATAAGATAAAAGAATACTTGCAGGAACCTCCGATTCTAATGCCTCCAGTTGAAGGGAGACCACTGATAATGTATCTGACAGTGCTTGAAGGTTCCATGGGTTGTGTTCTCGGTCAACATGACGAGACAGGTAGGAAGGAGCATGCTATTTACTACCTGAGCAAAAAGTTCAATGATTGTGAGTCTCAATACTCAATGCTTGAAAAGACATGCTGTGCACTGGCATGGGCCGCTAAGCGATTGAGGCAATATATGGTTAGGCACACAACCTTGTTGATTTCAAAAATGGATCCTATCAAGTACATTTTCGAGAAACCAGCATTGACAGGCAGAGTTGCACGGTGGCAAATGGTCTTGACAGAGTATGACATTCAGTACACTTCACAAAAGGCCATCAAAGGAAGTATCTTGTCCGACTATCTTGCGCAACAGCCGATTGATGATTACCAACCCATGAAGTTTGACTTCCCTGATGAAGACATCATGTTTCTCAAAGCTAAAGACTGTGAGGAACCACTTCCGGAGGAGGGGCCAGACCCTGAATCCAAATGGAGTCTGATGTTTGATGGGGCTGTCAATATGAATGGGTGCGGAGTTGGAGCAGTTCTTATCACGCCGGAAGGTGTTCATATGCCTTTCACTGCCCGAATAACTTTCGGATGCACCAACAATGAAGCAGAGTACGAAGCTTGTATAATGGGGATCGAGGAGGCGATTAATCTACGGATTAAAACCCTTGATATATTTGGTGATTCAGCTTTGGTAATCAATCAAGTGAAAGGGAGTTGGTACACGCACCAAGCAAATCTAGTGCCGTATAGAGATTATACGAGGAGATTGCTGACATTTTTCACAACAGTGAAACTGTACCATATTCCTCGAGATGAGAATAGGTTCGCTGATGCCTTGGCCACTTTGTCTTCCATGATCAAAGTGCAAGGATGGAACCATGTACCTAAGATTGAGGTATCCCGCCTTGACAGACCAGCATTTGTGTTTGCGGTCGATGCAACGTCTGATGACAAGCCATGGTTTCATGACATTAAGTGTTTCTTGAAAAGTCAAGAGTACCCGTCAGGGGCATCGTCCAAAGACAGGAAGACGTTGAGAAGGTTAGCTGGTAGTTTCTTCTTGAACAAAGATGGCGTGCTGTATAAAAGAAATTTTGACACGGTCCTGCTTAGATGTGTGGATAGACATGAAGCAGACCTGTTGATGATTGAAGTGCACGAAGGCTCTTTCGGTACTCATGCCGGAGGGCAGGCAATGGCTAAAAAGTTGTTAAGGTCGGGATATTATTGGTTGACTATGGAGTCAGATTGTTGCAAATATGCCCGCAAATGCCATAAATGCCAGATCTATGCAGACAAGGTGCATGTGCCTCCAAATCCGTTGAGTATCATGTCGTCGCCTTGGCCGTTTGCCATGTGGGGCATTGATATGATCGGAAAGATTGAGCCTACAGCTTCCAATGGTCATCGTTTCATCTTGGTGGCAATTGATTACTTCACCAAATGGGTTGAAGCCGCATCCTATGCCAATGTTACAAAACAAGTGGTCGCTCGTTTCTTAAAACGGATATCATTTGCCGATATGGAGTTCCCGAAAGAATCATTACTGATAATGGTTCTAATTTGAACAATAAGATGATGGCTGAGTTATGCCGGGACTTCAAAATCGAACACCACAATTCTTCTCCGTACCGCCCAAAGATGAATGGCGCGGTCGAAGCGGCCAACAAAAATATCAAGAAGATTGTGCAGAAGATGGTTGTCACGTACAAAGATTGGCATGAGATGTTACCATTTGCTTTGCATGGGTATCGAACGTCGGTACGCACGTCCACTGGGGCAACCCCATTCTCACTTGTATATGGTATGGAGGCAGTGCTACCGGTTGAAGTAGAGATTCCGTCCCTCAGAGTCATGATGGATGTTAAGCTAGATGAAGCTGAATGGGTACGAGCCAGATTTGATCAGTTGAGCCTTATTGAGGAAAAGCGATTGGCGGCTGTATGTCATGGGCAACTATACCAGCGCAGAATGAAGCAGCATTTGACCAAAAGGTGCGTCCTCGGGTTTATAAAGTCGGAGATGTGGTACTCAAAAGGATCCTTCCTCCCAATACAGATCACGAGGGGCAAATGGACTCCTAATTATGAAGGTCCATTCGTGGTTAAAAAGGTCTTTTCGGGCGGAGCTTTATTGCTTACAACCATGGATGGCGAAGACTTTTCATCCCCTGTTAACTCGGACGTAGTCAAAAAATACTTCGCATGAATAGACCCGCTGGATAATAAAAATAAAAAAAATCCAGGCAAAAAAGGGCATCCCGGCGAACCAAAAACAGAATAAGGTTCGGGCAAAAATTAGGGATATAATTGAAAAAAATTGTACACCGCGTAAGTTGAAAACCCGAAAGGGCAACTTAGGCAAAAAAGGGTATCCTGGTGGATCGAAAACCTGAAAGGGCGGTCCACACAAAAGAGGGATTTAAGCGAATGACTACAGTCTGAGTTATCTGTACCCATTACCGTTTGAACAACTGACGTTCTGAAGAATAAGAATCGGTCTGATCATTCCTCAGAAGGCAAGGTCGGGGAGTTTTGAAGACATACTGGTCATAACAGAATGGAAACTCAGTGGAATTCCGTTTTCACATTGCCATTAGGATAGTTTCTTTTCTCAATTTTTCAGCGATCACCTCTTTCCAGGGATTGCTTCCAGATGTAATTGCCTATTCTGGGCTCTCAGTCAATAAATTGAATTTCAATAAAAAGCTTTCTATTTTTGTTTTATTGCTTTGTTTGCAAAAACGTCCTAATTGTTGATAAAACATTGCATTTGAAAACATGGCAGCCTTGCAATAACATGCGCAGAAAAAAAACATTTGAAATTACTTCGAATGTTGAATACTCCCGGATGGTGGATTCTAGCCACGCAATATGCGGGGCATGTGGGCATATTCTTTTGTTGCAGGTAGCAGGTGCAGATGATTTTAAGCACAAGACCAGCAATAAACCACCCCACGCAAAAGACTGGGGCAATTATGGGTAAGGAGATCGGCGTTCATCGTTCGGCTCGACGATTGTTCATAACGGGTCGATATCAGTGAATTAAGTTCAACTGGGTACCGTTGCATCTTATTAAGTCGATTCTCTCATTCAGTACTTCCAACAGCTACAAGCTTTTCTATATCGATAACGGTCACAGGTTCCCCAAAAGGGTGGTCTCATCGACACTGAAACTGATGGTCATTATCCCCAGCGAAGTCACAAGAGTTTGAAGAGGCTAGATCTTCTGTAAAATCCTCTTATGACATCCTCTGCGGGGACGAATTGTTGTGTTGTCCAAGCATGGGGCATGATTGTTTCCCCAGCATGAAGTGTTGGTCACCCCCAGTAGAGTTTGAGGACAGTTGGTCTTCTGTAAAATCCTCTCAAAAGGCATTCCCCAGCACGAGACGTTTTAAAGCAGTTTCCTCCAGCAGAGTTTGTTATAAACTCGTCATCCCCAACGGAATTGTCTAAAGGAAAGCTCGCCTAACATGGGGCATTGTGGTACTTATCCTAAGCTTGACAGTCATATTCTGCGGCAGACTACTGTGGATTTGCTTTGAGTTTCCCCAAAGGACTCTTTCCTAGTAAGTTGCAGGGGAATTTTCTAACCAGGATTTGCATATCCCTGGCAGAGTAGCCCTGATATCCAGCAAGATCGTATCTCTGGTCATGGTATCCCCACAAAGGTCAGCATCGAATCTTGTCAGCAATACTCCCCAGCTGAGTTGTCGTTCTCCCCCGCAGAGGTTTATCAGATCGACAGAATCTATTCCTCAACAAGGATGGTACAGCCTTTCCCCAGCCGGGCCAGAAGGTTGATAATCCCTATAAAGGATCTTGGGTTGAATAAATCCCCAAGCAGAGTTTTAATGGCTCATTTCCCCAGCAGGACGTCATTAAGAATTCTCATCCCCAGCGGAGTTGCTGTGACCAGAATCCAGCCCCAAACAGATGGAATAATTCCTGGCAGAGTCATCATTCCCTCATATTTTAAAGTCCATCTTCGGGTGGCAAAGCAGCTAAAAGTCCAACAGTGGATTGGCAAAAGTCCGTCTTCGGGTGGCAAAAGTCCAACAGTGGATTGGCAAAAGTCCGTCTTCGGGTGGCAAAAGTCCAACAGTGGATTGGCAAAAGTCCGTCTTCGGGTGGTAAAAGTCCAACAGTGGATTGGCAAAAGTCCGTCTTCGGGTGGCAAAAGTCCAACAGTGGATTGGCAAAAGTCCGTCTTCGGGTGGCAAAAGTCCAACAGTGGATTGGCAAAAGTCCATCTAAGGGTGGCATATTCTAAAAGTCCAACAGTGGATTGGCAAAAGTCCATCTTCGGGTGGCACGAAGCTGCAAAGTCCACCAGTAGTGTGGCAGGCCAGTAGTCGTCTGGCGTCGTTCAAAAGACATTGTCAAAGTCCACCAGTAGCGTGGCAAGCCAGTAGTCGTCTGGCGTCGTTCAAAAGACATTGTCAAAGTCCACCAGTAGCGTGGCAGGCCAGTAGTCGTCTGGAGTTGCATAAAAGACATTATTAAAGTCCACCAGTAGTGTGGCAAGCCAGTAGTCGTCTGGCGTCGTTCAAAAAGACATTATTAAAGTCCACCAGCAGTGTGGCAAGCCAGTAGTCGTCTGGCGTCGTTCAAAAGACGTTATCAAAGTCCACCAGTAGTGTGGCAGGCCAGTAGTCGTCTGGAATTGCATAAAAGACATTGTTAAAGTCCACCAGTAGTGTGGCAAGCCAGTAGTCGTCTGGCATCGTTCAAAAGACAGATCTCTCCGACGTTTCATCGAGGATTCAATCCAGCAGTCTCATTGGGTTTATATCCCTTTTCTTTTTCATCATCCAGAGCAAATTTTTGGTTATTTTTGGTATTCAATCACTATATACCTTGAAAGTCCGAAAGCATTTACTTTCAGGCATTCAGGTCTACAGCGCTTGAATAGGGGCAGCTGTAATACCCCAAAATTTGCTCTCCCTCTTTGTCATCATAGCATGGCATTATCATTTATCATATCATATCCACCTCATTAACATTACATTGCATTTAACATAGAAAAATGAAGCATGGCATCCTTCTTACCATCAGGGCATGTGATCAGGTGGAAGGTGGATAATCAAGGAATCATTCAAAGCACAAAAAGGTCAATCAAGTTGGCTCTAGGCAAGCCAAGAGGTCTCTCATGTCTCATACTATCTCAATTGATCTTCCAAAATCTCAAGAAAGTGAAATCCAATGGGAGATTGAAGCAATACATCTTTCATCATGCAAGAGGTTCAAAAATTGAAGGAAAACCCTCAAAAGAGATAGCTCATTGATCCAAAATCATTCTCAAGTGGCATTTCTCATCATCCTTTAAGAGGATACACAACATACTCTGAGGAATTTGAAATTGAAGACTGCACTTTTACCTCCTAACCAAAGGGGGCCAAAATTAGGGTTTCCATTTAAATCAGGGAATCTTTGCTTTTTTGGGCAAGACTTGATGTCATGGTTTCCTATATGTCCCTAGGTATATGGATGTGGAAGATTGCATCTCAATTGGTTTTAGAAGTGATTCAATTGGAAGAAAGATCAAGAATCAGAGAAATTGGGGCAAAGTCAAATAATCAGAGGAAAAAGTCAACTCTTGACTTTTTAAAGCCAAATTCATGAAATTCATGTTATATGTGACCAATGTACAAAATTTGATCAAGAAACTCCAAAGGAATCATGAAAAAATCAAGATTTGGAAAGTTGCCATTTTGGATGAAGTAGGGTTACTAAAAATAGCAAGTTTTGGCCATTTTGCATCAGAATTGGAACCAAGGCCATTCAAAATTGAAGCACCAAATGAAAAATCCACTCTGCCTCAATGAAAGATCTTGTTTTAAGCTTCAAATCCATGGGTAGAACATCTCCATTGGATAAATATTGAGAGAGATATGGATGATCAAAGTTTGAGCAAAGTAGGTTCAAAACTAGGTCATGACCAAGATTTTCAGGTCACGCGCGCAGTCATTTTAACAAACATGTGGTGGGCCAAATGTCCACTCATTTTTCTCATGGTTAAAGGCCTCAAATGAAAAACTTTTCAACATCAAAGTTGTTCCTTGTAGTGTCATCTTCAATACTCATGTTGGACAGAATTCCATTTGATCAAGTTATAGTGGAGATATATTGGTTCAAAGTCATGTTGATTGTGCTGAAATTTCGTGTGCCAAGTTGCCATGCCATGACTTGCTTGCCACGCCCCATAACCAGCTCCCAAACTTGTGTATTTTAAGTCATTTTGCAACTTATTCCAACCTCATTTCACTTCAATTTTCACATCAGCATTGTGCTCCAATGTGCTCTCTTTCAAATGAACCCATGAGCTCACCAAATCATTCACCTTACATGGAATAATTCATCCTCAAATCACCCTATCTCTATTGTTCTCACTGTCACATAAAACCAGAAAAAAGCAAGTGGAGTTTATTGTTGATTGAATTAGTTTGCGCATGCTTGATCACACTGACCAACCTTTGCTTCATTTAGCCAAACACCTTTGCATTCACCAGGTCACGTGTGTGGCTCATGCATAGAAGTGGAAAGAAGACAAACTTGTATAACAAGTTGCTTGCTGCAGCTTCATTCTCTTCATCCTCACCATAACACTCTAAGCATCACCCACACCATAAAAAACCCAAGATCAACTCGCCTCTAACTAACTGACTCAGTTAGTTAGAGTGAACTCACCCAACTCAGTCACCCAACTCACTTCCTAGCTCACTATAAAACGAAACTTCTCTTCACAAATTCATTTTCAACTTGACTTTTCATTTCCACTCTCAAGAACACTCTCACTCTCTCAATCTTCCCTAAGCTTTTTCTCTCTCTCTGTGCACGAATCATTCATCTTCATCCACCTCAATTCATCATCATCAATGGCATTGGATTGAAGGAGATTTCAGCACAGTCCTCAAGATTGCTGCAAGCATTGTTCAACATTGGATCTCCCTGCTTTCAAGACAACGAGTTATAGCATTTATTTTGCTTAGTTTGTGAAGCTTCAAGGTTGAAGGAGAAGCTAGGATCTCTGGTTTTCTGAAGAGCACTCCGAAGCCTCATCAATTTCAGGTTTATTTCACTCAATTTTAATGCATTGTATTCTTGTGATTTAAGCTTGTTTTATGATGTTTGGAGCTTATTAGGAGCTATGCGTGAGTTCTGTCTAGTTGATAGGCTCTTTAGGAGTTTAGATGTGATTTTAGGGCAATTTGTTTTGGATCGGTTTGTGTTATACGTGTATGTTATGTGAAAAATAGTGTTGGATTCATGATGTACATGAGCTCAGCTTTCGATTGGTGTACGTATTGTGAATTTCTGGAGGAATTGGAGTTTGCAGGTGGTGGCTGTTGGCCGGAGAAGGTGACCGGAGGTCCTCTCCGGCCGGTGACTGTTAGAGCTAGGGTTTTTGCCATGTTTTAATCCTGTCCGTTGTTTTTTTCTCATCGTGTGGCTAAGAGCATGACAACGCATTAAAACGCATGTGCGAGGCATGTGCCATTTTTCTGAATTCAATTAATCATGGTGTGGTGTGGTGTATGGTATGGAACGTGGACATGCGTGTGTGAGCGTTTGATCTGATTACTTTGACTGTGTGTATGACTTGACTTCATCCAATGGTTGTAATGGTTTTGACTTGTGTTGACTGAGAGTGCATGCTAGTTGTTGTGTACTGCGCGCTTAGTGGACTTAGCCAGAATGCTATTCGCACCTCCCTGTTTTAAGGCCCAAATGATTTGAACGGCATAATTGCTATGTTCACACCTCCCCTTCCCTTTGCATTTCATTTTATTTTTCTATTTTTTATACACGTTTCATTTTTAATTTTTAAAAATACCAAATTGCATTATTAAATTCCACAAAAATTCATGTGTATTCTTAAAACATTTAGGAAATTTTTCATGATTTTATTTTCTGATCTTATGACCTTTTTACCCCTGTTCCATAATTTTCTTTGAATTTCCATTTAGATGCATCCTAAGCATGATACTTGAATTTGTTTAATTTTGTTCTTGCTCATTATAAACTGTTTTGGCATGATTCTTTTTGCATTGATTCACTAATACATTGAAGCATGTTAGATGATTTTTGTTTGATTTTTTAGGTCACTTTATGACATGTCTTGAGGCCTATATTTGTACCACTTTGCATGACATTTCAACTTGACCTAATTGCTTTGTTTGAAGTCATTTTGCTTTGAATTTTGATATGCTATTTTGGTATGTGATTCATCTCTGATTAGTGAACTCCAATACCATGTTTTCATAATTTTCATGAGGCCATGTGATTTTTGTTTGATGCATTTCATTTAAAGCATTATAACATGTTATATCATTGTAATCTTTAGTGCATGTTTGCATGAGTTCTTTTGTGCATATTTGTATGAGCATTTGCATAGTTGTGTGAGCCATTCATATGATATTATAGGTCTTTGATACACATTATAGGTCATCTTTACATGTTCATTTCAATTTGAACTTTGTGCATCATTAACATGTATTGTTTGCACCTTCTTTTTGAGTTTTCATCTCACTTCTTCTTCTATTACTTCTTGAAAGTCTTGATGGTTGATTCATAAATACTTTTGAGATGTTTATAAACCATTTTTCATTTATTTTCAGTTCTGGTTGTTGATTTACATGTTCCATTTATGCATGTCCTCTTCATTTCTTTCCATCTTTCATCTACCCTTTCTTCTTGTAACATGTTTAAATGCTAATGGATGATGTTTGTTGCCTATTCACTTGCACTTGTATGATGATATTCATTTGTTGTCCATATGATGCCCATTCTGGTTGTGGTTCTAGGATTTGTTTTCTCATTTAATTCTTTTGAGTTTTATGATGCATTACATGTTCTTTTACTTCTTATACTTCTTATACATGTTTACTAACCATGTAGGGGCTTTGGTAAGTTTCAATTGAGTGTGGATAAGGAATCCACATTCAACTTCTATCCTTTCTCTTTTACAATTCCATTTTGTGTTTTGTTAAGCACTTATGTGCTTTCTTTTAATAACTCATCACTTTCCCTTTGTGAATTACAATTCATCTTCTACTTTAGAAGTGAATTGTTTAATTCATTCTTTCTTTAGACTTTAGGTTGAAACCTCACAAACTTTAGGATCACTCCCTTAACTAATCAATTAGGATTGAGTCTTAGTCCATATAGATTTTACCTTTACCTTCTCTTGAGTCTTTCATCTTCTCATCTCAAAGAAAATTCAAAACATATAATAAAGGTAGGCATTTATTGCATTTAGGCCTTTCATATAAAGAAAAGATTATAAGGGGTCTTCTCTTGTAATCTTAGAATGTGTAGCATATAGCCCATCTTGGGTCAATGTGTTAAACATTTGATCTTGTATGAGGGACTTAAATGCAATACTTGTTGAAGGTGCAAATAATAAAAAACACTTCTTCACTTCATAATCAACAAAACACTTAATAAACACAAGTATGCTAGTGTGTTTGAACCTTGATAATTGGAACTAAGTGTGAGGGTCTTCTTCACCCTTAGTGGGCTTTCTTACCCATTCCATCTTGGAATGTGAGAAGGTACACATTCCAATGACTAAGATCCAGATACACTGTCGTATGCAAACAAATCCAAAACACTTCCTCTTAAAAGACAAAAACAAACAATAACGTCTTTCCTTCGGGAATGCTTTTCTCACCTCATTCACTCTCAACGTATGAACGTGCTCCTACTCGTTCTCTTGCAAGATGGTAACGCACTCGGACCAGCGAGCCTGCAACACCTGAGCTAGAATGTCAGCCGTTCTCTAAAAAACACAAACAATCTTTCCCTAGTGAGGGGAACTACGTCGCTCTGATTCTCATGCTCCCGATGAGATACGTAGGCAGTGGGGTAGGGCCCATGCGAGCACTTCTTTTATTTTCCCTACATTTGTTTCTCTTTCTCCTTTCCTTTTTCAGTTCTTTCTCAGTATTCCTTTCTTTACACCCTTTGATCGAGACAAGCAAGCGTGGATCCCATCGGGTACGATGGACGCGAGGGGGTGCTAATACCTTCCTCTCACGTAACCGACTCCCGAACCCATTTCTCTTGGTCGTAAGACCATGCTTTTCCTTTCTCTCAGGTTTACGCGGTGTTTCCTTTCCCTCTCTTGGGATAAATACACATTGCTGGCGACTCTGTTTCGGTGCCACTTTCGCGTTTGTACTAGGATGAAAATCCCGGGAGCGACAATCCCCAAGCATAAACAGTCTCTCGAGAGACTCATTTTCCCCAGTAGAATCGACAAATGGCGTCTCCAACAGAGAAGTTTGTGCACCTCTACAACTCAGGTGAATGGTTTCCCCAGCGAGTCTGACTTCAAAATTTTTCTATCAAATGGCATCTCCCCAGGAAAATTCGGCGAGAAGTTTGAGGAAAACCGCTACGAATAGCGTCCCTTATCAAGAAAGTTTATTGACAAAAGAAACTGAGACCAGGTCCTTGGCAGGAAACCAGGATCGAGGGGAAGTTTATTTCAGAAACTTAGACCAGTTCCTTTGTAGGAAACCTGAATCGAAGGGAAGTTTACTTCAGAAACTTAGACCAATTCCTTGGCAGAAGACCAAGATCGAGGGGAAGTTTATTTCAGAAACTGAGACCAGTTCCTTGGTAGGAAACCAGGATCGAGGGGAAGTTTACCTTTTATAAGCATCATTGGTTAACAAAGGAAGATGAATGCGCAAGCTACCATTCATAACCACCATCAAAATTTCGGGTATTATGATATTTAATCCTCTTGCACCCCGAATGCCCGAATACCTTCGTCATTCACACCTTTGGGTCCAAAAAGATTAAATAGGGGCATCTGTCATACCCTAAATTTTGACCACTAAGATTTCCCATCATTGTGTAAATCATCATCACAATATGGAGGAACCTTCATACCTCATTAGTCTCCCCAAAGATGGGTGAGCATCCATTGCAATCAAATTTAGGGTTTCAAGCCCTCTTAGAGTTCTTAGACAAAGGATCAATCAAGGGATGACATGATCTTCAACTTGTCTACACTCTTAAATATCCACAAGGGATCAAGAGGACTCCCACTTCAAGGATTAAGCACAAAGCTGCTCCCTTCTAGGTGGATCAAGCCTTAAGATCGCTAATGTCACCAAATTAGGGTTTTGGTCGACCAGGGCCTCCAGATGGAAATTTTCCTCTGGGCATGAGCCAATGCTTCAAGGAGTAACCTATGATGCTCCAAGGGACATCATAAACCTAAGTATCAAGTCAATTTGACCTCAGGGGATGCATACATCAAAAATCAGGAATTAGGGTTTCTTGACTTAATTCACCCCCTAAGTTGACTTTTGGGACAAATCATGAGCCAAGACCTCAAGACATGATTTGAGGGTCTCTAATATACTATATTGATCCATTTGTAACAATGGGTTGATCCAAGAAGCTTGAGCAACAAGTCTCAATTTCATCAGTACCACAATTAGGGTTTCGCGAGAAAAGTCAACTATAACTTTGACTTTTGATCAGGACATGCTCCCAAACCCTAGGACATGCATCAATATACCCTATGACACCCATGGAACATGTCCATCAAGTTTGATTTAGGTCAAGGACATGATCTCATAGAGGATCGCAGAGTTTGAATTCATCTGATAAAAAGTCAACTGTGCACAAAAATCAAGCTTTGACTTTTTGAGATTTTTCATAAAAATGGATTTTTAACCCTAAAATGATGTTAATGTGTGATTTGAATCATCATTCATCAAGAAAAATCAAGAAAAGTTGGATAACTTGTAAAAGGGGTAACCATAAAAAACTTAGAAAATTTTCTAAGTTATGAACAAAGTGGCTAGGGTACCAACTTTGGAGGATCATAACTCCTAAACCACAAAGCCATTCTTCCCCATCCAAAGCTTAATTTGTAGCCCTCATGGCCCTCTACAAAAACTTCAACTAGACCTAATTCCAATTCATTAAGGATTCTAAGTTATGGAATGATCAAAATGACAAAAAGTGAAAATGTCACTTCTTCCAACACTTAGTGAAATTTTCACTAAGTCCAACTCTGCCTTCACTTTTTTCCAAATGTAGGGGTATTTTTCACTTGGATCCAAAAAGTATCAAAACCAAATATGATCAAACAGTTTTTGTATCATATAAGGGCTTTCCAAAATGGCCAAGAACATCACCAAATTCAACTTGAGCCATGAGATATGACATTGGCAAGTTGCCTTGCTGAAAACTGTCAAGGCAAGGCAGAATGTTACATTTTTGGTCGATTTACCAAAATCAGCCAATTCCAAGCCTTGTCATCATCTGGAACACATCTGAGGATCAAATCTAAAGGGGACAATCACTGAGCCAAGCCTCCAAAGACTTTGGAACAAGAAATAGCATGCTAAACCTAGAATTGCCTAAAAGAGGGACAAGACTCCAATTTTGGATTGGAGCATTCAATGGAAGCACCAAGGTGGCAAGGACTGAGCTATTAGCAACTGAATTCAGTCAAGACTTATCCAAGACCAAGGAAACCAGCAGCCTGTGCCCTAACCTCTAGTCAATGGCTAGAAGAGACTTGGATTCTCATTGCTCAACATTGGCCAACCCTACTCAGCAGTTGCCATTCACTATTCCTTGCAAAACAAACTTGCTCTACTATAAATAGAGCTCAATTGTGATCAGTTTAAGTACACCAAAGGCCTACCACACTTGCCTTTCTCAAAATCATCTTCTCACTCTTAAAAATGCCTTTCTTAGCAAGTCACTATCGAATTTTTTAGTAGAGAACAATTCCACTCAAACCAATCACTCACACACCTCATAAACATCATATGTGAGCTGATCAAGCACTAAACACACAACTGTAACACTGATTTCTCAGAATCACCAGCTAATTGCTCAAGGTTTTAACCAAGCTGCAGTTGAGATGCCATGAAGTGAACCAGCCATTTTCAATCAAGTCCAAGCATTCAAACACACTCCATAGGGTGTAGCGAAGCTGTTCAGATCATCACAACTCATCTGTAACACCTCCAATTCAGAAATCACATTGGACTTGCTGTCACGACCTAGAGGTAAGCCTAAACTTGGCCATCTCTCAATCTATGCATATTTCCTCGCACAATACTTTTGCCAAATGTTCATAATCATGCATGGAATGTTTCCCCTCAATTAATTGCTTTGTTTGAATCATGTATCAAAAATCCCAGCCTTCATGCAGAATTTAGGGTTCTTGAGGATTTGTCGTGATTTCTTGTTTTATGCTTAATTTAAATGCAATTAATTGTCATAAACATGATCGTGAGGTGGAGACGAACAGATTGATATGTGGATTGAATGATATAATCAAGTATTCAGTGAGATTGGAGAGAAAATGCAAATCTGGGCAAAAAGTTCCGTTGTATTTCACTTATGGTATAACTCCCGTTGTATTTCAAAAAGTTCGACGCGATCATAATCCGTTGAAAAATAAACCATCTGGGCCTCTCCTCGAGCTATAAGACCCATTCAAAACTTTTTGGGCCTCTAATAGAGTGTAAGACCCAATCCCGTTTTAACCAAAACCCTTTGGGCCTCAGATATTGTATAAGTCCTTCTGTGTTAAAAGAAAATCTCGACGCGATCGCCATTTTTTTTAACTGAAAATCATCTGGGCCTACCCTTGAGTAGTAAGACCCATTTCTTTTCTTAAAATTCTTTGGGCTTCTTGAGAGAGTGTAAGACCCATCCCTTTGTACAGAAAACAATTTTTGGCCTCAGTCACTTGTATAAGTCCCTCTCTACAAAAACAACAGTGCAATCACTGATAAAACTCGGACCTCTCCTTGAGCTGTAAGCCCTGATATTTCTTTTCAAAGCACTTTCTTCTTTGATTTTGAAATATATTGTTGTTTTCAATATTTCTTTGTTGAACAACTAACAAAACAACATGGAAGCTCTACAACCGAGTAAGTGTTTATATGCGTTCATTTACCGCTTTCATATACATATAACTGTATTGTGGGGCTGTTTCGCTGTAAGTCTTCTTTCATAAACTCATATCGACTGTGTAATAATAGTATATATATTTAGAGTTTCCCCGGCAACTGTGTCTAGAACTAAGTAAAGCCGTTTCGATTACTCTTAGAAATAGACAAGCTAGATCCCAATAGGAGCACCAGATACAATCTTCTCTTCGGCTGTCCTCCTTAGGAATTGTCAAGAGACTCTACCTCCCCAGAGATGAATGTATTCTCCGTGAATAGCATCTCTTGAGTTTCTTCCAAATTCTCGAACTTTCCTGGCTTGATCTATTCCTTGTGAATAACTTGTCTTGAATTTCTCGGGGTTTGGGGACCCACAAGC
The DNA here is from genome assembly GCA_022829125.1 of Lathyrus tuberosus. Classification (NCBI taxonomy): domain Eukaryota; kingdom Viridiplantae; phylum Streptophyta; class Magnoliopsida; order Fabales; family Fabaceae; genus Lathyrus; species Lathyrus tuberosus. Next base: position 3,539,768 of record JALAZF010000579.1, read on the forward strand.
TTCTTAAAAGCGTCGGCCTCCTCTTGGGCATCGTACAAGGACCCACAGGCTTCCTAAAAGCATCCCCGCCTCCTCTTGGGCTTAGTCCAAGGACCCGTTGGCTTCTTAGAAGTATTCACAGCCTTCTCTTCGGCTTCATATAATGATTTCTTCCTCCGGGAATGATAGCCTCCTCTTGGGCTTCGTACAAGGACTTATCGGCTTTTTAAAAGTTTCCAGCCTCCTCTTGGGCTTCGTACAAATTGTCCCGACGACCTCCTAGAGGTATAGGAACAGATATTAGTCATCTTCATAGAACAGTCTTTCAAAGAGTCTAGATCTTTCTACCATGAACGCACTACTACTGTTTCTTAAAACATAGTACAAACGATAAAACTCTAGACTCTGACAGTCTAAGACCCTTGAGTCCCAAAGACAATCTCAAGTACCCTATAAGCATAGGAAGAAACCCAGTCTCTCTCATGAGAGTTCACCACACTTGGACCCGCTTTAGGATCTCAATAATCCTCAGTAGTAAGATAGCCTTCTCTTGGGCTTTGTACAATGATTCTCCCCAACAAGAGCTAATATTTTATTACTTATATAAGAACTAATTTTCTCTTTGAACCAACATACTGGACCTGTCACTCAACTAAAACAGTAAACTTTTAGCCTCTATCTCGGGCTTCGTACGAGATACAAAGACTCTCTTGTTGAGTCAAATCATCCTTTAGCCTCCATCTCGGGCTTTGTACGAGATACAAAGACTCCCTCGTTGAGTCAATCATTTTTAGCCTCCGTCTTGGGCTTCGTACAAGACACATATAAAAACACTCCCTCGTTGAGTCAACCCTTTTAGCCTCTCTCTCGGGCTTTGTACGAGACACATAAAAACTCCCCTTGTAGGGCCGATAGCCTCCTCTTAGGCTTTGTATAAGAAAACCCAGGTTGATCCAATAAACCCTTTAGCATCAAAATTGTGCCTCGTTCACAGTACACAAACATCAACAACTCATTTCATCTAATTTCTCTAAGTGGCAAGCCACTGGTTTATTTACATCCACGCCACTGTCCCGCTTTTAGCATGAGAAATTCCTAAGGAAAGATGGCATTGCTCTACACTGAGTTAAAGTCTTCTCCTTCAGGTTAAAACCCCCTTTAAAGGAAATTATGGCATTGCTAGGATCCACGTATCCCGGTTAAAGTAATTCTCCTTTGTAATCAGTCACCCAACAGTTGTGACAAACAGACCCTTTTAGAGATGACAAATTCTCTCTAAAGTCAACACCCTTTTAGCTTCACATCTTGGGCTTTAAACAAGATACAAATAAACCTTTCAGCTTCACATCTTGGGCTTTGAACAAGATATAAACCACTTTTTTCGCTTCACATCTTGGGCTTTGAACAAGACACCAAAACACCCATTTTCTCCCATAGAATAGAAGGAACTACGATCGCTCTGATTTCCCTGTTTCGGCAAACGGGAATACGTAGGCATAAGATTGAAAGAAAAATCTTAGCGAGCACATAAATCAAAAGAAACCAAAATCCCATACTCCCATACGTCTATCAATCTGGAGCAGTGTCCTAACCCAAACCCCTATGAACAGTCCCGTTATCTCAGTCTTGAATAAAGTAAGAAGAAAGAAGCCCCATTACCATATAGCATCCGTAACCTAACATACAGCTGTTTAAACTCAGTATGCAAGCAGGGTTAGTTGGAGATATCTATTTCTCTTCCTTCATCAGCTTCAATAGGATAAAAAATGAATCGACCTATAGTAAACCCAAAGAGCGACAGTGCTTAAGAACCACGTCCAGATCCCTCACTACAGTGTACACCCCTGGATATTTCACAAGCGGTAAGTGTTGTCCGTAGGTTCATGGCGAATTCAGGAAAGGCGCACTGGGAAGCACTGAAATGGATTTTGTGGTACATAAAAGGTACCATTAACACTAGTTTGCGTTTTGTTGGAGATAAATGTCAAATAAGTGGATTTGTTGATTCAGATTATGCTGGAGATCTAGATATACGTCAGGAGAAACAATAGGAAAACAATGGTTTACATTTGTTTGTAATACCATTCAATCATTTTATAGTACGTATAAGCAAGGGAAAAGTTATTATAATAATATTGAGAATTTCTTAACACACCACCCATGTTTCTTAGGCACCACATGAATTTCCGTTTTTGCCCCCTAATTCCAGATGTGCATATCCGGACGCACCAATTTTAAAAAAAAAACGCTGATGCATTCTGGAAGTGCACATCCGCAAACATTCCTGATATTCAGATCCGAAAAATAGCAGAACTTTATTTTTTTTTAAAATCAGTTTTGTTGTTTTGTCGCATATATTAATATATCGTCGCAACTTAATATACATTCGACGACATACATATATAAAATAAAATGATATATATATATATATACATAATAAACCTCTGTCAAAATACATTACATACATGTAATATACATAGAATACATCAAACAAAAAAC